>OY744535.1:22757182-22832182 GCA_963556195.1 Sepiola atlantica
TTAACACTTATTTCGGCGGCTTGACGTCATAAGAGCGTTCAGCTTAATGAAAGGAACGATGCATTAATAGCTAGCGACGTCATGCTGTGTTTATACTACACTTACAGTGCCCATCTAGAGGGGTTTCTAGGGTCTACAACTGATAAATATTTGTTTATTATCTATGTACGTATACGTTTCGTCCTTTTTAATCGGGACTCATAAGCATAGAGATATAACCATTCACTACCGGTCACGCGATTCGAAACCCCGGGATACGAGTATTTTACAACTCAAATCTCGACATCTAGAACCATTTGGCTGGATAGTTAAATAAACATTGATAATTTTAACACTTATTTCGGCGGCTTGACGTATGCCTCTAAAAGTAGAGGCCGATATAATGTATGTAAGGGAGTTAACTCTCTCTCCCCCTCTCTCTAGCATTTAAAAAGTGCAATTAATATTAGCTTAACCACAACTATTATCGCTAACAATAATAACTACTAATAAAACACATTAATAAGCGATAAAAAAAAAATAACGTATTTCAGACGGTACCTTCGCGAATATAGTCCCTGTGGTTAAACTTTCAAATTCTGCTGAAGTCATCTACGCTGATGAGCCGAAGTAACGGCAAAATACGTGTCCTTGAAGATATATATATATATATATATATATATATATATATATATATATATATAAGGGCTTTACGCGCTCCACTACTTTTGGAGCTGCTCCCGCTCCTGCTCCAACGCCCAAAACTGGGGCTGGCTTCTCTCGCGCTCCCCATTTTAAAAAAGGAGCACCCCCAGCTGAAACTCTGGTCTAGACCTTGGGAGTTGAAAAAATATTGGGTCAAATTTTCCTCCACCGAAAGATTTAACTGGAGCAAGTTTTTCTAGGTCGGGCCAAAACATTTATTAAAATTACAAATTTGAATAAAAAAGGTGAAAACGTCTATATTTGAAATCTCTAACAAAAACAAACTGTTTACAATTTTAATATTCGATAATAGATTTTTTAAGATAAAGAAAGATATCTAATCTACTTTCGGTTCTAAAAAAACAACAGATTAGTCAGAAAATTTAATTATTTGCTTTTTTAAATTAAAATTTAAGATATTTTCTTTCATTTAATTAAGTTTAAACATCGGTTTAATTGTAGAATAGGGACCGCTGTTTTCTTTCGTTCATTTCGCTTAGTATTCGCCCAAATTTTAGATGAAACTGATTGTTGGTCTTAATTGTATTTTTGAAAGTAAGTTTTAACGGAATTTAACGAATTTTTAAATTCGTTAAATTCCGTTAAAACTTGCTTGAAAAGGTTAAAACATACTAGTCGTGAATTTAAGAATAACAAAATTTCGCCGAAAAGACGACGGGTAAAAATGTGGCATAAAAGTTCAATTTGATATATGATAACCTTGTCTTTCCTTAGTCAGTGTTTGGTATATACATCCAGGTACAACCGGATATCCCAAAGTATAACGTTTTGGCAAAAAAATCAAATTGTTCGTCATAGAGTCAGTTAGCGTTTTCAAAGTGATGAACTATCGCAAGTTTTATTAAGGATTCAAAGATTTTAGCGAGGAGCAGGTGACGAGCATTTTGAAGGTCAGTTCTTTCGCCAGAGTCATTGAAAACTATCAGCACAGAGGCAATTCTTCAGCAAGGACATTTTTATAGAGTTTGAAGAGAATAAATGCTAGTTCAGCAGAGTATTTCTTTATTACCATAGCAGGGATAATATCTGGTCCACATAATTTAAGGATGTTGATTTTTTTAACGATGTCCAGGACAGACCATCTAGTGCGTTTTCCGTCCGTAGTGGAAAATCAGGGAGGAAGGTATTTGCCAGGACCAGGGTAGAGTTTAGAGCAAACTGTTGGGCAATCAGTTCAGTCTTATCCGTTACCGTAGAAGCGACTTCAAGGTTGTTGTATAGTGGGGTAATTGTTGATTGCTCATTCTTCATCGTACTATTATAGATTTTCAAAGAAATCGCGTGCTTCTAATTTCGGTGACGCGATACAATTTCTATTGATCTCAGTGTACTTACTCTGAGCTGATGCTATTGTACTTTTAAAGGTGTTTCTTGATACTACATGGACGTCACCACCAGTGATTATCAGTGAACAATCACAGATGATGTGTTAGAACCCTTAGTGAGTACACATATTATTATTATTTTTATTATTAATAATAATAATAATAATAATAATAATAATAATAATAATAACAGCCTCTTACAATTGATTTCTCGCTGGTCCTTACCAGCGAGAAATCAATGGTAAGCGGCTGTTGCGATATCGCAAGGGCATTTGCGGTGGTTATTGAAAAGAGGTGAAGAATACTGGAAATCTGGAGACGCTTGTCACTCAGACTCCAGGAAATACCACTGATTATTGTCGGTTAACAATCACTAACGATGATCTGTGTGAGAACTCATAAAAGATACAAATAATAATAATAATAATAATAATAATAATAATAATAATAATAATAATAATAATAATAATGCTAGGCTAACATCACATAATATATTTTCATAGGATCAAGGAGGATGAGAAGACCGAGGAGGGACAGCACAAACAAGATCTCCACTGGAAAAGTGCGGAGAATGCTGGGACCTTGCGGAGGCTTATTGCCACCCAAATCCCAGAGAAGACCAATGGTCTTTACCCGTGAGAAATCAATGGTAAGCGACTGTTGCGTTACCATAAGGTCATTTGCGGTGGTTATCGAAAAGAGCTGGATAGTACTGGAAATATGGGGAGGCTTGTTGTCACTCAGACTCTAGGGAACACCACTAGTTGTTGTCGGTGAGCAATCACTGACGATAACCTTTGTGAGTACTGATAATAATAATAATAATAATAATAATAATAAAAATAATAATAATAATAATAAAAATAATAATAATAATAATAATAATAATAATAATAATAATAATAATAATAATAATAATAATAATAATAATAATAGACTATTATTATTACTATCAGACCTTCTATGGAATACTGTTGTCATATTATAACTGGTAAATTTCTGCCCCATTTAAGGGTTCTTAATAACGTGCAGAAGCGTATCTGTAATTTGGTTAGTCACACTTTTTTTCTTCTTTTCTGCGCCATACAAACATGATGTTGATAGGCATAGTCTATTCTATAAATACTATTATGGCATCTGCTCTTGGGAATTCTCTGATCTATTCCCTGTTTTCTTTGTTCCAGCTTGTCCGACTCGTTGGTGTAATGGTCTTCATCAATCCTCCGTTCAGATACCTCCTTATACCGCATCTTTCTATTCCAGTAGCTTCGTTTCAAGAACGGCAGGCTTGTGGAACTCTCTTCCTGCTGACTGTTTTCCTCCTATCTACAAGCCTTGGTCTATTCAAGACAAGTGCTTGTGGAAATCTCTTCCTGCTGACTGTTTTCCTCCTATCTACAAGCCTTGGTCTTTTCAAGACAAGTGCTTGTGGAAATCTCTTCCTGCTGACTGTTTTCCTCCTATCTACAAGCCTTGGTCTTTTCAAGACAAGTGCTTGTAGAAATCTCTTCCTGCTGACTGTTTTCCTCCTATCTACAAGCCTTGGTCTTTTCAAGACAAGTGCTTGTGGAAATCTCTTCCTGCTGACTGTTTTCCTGCTACCTATGGCCTTGGTGTTTTCAAGACTAAGGATAATAAGCATCTCCTGTCTTTGCGATAACTATCTTTCGTTCCATTTGGTTCTTTACATCAAGTGGCTTCGTGTCTTGTCTAGAGCGGCTTCCATAAAAAACGTCAACTATCGTTGATAACGTGGAGCATCAAATTTTATGGATGTCAGTCATAATGCAATAAATAACCCACAACATTGTTGAGATGTTATAAAAACAGGTTAACTCCCATCAGCTAAAATATATCGCCTCCAATAATCGTTAACGATAATAGGGGTCGTTCTTTTGTAGACATGGAATGTTACACTGAACACATGCGCACTAATGTCTATGACCACATCGCTCGTAGCTTTGTATGAGATAGTTTCTGATTGTGTATATAGGTGTGTTTTCTCGAAGCTCGAAAGGACAGGACATTGCGATTGTGATTCGTGACACTACACTCATCCCGTTTCATCAGAGCGTAAACCTTAAATGCTTTATTCTTCATATTAGTTTTTAAAATATTTATCAAGTGAAAAACGTTTCGTAGGAGCAATAAAAAGTAGTATAAATAATTTTGTGCAGAAAAAAACAAATCATTTATTGATCAAAAATAAATGATGTTGCAAATGTGTAACAAATTTATATAATTTTGGTTATTCTGACTATATTTCTCATCTTGAGTGTTATCATCACAACGTTTCGGCCGCTGTAACCTTCGGCCTTCTTCAGGTGTATCTCTTCGAACTCGGGAATATTTCTGTCGAACTCGGGGATCTTCACGGAATTTCGAACGGAACCCTTTATTTAATCCACACGGGGTAACATCCGCTTGTTCTGTCAGCCATGACTGGGAGAAGTCTTCAGTAATTCGCAATTCTTCGTATCGCCCGCACCGAGGATTGAACCTTCAACCTTCAGATGACTATCTCTTAGAATTGAATTTTACTTAGTACTATATCCTTCCGTTCAGATTCTCGAGTTCGACAAAAAATATTCACGAGTTCGAAGAGATACACCTGAAGAAGGCCGGAGGTTACAGCGACCGAAACGGTGTGATGATAACACTCAAGATGAGAAATGTAGTCCGAATAAATTTCTAGAAAAATAAGTGCAACAAATTGCATAAAATTTTACATGCATAACACTTCATTTCTGTATCAGATATTCGCGTGTTCCAGTAAAGTTCTCCTTTACATGTCAAACGTTGAGTCAGTAAAGAAGTGAAGAACATTAATTTTCCTCTCCCAAATTGACCAGTTCACTATGTTATAGTATATCTTTCTCGTGGTCTCTTGGTCTTACCAGATTCCAGGACGAGAATTTATCTAGTCTGGTGGAGTATCCAGCTAAGTGCAGTTACTTGAGGTAACATCACTTGGAGAAAGTGCACTATTCCTTATATGCATATATATAGCCAAACCAAGGACGTCTTATATGAACTTCGACTACTACGTTATTTTTAATATTTGGTCAGGGTTTATTTGTAAGGTGAAGTATCCTCATGTCAGGGTTTCCTGACAAACCCTTCAACAGAGAGATCGAAGACACTCGATGGTGGTGTCTAGTAGGTAATTCAAACTCTTCAGTAGGTAATTCAAACTCTCCTTTAGTATTTTTTAAATTTATTTTTCTTTTCATTTTCTATCATTTGCTGGGGACGGGGCATTCTTCCAAATGCCATACGATCACCCGCTATTTACAGACTCCAACCGAGAGCTATTTTCACGATTCTGGCTGTTCCCTTGAGTGCAGTTGTTTGGATTTCTCTTGCACTTGGTTCACCGGGTATACTTGCCAAATACTTTTTAAAATTCTTCTTCATGAGTCTAGGTGCTCCTATGATAACTGGAATGATGGAGATCTCTTTGAGGTTCCAGTTTCTTTCCATATCATACATTAGACCTTGATATTTTGTTATTTTCTCCCTTTCAGCTCTGTATGCGTGTGTGTGATTGTGTGTGAGCAAGTGTTAATATGTGTGCGTGTGTGTGTGATTGTGTGTGAGCATGCATGTACTTGTATATACACACGTTTATATGACTACGCTTGAATGGTTGTATGAACAAAGTGCGTGTATGTGATTGTGTATGCATGTACTAGTTCATGCCTATGCGTATGGTTTTGTGTGTGTGTTTGCGTATGTGTGTGAGCAAGTGTTAATATGTGTGCGTGTGTGTGTTAGAATAAGTGTGTGTGTGTGGCACATCTCAAAATCACTAGACAGGCGTTTATTTCCCATTATTAGCGACGGGTTAATTATTTGAAGAAAAACAGACCACAGCCGCGGCTGGAAGTGTAAACACTTTAACCCGGTCGTGTCAAAGGTTATTAACCTTTATTGCCACGGGGTTGCATCAGGTCATAACAACAATGGGAGAAGCTAATAAAAGCACATTAAGGGTCCTAAAACAAAACAAAAAATAACAATAAAACAAAAAGAAATGATAATTAGCGTTAAGGCAGGGGTATAGGGGTGGACGGGAGCGAAATAGAACGAGGGATTCGCGGAGAGCTAAGCTTTAAGATGGTGGGAAAAATCCAAAACTTGAATGAAATAATACACGAACGAGAACAGATCAATTCTTAAGTTATGCCCACTCGGTCTACACGATTAGCGATGAGAATGGCATTTCAAACTGATGCGTGATAGACCTACTTTTAAACTTGCATGACAGACCAGAAAACCTGCTATATAAAAGCAAAGACATTGCTATGTAGTAAAAATAATACGTGACGGATCAACGAACCTTTTATAAAGAAACACGTGTTCACCTTCTGCCAGAAAAAATGACGGAAAGAAATATGCTTCGTCAGTGTTCGATATGATATCTATATAAAATCGTAGAATTACGTCAGTCATTTAATTTGACATGTATAAATTTTTATTATCATTTCTGATGACCTAAAGAAAAATATCGTTGACTTTTTTTATTGAGAGTGGAGGATTTCTTATCGAATTCATTTCAGACTGTGCGGGTTGTCTGTCTTCCAATGTAAGTCTTTCTAGTGTTTTATTTATTTCTAATCTGATAATACGGAGCTGAAATATCGTAAGTTAAAACTCAATTAATTTCTGATGACCTACAGAAAAAAAACACCAACTTTGCTTAGTTTTTATTTTCATCTTTTAGTTTTCTATCTCTAAATATTTGGGAGGTTGGCGAGGAATAGACAATAAAAAAAAATGACGCCGGACACTTTCACATCAAACACAGTAATAGAAGAGAAATACAAGCTGAAATGTTTTAAAACGAAAAAAAAAAGTAAAAACGTATAAATCGGTATAGAGAGCAGAACTGAAAAAAGAAAAGAAAACGTATTATTACGTAAATAGATCTGCATTTTCCCCTTCGTTATTCGTCGGGTAGGCTTTTATGTGACGGAACGGATATATATTTACGAATAAATACACATTTCTCTTTATTATAGAGTAGAGAATAATGAAAACTAATTCGTAAATTCATATGAGTCAGCATGGTACAAATTCGTTGATTCTATTGTTGGCATCCTTGCAGGAGGAACCACGTGAAGGTTGCCAACATCCTTAAGTTGAAATTCTACTATGGAACCGATTGGATTCATACCTGGTACATCCAAGTAGTCAGTCCGTTCTTAACTACCGTCACCATCGAGATGCGCGATTAAATCTGGATGAAAATGTAATTTCAAACTTAAATGTGACAAATGGACCGACAGACAGATCCTCTCATAGACAGGCTGAGACGCATCTAAAGTAAGATGCGTCTATTCAAACTTCATGCTTTCTGATGAAAATGTAATTTCAAACTTAAATGTGACAAATGGACCGACAGACAGATCCTCTTATAGACAGGCTGAGACGCATCTAAAGTAAGATGCGTCCATTCAAACTTCATGCTTTCTGATGAAAATGCTATTTCAAACTGAAACCCAGGGGACCGCCCGACCGCGCCTCTCACAGACACGCGAGGACGCATCGAGTCAAGATTGTTATCTAAAGGCTTCGATGAACCATCTTCGCGGTTGATATCTGACCTCGTGACAAACGAGCCTTCATTAGCATTAAACGTGAATAAACAGGAAGTGGTGAGGATGGTTTCTGCCCGACAGAGCCATCTGGCGGCGAATCCCCAACCAAAAGAAATTTATCATAAAGAAGGCAAATTAATATGTGTGACACACAAGTTAATTTTAGCGCGAAGATTGTTTATGTATGTATCTTTACCCGCACTGCAACCCTAATGCAATTGGACAACTAATTCTTATGCGAGTTGAAACACAGATTCTAAGTACCGACAGATCTAACATGGGTTATGCATATATGTACCAGTGATATGTTTATAAGTATCATTGTGTCATTCCCCCCTCTCCTCTGCTACCAACATATCCACCTGTGATTCTTTCTGTCAGCGAATGTTTTTCTAGAACTAAGTTTTTTTTTCGATTTTCTGTAAGACGTGTTGTTATAGGCGCTGATGAAGATGTTTTGGACTAACTTTATAAAATTATGAAATAAAATAAAGTATTTCCAAACTGTCTTGGAAACGATCGTACACCATAATGGACTTTATGTTGTCATTCTTGGAACAGTAAAAGTGATGCTTTGATTCATAAAATGTTTTTATATATATATATATATATATATATATATATATATAGGTAAATGTTAAAAAATATTAAAAAATAATTTAATATTATATATATAATTATATATACATGAATATATTTATATATATATATATATATATGATTATATATATATATACATATATATATATATAATTATATATACATGATTATATATATATATATATATATATATATATATATATATATATATATATATATATAAAAATGATGGTTCGACTTTTAAAAACGTTGATGTATTTGTATGCAAGGATTTTTTTAAAGCCAAAAAAACAACGTTAAGAATTTTTTTATATAAAAAACACATTTATTTATTTTAAGGTCTTGGGACTTTCGGTGTTACAATAACCATTATCAAAGTAAAAAAGCATTTAATAACTGTTTATTTTCGTTTTAATCTTTCTTGTCTGATCCATATTGTCACAGACGAGTAAGATTCCGCGTCGTGTAGTTATCACGACTGAGGGTTTTAAATGTCTAGGTTTTTGTGCGAGATCACGTTGGCCCATGTTTTCATTAAAAAAACACGTGATATCGCACACATAACTAGACATTTAAACACCTCAGCTGTGAACACGTGCTTCAGCAGTGTACGAACCGTGTTGAAATAATAACGTATTATTTAGAAATCCCTATTCCAAAAATAGTTACTTAATAATGGTAAAATCTATTTTTAGATGCATTAAGGGTCGCTTTTACTAATGCATTGTGCTCACTGCCAATTTTTGATTCTGCATCAAACAGCAACCCCGACCTGACCCTGAGAGTGTCAGTCCGTCTCATTGAAAGCTTTATGCCATTGTAATTTCTTTTCATGTGAAGCGGCAAGATCCGACCATTCTTATAAAGACACGTCGACCAACATCAGTTCAGGAGAATAGTACTTAACCCTAACGCTAACCCTTAATCCTAACGCTAACCCAGTCCTAAACCCTAACCCTAACCCTAACCCTTAACTTTAACCCTTAACTTTAACCCTTAACACTAACCCTAACCCTCACCCTATCCCTAACACTAACCCTTAACCTTAACCCTAACCCTAACGCTAACGCTAACCCTAACCCTAACCTTAACCCTTAACCCTTAACCCTTTACCCTAACCCTATCCCTAAACCCTAACCCTAACTCTAACCCTTAACCCTAACCCTAACCCTTAACCCTAACCCTAACCCTAACCCCTAACCTAACCTTAACCCTAACCCTAACCGTAACCGTAACCCTAAACCCTAACCCTAACCCTTAACCTTAACCTTAACCCTAACCCTTAACGCAACCCTTAACTCTAATCCTAACCTTAACCCTAACCCTTAACCCTAACCCTAACCCTAACTCCTAACCTTAACCCTAACCCTAACCCTAACCCTAACCCTAACCCTAAACCCTAACCCTAACCCTTAACCTTAACCTTAACCCTAACCCTTAACGCTAACCCTTAACTCTAATCCTAACCTTAACCCTAACACTTAACCTAAACCCTAACCCTAACCCTACCCCTTACCTTGACCCTAACCCCTAACCCTAACCGTAACCTTTAACCCTAACCCTAACCCAGACCCTAACCCTAACACTAAACCTAACCTTAACACTAACCCTAAACCCTAACTATAACTCTAACCCTCAACCCTTAACCCTTACCCTAACCCTAACCATAACCATAACTCTTAACCCTAACTCTAACTCTTAACCGTTAATCATGACCCTAACCCTCACCCTTCTAGCACTCAATTAACTCCATCTGGATTCGCATTCGGGTTAAGTTCGGGTAAGTCTTTTCCATAGAACTACTTAATTAATCTAAGCATATCTGTTTTCATTTAATTATCTTTACAACATATAAGTATTTCCATACAAAGAAATTCATGAGGAGAAAAGACAAAGGGGGATAACAACGTATAAAAGAAAATATTTAAAAAAAGAAAGTAAAAAAGCTTCCCGGGCAACGCCGGTTAAGTACGGCTAGTCAAACTGTCTTCTACAATTGAACCCCTAAGGGAATCGCATGATCCGAAAGACGGAAACTATTGTTCGGTTTGCTCGTTACCCTCTGCCGAAAACAGCGAATGGGGACTGACCTTTGACAATGACCTCGGAAAATGCAGCCATTAGTTTAACTATCGGAAGATCTACTAGTGACCTGTCAAAGACGTGTAACATTGACCTTTGCCTCATGTCCAATACTTCGAGATTCTAACTACAGCTTCACATCACCGGTATCTTTAATTAAACGCTTTCTCATTAGAGATTGGAAACGCCGGATAATACTCTGGACATTTCGTAGACTCCACAGGAAATAGGTTGAAAGTATTGACTCTTGTTTGCGATCCTGAAACGGGCGAAATTGGAGACATTGATATAGTCGGGAACTATAAAGTCGGCGAACGGTGTTCAAATCCTATCGTAGACAGTGTAACCGAATTACGAACTAACATCCTTGGAAAAGGAATTAACCCACAATTTCCTCACTATGGATAAAAAAATAGAAACCTATATCTAAGAATTAAACAATCTTTAAAATGGCTAATGTTGCTGCAAAACAGATAGATCGCCCGTCTCAAGATAAAACATATAGCCTCTAAAAGAGTTTCTGTTCGATAAAAAATTCTCTACGTATGTCGTTCCTCTCACCATCATTGCAAAAGCTAACTGGTTTTTCTTGAATCGAACGTTGATAGAGGGGTTCCTATTTAATTGCCCCCCAACGAGGGCAGAGTTAGACACAAGGTCGATTTTTAATGTGGGAAAAATCCAAGCTCCCTAAATCTGGATTAAGACAAAACTAAAAACTACTTCAGTCTGAAAGGATTTCTCTTTCACTGATTGAGGACAGAAAAGATGAAGTGTAGTATCGGATAATACACTTTGCTCCTAGCCGAAAGGTCAAGGAAAGAGGTTTGCGTTGGGCCCTACAGTCGAGAATGTCTTTCTGAACCTCATGCTCAGGAGTTCGGTCAAGAGGTGTTGCAGTTCTTCGCCAAGTGCCGAGCCATGCTTAGAAAGCTTCCTCTGGTCAGTGACGGTTTGAGAATCGCAGGTACTATATGTTTAGAACTGAAAGTGTTTCTAAAGTGAATTTCGCTATTACTACTGAGAAAGGTGCGAATCTGTATCCCTTCTTACCATGGATAAAAATGTAGAGTAGTCTAAACGCCCGAAGCTATAGTAGAGCAACTAGTCTAAAAGTGAGAAACCACAGAAATCACCAGCGTTTCTCTGCATATCCCGACGGTGCTTCCGTTTGTCTTAGATCCTTACTTTTAAATATACATTGCTGGTTCTAGCAGAAGTGCAGTTGGTGATTACGCCAACTTTGTTTTATTATGAATTTTTTATGTATAGTGTATCAATTTCATGCCCACCCCTTTTGTTCACCGTAGTTAGGTTCTCTCCCGCCTTTTCCCTCTCCCCCACCGCCTTAGAAGAATGTGTCACCTACTTATCATGTCCCAACATCACTTAATGTCTTCTCATATGATCCAATCAGATCATTTTTCCCTTCATCCCATGTGTGTGCCTTCAAAATAAAATTATTTCTGTATCTTCATTTTCTGAAGACGTTCTCCACGAACGAAACCGGTCAAAAAATCTCTTGTTTTTGTTTTTCTCCTGCACTGTGACTTGTTTTCCGTCTGTCATCTTTTCACACACACACACACACACACACATATATATATATATATATATATATATATATATATATATATATATATATATATATATATATATATATATATATAGTAAGCTATGAAAATATATTTATGGCAGTTAAGCTACACATATCTTCAAGACCGCTCTAGAATTTGTCGAGATGTATACTGATATATCCAAAGATGAAATCCACATCATTAAAAAGTGTACGAGATCAGTTTTAATCAATTACGATGACCAATGGATTAAATCAAATATGACAAACTCCTTTGATATGGGTGCCCTTGACTCTGCGGAAGTATCAGATCCTGTGGGGTTGTTTATTTTACATACACTCACAAATATATTTGATAATACAGATATCGGCCTTCATAGAGAAGATGGATTAGCGATAATAAGAGATTCCAACAAAGTCAAGGGAGAAAACTTCAAGAAAATTATGCATATGGAAATGAAAAAAACTAGGCGTAAAAGTAGAAATACTGGCTAACATTAAAACAACTTACTTTCTAGATGTCACGTAAAACTTAAATAAAAATACTTACGAACCATATCTAAAAGATAACGCCAATCCAATACACGTAAACCCAAAGTCTAATCATCCCCCATCAATCATAAAACATATTCCGAATTCTATCGAACGTAAGCTTATCAATAATTTTAGCAACGAAAGTGTTTTTAAAAAATCAAGCAACATCTACAATACAGCTCTTAAAATAGTGGTTACCATAATACCGAAATTAAATATAATAAACAGGACACTAATAATTACAACAAAATTAAAAAGAAAAGGAAATATAATCTACTATACACCACCCTATAACCAGATGCTAAAAACTAAACTGGGTAAAAAATTCCTAAATCTAATTGAAAAACACTTCCTTGTAACCAATCCCCTGCATAAAATATTCAATAAAAATAACCTAAAATTGTCCTACAGCTGCTGCGAAAACCTAGAAATGATAATTAAGGCACACAATAACAAAATACTAAAAGAGAACAGCAGAGAGGAGGGAAAAATAACAAATTACATTAAAAAAGTGAAAAATATATGCCTAATCAAAAGTATTGTATACCAAGCCACAATATTTGCCAAGGAAAGACCAAATAACAAGAAGTACTACGTGGGTATGACCTCTCTAGCTTTTAAAACCAGATATTATGACCAGAAAAGCACATTTAAAACAGAGAACGGCGAATTAAAACAGTACTAGCAAACCACTATTGGGAGCTCAAAGAAAATGGACGCTCACCAATAATTGAATGGAAAATAATACGACAGACCAGTACATGTAGAAATTTAGACGACCCGTGTAGATTATGTCTGAATGAAAAATTTGAAATCGTAAACTTAAAAAAAAAACGAAATTTATTAAACTGTAGCAGTGAGAGAGCAAATAGTTGCATACACAGAAATAAATATACCTTTGGCTCATAAATAAATAAATAAATAAATAAGTAAAAGAACCCGAACTACACTAAAACCTAACAATTTGAAAATTAAAACCTAAAAAAAAAATACAAGGAACCACGTATTAAAATAAGTTGACCCATTATATTGACACAACAAAAAAACAGGATATAGGCCACTCTATAGAAAACAGAACAATAAAACAGGATATAGGAAGTAACACAAACCTTACCTTTGTTCGTGGGAAGCCCAACGATTGGCTGAGAGAACAACAAAGAATCTGATTGGTTAACTAGCTAGCCGTGTATATAAAGTAACTCCATGCATTTTAGCCTGAAGATTTCACCCGGGGATGAAACGCGGGAGCCTCTGTGTAGCTTAATTTTCATAAATATATTTTCATAGCTTACAACCTAGCTCTACCTACGCATCGAACACTGTTGAAGTAAATACTGAAAATTGATACATAAAAAATTATATATCTTCATAAAATTTTATGTGGATACATAATATATATATATATATATATATATATATATATATATATATATAAGGTGAGTCAATGAAAAATAGTAAGACATGTAAATGGAAACAGATCAATATTTTCAGTTGTTCAGAACAAGGAGCATTTAGTAAATAAAAATATTTATTCTTTTTCTCTTTCAATTGCATTCCTTAAGCACGGCTTTTCAAAGATTAAAATCTTATCATCAGAGGAAGTAGTGATTGATAAGTTGACAGATAAGAACAGTCAATATTCAAAATTTGGAAAAAGTTTGTTTTTTTTAAGTTCTTTTTAAAAGGTTTCAAAAGTTCAAACGGGTGTGTTTCAATGCAAATGAAAGTCACCAAACACGGAGATCCAAGTTGTATAGGGTTCAAATTGGATTTTTTGCAGATTCTTCTGGATTTACCAATTACATTTGAACCGTATATACAACTTGGATCTCTGAACAACTGAAGATATTGATCTGTTTCCATTTACAGGTCTAACTATTTTTCATTGACTCACCTTATTTTTGCTCTATCCAGTATATTGAGCTTTCCTCATCTCACAATAGGTCTAATTCTCTAAAAGTTATCTTTTAGTTATAAACCTTCATATATATATATATATATATATATATATATATATATATATATATATATATATATATATATATATATATATATATATATATATGTGTGTATGTGTGTGTGTATGTGTGTGTATGTGTGTGTGTGTGTGTTTAAAGTCAGATTTTCGTCAACCAATCGTAGTATGGTTATTAGTTGATTTCAGAATACATAAAGTTCAATTATAAATAATTTTGGGCCACTTTTAACAATAAAAGTCTGATTTTCATAAATAAATCGTGAGATTGTTATTATTAGATTGGGCTAGTTTTCAGGATATAAAAAGTCCAATTATAGGCTATTTGGGCCATTACCAACTATAAACGTCACATCTTCATAAACCAATCAAAGTGTGGTCATTATTGATTTGAGCTAGTTTTTAGTATACATAAAGCCCAATTATTGCTTAATTGGGTCATTCTGAACAATAAAAGTCACATATTCATCAATAATTTAAAAAATAAAATAGAAACAGAGACCACCACTTTATCAAGGCCAAGGCCACCCGTAGACAAGTGTTAATGTGATTTCTATGTATCCCCCCTCCAGGAGATTAGATACAAGTGTCATGTGGGTTTGATGGAAGCGTTTTCAGTGGAATGACTTGGATTTGAACCTGGCACACCCAGGTTCTAAGTCCGCGTCGATACCAACTAAGCCACTGTGTTATAAATTGAAGTATGGATATTATTAGATTGGACTAGTCTTTAGTATAAATAACACACATTCACACGGAAAATGCGGGCTACTTCTTACATAGCTAAGTGTATGTGATTTCTAATTGCGATGGAAGGTTTATTTCGTATAGCCGCATCTGAAACAATATGATTTTCATAACTAAATGCTCGTGTACGATAGTTTTCAAGAGAGTTCGAAATAATTATAGTGTTAGGGTAAGGGGTTGAGCTAGCAGTAACCATAACAAGTTGGCATTCATAACTAAATACTTGTATGACTTTTATTCCTATTCTAAATGGCTTTGTTCATAATTTTCCTTCATTTTCTTTTTTCTTCCCTCTTTTTTATCTTTTGTCGTTTTCTCTTTATAATCTCGTTCTCTTTTTATTCTTTCGTTCTCTTCATTTTATTCTTTCTTTTTTCATTGTCTATTTTCCGTTCTTGTTTTTACCTTTTCTGTATTTCATCTCTTCGTTTCGCGCCATTCGTCTGTCGATGTTTGACAAAGCAAAACACAAAGAACCGGAAGTTGCACCATTCTTTCTGCTGTTGCCTTTCTCTTTGTTTTGTCGGCCATGACTAATGAAACAAGACAAATTACCATGCATACTTTATCTGTCATCGAAGACACTTTTCTTCATACCCCTGCTTCACGTGCCCAACATAACCCTAACCCTAACCCTAACATACCCCCCTGCTTCGCGTGCTCAACATAACCCTAACCCTAACCCTAACATATCCCCGCTTCGTGTGCTCAACATGTGTTCTCGTTTTTTATTACTAAAATATTCCTTTATACTTTCCACACTTTTATTCATTTACACGGAGTCCGACTATCTGTTCCCTTTTAATTAATAGACAAAATCTCTGAAAGCATTTTTAAACCAAAATATGACATCACTAATCTAGAATGGTACACATAACTTATGACTGTTCTCCACGTATCCTGAAATTAATCCCAGTCTAATAATAACATATAATTTTTTTTTAAATCTGACTATTGTTGAGAAATGGCTCAAATAATCTATCATTGTTCTCCATATATCCTGAACACTAGCCCAACTTTATAACAACCATACTACGATTAGTTTATGAAAATCTGACTTTTATTGTAAAGAAATGGTCCAAATAATTTATCATTGTTTTCCATATATCCTGAACACTAGCCCAACTTTATAACAACCATACTACGATTAGTTTATGAAAATCTGACTTTTATTGTGAAGAAATGGCCCAAATAACCTATCATTGTTTTCCATATATCCTGAAAACTAGCCAAACTTCATAATTACCATCCTAGCATTTGTTAATAAAAATTAAAACGTTTTTGTTAAGAATGGCCTAAATAATCTATTATTTGACTTTATATATCCTGAAAGTGTAATCTGATAATTACGATTTATTTATGAAAATCTGACTTTTATAGATAACTAGCAGGACCCGTGTCCAAGCGTTGCCCGTGGGAAATATAAAATCATTTAATTACAAATATGTCAGTATTAGATTATTAATTCTGAAATTAAAAAAACAAGCAGAAAAGTAATTTAGGTGATTAAATAGGATTACTCAATGTTTTGGCGTTGGCCTCGGAAAATATTAAAAGAATGATGTAATTTAATAAAATGAAATGTTAAGGGATAAATAAAAGAAAAAACACAGAAGAACCCTACATCACTGTACGCAAATTAAGTGATCAAAATAAATATTTATTGTTTTAAATCAAATAAAATAGATTTATCTACGTTTTGGGCGACTGCGCCCCCTTCTATCGTTTTAAGTGTGGGCTTTTTCCTAAAGATAAAAACCACTGCACCAACTATTTAAACAAGTAGTAAATATAACTAAAAAAATATTCGTGAACCTTTCCGTTGAGAAATCCTTCTAGACTGAGGCAACTGATATTGTGTTCCCATCGAGTGGACATTTATTATGAGCGTAGAAATTCTAATTTCCCTATTTTCTGTTCGTTTTTATTTTATATTTATTTTTATCTCCATCTATGTTGTTCATGGTCAGTGACGATAAATTCGTCTAGACTGACGCAATTGTTATGTGTTTCCAATCAAGTGGACATTCCTCTATGACCGCAGAAGTTCTAATTTCCCTCCATAAAATTGCAATAAATAAAACAATTTGTGACACGTGTCCAATTTCAAGACTTTTCCGAAGGTTTTAACCTATTGTAGCAACGTGTGATGTATTTGCGTTAATAATATTGAATCGCCAGCAATTTTATGCCGCCACTGTCCGCTTCTAACCGCTACTGTCCGTCCCAATCACAATCAAGGATTTTTCTCACGTGACTCAAATTAACACATCAATCGCAACCATTTAAAATTTAAAAAAATTAGATTTCTTGAATATTTAAAAAAATAAAAACCAGTGCTTAATTTACATCCCTTTCCGAAATTTGCCGAGTTTACAATAATTTTTTCTTTTCGGTTTATTTTGTTTTACTTTTCAAAATAGAATTACGGTTAAAGTGTAGCATCTGTTTTTATATTATACTTACTCTTTTCCCTTCTCGATCAGTGGTAGAGAAATCGTTTTGGACTGCGGCAATTTTAATTTTTTTTCCATTTTTTGGAGAGATCGATTTTCCCCACATTAAAAATCGACCTTTTGTCTAACTCTGCAATCGATTTAAATATTTGTCGACTGTACAATTTTTTTTCTTTTTCAGTTTATTTTTATTATTATTATGAAAAGAAGAAGAAGAATTATTATTATTATTATTATTATTATTATTATTATTATTATTATTATTATTATTATTATTATTATGAGAACTTCTTCTCATAATAATAAAAATAAACTGAAAAAGAAAAAAATGTATAGTCGACAAATATTTAAATCAGTTGCAGAGTTAGAAGAAGAAGAAGAAGAAGAAGAAGAAACATAAAAAAACAAAAAAAGAAGAACTTCTGATGTATGTATCGAGAGGGTGTAATAGAGGTGTCGTCGTTGTACACCTGGATGTATGCATGGTTTGCTAGGAGATGGTTGGGGTAGTGGGTGTTCCGTGTTTAGTTGGTACGTGAAACAAGAAAAAAATACACAACATCTAGTAAAATAAATAAGCATTTTTGTTACTTTTTTGATGTTGACTCTTGGCGCCATTTTCAGTGTGTGTGTGTGTGTGTGTGTATGTGTGTGTGTGTGTGTGTTTAAAGCTTTTTGCTTTATTCTTTCAAGTTGCGAAGGAGTGAGAGACGAGCAGATTGAGAATATCTTCGTGTTCCCGTTTCGGTACTGCCATTGTTTTTTTAGCTTTTTTCTTTCTTTGTTTCGTTGCCGCTTCTTTTTCATTTTGCAACTCGTTATAATAGAATGAATACTAATCGATGTGCTTTTAGAGATGGAATAAACAACCTATAAACTAACGTCTTCATAATCCGTAGCGATCCTTATAAAGATTCTATAAAGAATTGTAGATATTGAGCTTCGGTCAGATTGTTTGAATCAACAAAAGTGAGTTTGCAAAGCCAGTTTTTTCTAAAAATGGAAATCGCTCCAGGCAAAGAACCGAGCCACTTGATCTAAGGAGCTAAACAAAAACATCACTTCAAGGTCAAAAACTAGACGCCGATCTTTAGGCTAAGATCAAAGTGTAGTATCTGTTCCGATGGATACTGCACCCCATAGACTTGTATTGTCTTGGCCATGGGGGCTTGATTTACGCCGGTCTATGGGTCTGTCCGGTGCAGTTCTAGAAGGTCAACCCTCCCAGGCTTCGCCTCCCCTCTTTGGAGAGGAGTAAGTTTATTGCTTACTGCCTGAGGCGTCCCTACCGGGGAATGCCGACGGGGCTGCCCAGGCAATTTTTAAAACTGGCCTTGTGTCTAACTCCTGGAGAAGAGTAAATCAAAACTAGCCGCCGATAAGTGTTAGATTGATAGATTCCGATCCAGAAAACAGCAACTCTCCCCCCTTTGTCAGAAACATCGTTCATTGACGTGGGGACTAAAGGACAAAATAAGGGAAGCGAGAGTTACGAGGCTGCTGAAGGTAAACCCAAGTTAGTCACTTTCTACTCTCCATTAGTTAATTATTAAAAAATAAGATACAGTTCTAAATTAGTCTATCTCTCTCTCTCTCTCTCTCGCTCTCGCTCTCTCTCGCGCTCACTCTCGCTCTCTCCCTCTCTCTCTCTCTCGCTCTCTCTCTCTCGCTCTCTCTCCAGCTACAGGGTAAATAATATTACTCCTTATAGTGTTATATCCCTCATTTCATAATGGACTATGTCGATACTTTTATAGTTTTTTCTTTATTAGTTACGACTGTTAATAAACAGATAGAGAGAGAGAGAGAGAGAGAGAGAGAGAGAGAGAGAGACAACATCGAGAGTGATAAAACAGTATAAAATAAGAACCGGGGGCGGGGCAAACAACATACAGATCGTGAAAGTAGTAGGAAGACACTTGGTAAAAGATGGATCAATGAGGGAGTTAATTGCAAATTATACCAAGTTAAATTGATATTTTTTCAAACATAACTCAATCTTAAAACCGAAGCATATATATTAGCATGTATTTTGTGCGATGCACAGGAATAATAATACAGGTAACAATGACACAAGTAAAAATGGAACAGGGGAAAATGGCACAAGTGAATAAATATGTAAAAAGGGGCTACTGCAAGAACATAGAGAAGTAGTTCCCAACCTTTTTTCTCCGGCGACCCCAAACATGTCCCTCATGACATGATCGAAACTGCCCCAATTTTAGTTGTATATGAGTTATTAGATATTACTTATTGTTGGCTGTATATGAAAGGGACAAGTACAATGAATAAATCCGGAGGTGAATTTAGAAAGAAAATAAAATAAGGTAGAGGTTAAGGTTAAGATTAGGGTTTGGATTAGGGTTTTACTTTTAAATGTAGATGTAATTTTCTTTTTAATTCGCCAGATTTTTAATGTTTTCCCTTTTATGCATTGTATCCTAAATTTTTATCAACTCATTGTGAGTTTTCCATCTATAGTTTTCTCATGTGCCTTTTATTCTATTTACCCATTTGTCCTGTCTTTACCTGTATCATTTTAACCGTGCCATTTTAACTGTGCCATTTTAACCGATGCTATTATTACCTAAATTCGTTTAGTGCGATTAAAATATATAGGAAAAAGTATTACGTAAACAAACGTTGATTAACTTAGCTTTACTATGATAATAGATATTCCACACGTGTGATATTAAAACGGAAATATAAAATTCAAAACTAATACTTCAAAAATAGTTTGATTTTTGCCTGTATAACACTGGCCCATAGCCTGTAAATAGAGTTGCGTGAATAGTTCGCTGATCCAATCATTATACAATCATTAACTTATCTTTAGTATAATAATACATTTTCAACCCTTGAGGAAATATTAATAACAAAATTACCAGATTTTTAGAAAATTACCAGATTTTTAGTACATTACCAGACTTTTAGAACATTACCAGATTTTTACCCAATTTCCAGAATTTTATAAAATTACAAGATTTTTAGAAAAATATCAGATTTTTAGAAAGTTAGTAGACTTTAAGAAAATTACCAGATTTTTACCAAATTTCCAGAATGTTAGAAAATTACCAGATTTTTAGAAAATTACCAGACTTTAAGAAAATTACCAGATTTTTACCAAATTTCCAGAATTTTAGAAAATTACAAGATTTTTAGAAAAAATACCAGATTTTTACAAAATTACCAGAGTTTTACCAAATTACAAGATTTTTACAAAATTACCGTATTTTTACCTAATTACTTGATTTTTACAGAATTACTAGATTTTTAATAAGCAGTGAGTTAGGGTTTTTATTATAAATATTTCGAGGACATGTTTAGACATTTTAATTTGCTGGATAAAACACAACAGAGATCATGTTTTTGCCCCCAACTTATTTAATTTCTAAAATATTAAATCTCAGTAACAAAACGAATATTAATACAATTTTAAGGGAACACATCGAAAATAATAATAATAGTAGTAGAACTATTCACATAAATATTACAGAGAATGAAGTAATTCTGGAAAATAGTACATAACTACAAATTATTATTTGTTCTTCTCCGTTTGTCGAAAATAGCCAAGTTTTTCCTTTTGCATATATCTGTTGCTGCAACCTCTTCTTTTTTATACATTTTTTTATCCGCATCTTCGTTACTAATGTTTTCGGTCTCGTAATCTAAATCAGGTGTTTTTGCTATTTCATCTTCTTCTTTCATGGGAATCAGATGATTCTGGTGTTGGCATTAGTTTCCACCGATGTTTTCCTAGTTAGAAGGTTGCCAACATCCCTAAGTGAAAGTTGTACTGTGGAACCGACTGGATTCGAACTTGGAACCCCCAGGTCTTCAGTCCACGTCGATATCCACTGTTAAGTCACCTCCCGCTATTTCATCTAATTTTTTTATGCTAAATGTCTTATTTTATCGAAGTCTGTGTCTGGCACAAGAACATTATGCCCCGTTAAGTGTTAAATCCCACGGTTTTTCTTTTCTGCTTTTGCCGTTTACCAGGCGGTGGCATGCGTTATTGTATTTTTGAAAGTCTGATATTTGTATATGAAAACGCCGATCCAATGCAAAAGCATCACTTTTACCGTGGAATTATTGTATTCCATAGTGACGAACGAAAAAGTGCGGGGGTCATTATTGCATCATCTGGCAGCACGTGGCCAACATCATTATTGCTATTGACCACGTGCCGCCAACTGATGCACTAATGATCCCTTACTTTTCCGTTATTTAGGTATTTTAATGAGACGATAGCGCCTATGGTACATCTTTTGTTGGGTCCGGCGGAGACGAAGACTTGGCGTCGGGGGTGAAAAGTCCATCGGAAGGTATATTTAAATTCCGGTTGATGATGTTATACGCCAGAATCGCGCCCTCTTGCATCCTCTGACTTTACTTTATATATTAGATGAAGAAAATGAATAAGAAGATGAAGAAAAAGAATTTGAAGAAGCATTTGAAGAATTTAAAGAAGGAGAAGAATTTGAAGAAGAAGAAGAATTTGAAGAATTTGAAGAATTTGAAGAAGAAGAAGAATTTGAAGAATTTGAAGAAGAAGAAGAATTTGAAGAATTTGAAGAAGAAGAATTTGAAAAATAAGAAGAAGAAGGAAAAGAAGAAGAATTTGAAGAAGAATTTGTAGAAGAAGAATTTGAAGAATTTGAAGAAGAAGAAGAATTTGAAAAATAAGATGAAGAAGGAAAAGAAGAAGAATTTGAAGAAGAATTTGTAGAAGAAGAATTTGAAGAATTTGAAAAAGAAGAAGAAGAAGAAGAAGAAGAATTTGAAGAAGAATTAAAAGAAGAATTTGAAGAAGAAGAAGAAGAATTTGAAGAAGAATTTGAAGAAGAAGAAGAATTTAAAGAAGAAGAAGAAGAAGAATTTGAAGAAAAAGAATTTGAATTAGAATTTGAAGAAGAAGAAGAATTTAAAGAAGAATTTGAAGAAGAAGAATTTGAAGAATTTGAAGAAGAATTTGAAGAAGAAGAAGAAGAAGCATTTGAAGAAGAATTTGAAGAATTTGAAGAAGAATTTGAAGAAGAATTTGAAGAATTTGAAGAATTTGAAGAAGAAGAATTTGAAGAATTTGAAGAATTTGAAGAAGTAGAATTTGAAGAAGAAGAAGAAGAAGAAGAAGAATTTAAAGAAGAAGAAGAATTTCAATAAGAATTTGAAGAAGAAGAATTTGAAGAAGAATTTGAAGAAGAAGAATTTGAAGAATAATTTGAAGTAGAAGAAGAAGAAGAATGTGAAGAAGAAGAAGAATTTGAAGAAGAAGAAGAAGAAGAAGAAGAAGGAGAATTTGAAGAAGAAATGTAAGAAGAAGAAGAATTTTAAGAAGAAGAAGAATTTGAAGAAGAATAATAATAATAAGAAGAAGAATTTTAAGAAGAAGAATTTAAAGAAGAAGAAGAATTTAAAGAAGAAGAAGAAGAATTTAAAGAAGAAGAAGAATTTAAAGAAGAAGAAGAATTTCAAGAAGAATTTGAAGAAGAAGAATTTGAAGAAGAATTTGAAGAAGGAGAAGAATTTGAGGAAGAATTTGAAGAAGAAGAAGAATTTGAAGAAGAAGAAGAATTTGAAGAAGAATTTGAAGAAGAAGGAGAATTTGAAGAAGAAATGTAAGAAGAAGAAGAATTTTAAGAAGAAGAAGAATTTGAAGAAGAAGAATAATAATAAGAAGAATTTTAAGAAGAATTTAAAGAAGAAGAAGAATTTAAAGAAGAAGAAGAAGAAGAATTTGAAGAAGAAGAAGAAAAATTTAAAGAAGAAGAAGAAGAATTTGAAGAAGAAGAATTTGAAGAAGAAGAAGAAGAAGAATTTGAAGAAGAAGAAGAAGAAGAAGAAGAAGAAGAAGAAGAAGAAGAAGAAGAAGAAGAAGAAGAAGAAGAAGAAGAAGAAGAAGAAGAATTTGAAGAAGAAGACGCGTCGCCAAATCGACGTTTGTTTAAACTGATCTTGAGTGAGTGGTGAATATGAATTTTCCACGCAGGTGCCGATGTTGGCATCGTGAGGTGTTCATGTGTTTTAAAGATAAATGAATTTTAATTAATCCTTTCTTCTTGACGGCATTTGTTTTTGTTCTCAGTAGGGGGCAACTCCGTTCGGCCCAGTGTGAGAATTCGCTTCACTGGAATCTCGAACCACCGAAATGACAATCGACACAGCAAATGTGCAAAACAGACAACGAACGCGCGAGAAGGAAAGACAAAAAACGACGAAAAAACAAATGGAAATTGGTTTCTAAAAAGTCGGGCAAACAAAGCGTTCTTTAATAAGTCGGCGTTTACAGATGAAAGAAGATGGGAGGTGTAGTTAACAGTGAACAAAAAATGTTAATTATTACTGACTCCCCACTAGGGGCAAACATGGCACAGGGCCAGTTGAATTTGGGAGCAGCAAGCGCTTTAACAGACGCAGGACAGATACGAACAAGGAAAAAAAACTGCAACTCTGTCTGTTGCACTTAGCAAAAATATAATCTGATCTATTCGTTTCAGATTATACGTTGTCCGGGTCGGAATTTTTTTCAAGTAGCCGCTATCTTTTAAAAAGAGGACGTAATTGCTGACTGTAGTAAGTAATCAAAATATAACTCAGACCCCTCGCTAATATTTCTAGAGTAAGTGTTCGACTAAGCTCCAAACAATGCCCCCCCCTGTAAAACATTCACAGCAAGACCTCGTCTAGTTAACACGACTACAAATAACTTTCCTTTCTTCTTTTATGTACCTAAAATTAAACGGGAAATTTCATGAAAAGTTATTTTTTCCAGGAAATTCCCAGGTTCCTTCCCTTCTGACTACAAAATAGTCTTCTTCAAATCCAATATAAAAAAATACTTGTCTAGCCGCCCTCTTAAGTATTCAAACGCTGACTACACCACTCATCGTTTCCAATCATCTCATAACATTGTTCATCATCCAACTGAAAATCTCATTAATTCTTATACCCGAGTGGCTTTTGGCCTTGGTAAGTGCTGACTCATTAGCATCAAACTAATAATTTAGTTGTTACAATTGGGGAAATAAGAGATTAGTATTTGAACGCACGGCCAGTAAGACGTCGGTTAACGTTTACAAATGCATGGGTCCGAAAAAACGGAAGTCGAAAAGTTTGTAGCAATTACATAATTACGATCTATTTTCATATGCACTTGCATGTTCTCACTCGCGGAGTGATTAATACGTCGTTCGATATAAACACACTTTTGTGATCTCATTCACGTAGTGATACGTTTGGCGATAAGAACACTCTTCGGTAGGGGGAGAATTGTCGCTTCCGCTTAAGCCTGTTTCCCGCGAAATATAAACAATCCTACTTTAGATGTCGACGTGACAAGACGATTATCTGCCTCCTCGACACTAGCAATGGCTCTGATCGACGAGATGAAACTATCGGCCTCAATTCCATGTTTGTAGTGCATACATATCTGCGGACTCTATCTATTTCCTATTCCTGTTTTCGTAACTATTTCCGAGCGATGGTTTGTGTTGATAAAACTGTTGACTAAAAATTGATGCAAAGTGTAGGGGAAGAGTTTGTCCTTTTGATAAAAAAAAACTTGGTGACCCTTTTTCTTCATATCAAACAAGGCCAGTAGGATGGATACAGACGCAGCGACTCAACTACAAAATATCGATCTCGACACCTTTCTCGCTGTCCATATATCAACCTACGTCCGTCCGTCCAGCTACATATGTGCTTCCAGCTACGTCCGTCTGTCCGTCCAGCTACGCCCGTCCGTCTGTCCAGCTACGTTCGTGCGTCCATCCGTCCACCTACGTCCGTCCGTCCATCCATCAAGCTATCTGTCCGTCCGTCCGTCCATCCATCAAGCTATCTGTCCGTCCGTCCATCCGTCCGTCTGTCCAGCTACGTCTGTCTGTCCGTCAATCCGGCTACGTCCATCCGTATATCCAGCTACGTCCGTCCGTACATTCGTCCAGCTACGTCCGTCCGTACATTCGTCCAGCTACGTCCGTCCGTACATCTGTCCAGCTACGTCCGTCCGTCTGTCCAGCTACGTTCGTACGTCCATCCGTCCACCTACGTTCGTCCGTCCGTCCGTCCATCCATCAAGCTATGTCTGTCCGTTCGTCCGTCCGTCCGTCCAGCTACGTCCACCCGTCCATCCAGCTACGTCCATCCGTACATTCGTCCAGCTACGCCCGTCCGTTCGTTCGTCCGTCCGTCCGTCCATCTCTCCAGCTACGTCCGTTCGTCTGTTCAGCAACGTCCGTCCAGCTACGAAACCCTATCGATCTATTGAATGAGGCATAGATTAATTAATGAACGTTTTTCAATAAAAAAAAACTTGTGCTTTATTGATACTGATCTTTTTAATTCGCATTTCAGATGCGTCTAAGCATTTCTATAAGATCCCCTTTCCGTCGGATTTACTGGTGAAGTTCAAATGTAAATTAATGCTCTATTTTTAATGCTCTATTTTTTAATGCTCTATTTTTTAATGCTTTATTTTTTAATGCTCTATTTTATGCTCTATTTTTAATGCTCCATTTTTAATGCTCTATTTTTAATGCTCTATTTTTAATGCTCTATTTTTTTAATGCTCTATTTTTTAAATGCTCTTTTTTAATGCTCTATTTTTAATGCTCTATTTTTAATGCTCTATTTTTGTATGCTTTATTTTTTAATGGTCTCTTTTATGCTCTATTTTTAATGCTCCATTTTTAATGCTCTGTTTTAATGCTCTATTCTTTTAATTCTCTTTTTAATGCTCTATTTTTGTAATGCTCTATTTTTGTAATGCTCTATTTTTAATGCTCTATTTTTAATGCTCTATTTTTAATGCTCTTTTTTATGCTCTATTTTTAATGTTCTATTTTAATGCTCAATTTTTTAGTGCTTCATTTTTTTACGAATAGGGTATTTTGCTGGGACCGGAAGAATAACGACCCCCTCGTTATTTTGCCGATTCTTGTTTATTTAACCTAACTGTTACAGTTACAGTGAAGAGTTCACGAGTCAGCTTAACTGCCGGTTTATTTTTATTTCAACATTGATCCAATAAAAAAAATGATTAAAACTTCTGACTATTTTTTAAAATTAAATAAATAATTCATACGGCGATTTTCGCCACGACTTATGAAAAAGATAAGTTTTATTCCACCATTTTTCCGATAAAAGAGAACTAATTAAACGTAGATAATGAAACTGAAAAAATAAACAAATCTTTAAGACTTATGTTTTTGTTTCTATCTACTCGACGTAAAACAGATAATTTTTATTTCAACATTTTTCCAATAAAAAATATTATTTTTTTTAAATTGGATAAATAATTATTTAATAATATAACATTTTATAAGATGAATAACAGTGATTTTTTTTATAATTGAAAACTTTATAAAAACGAAGAGTTTGTCGAATTTTTTTATCAAACAAATAGTCAGCATTGATTTTTTTTTTATAATTTAAAACTTTATAAAAACGAAGAGTTTGTTGAATTTTTTTATCAAACAAATAGTCAACATTGATTTTTTTGCATAATTTTTATTCGAATTTTTGTAAAATATTTCTTACGATTTCCAATTGTAAGTTACTGACCTCTTCTTTCTTAATCTTCACCTCACATTTTAAAATAGAAATTGCTTAAATCCAGTGTTTTTTCTTGATATTTTAACATCATCAAAGTTTTTCTTTGTAAAGAATTTTTTTAAAAATTCAATTAAACAACTTAATGACTTCATTATTTGATGAAAACTGAACCGAAAACTAGTGTTGGGAAATTTGATTAAAAAAAACAACTTTTATTTTGCCTTTTTTGAAAACAACATCTATTATTCAGTTATTAATTCCAATTCAAAATCTTATATTCGAAAAAGCTTACAAGGGAACTTAGTGTTGGCGATACATTCAGTTCATATGCTGGAATTTTTATTAAATATTTGTCCCTATTTATTTCATTACCCTTTCTTTCACAAGGCCATAACAGTTAGGTTAAAAAAAACATAAACCGGCAAAATAACGAGGGGCTTGTTATTTTGCTGGCACCGGTAAAATAGCCTCTTCCAGTTTTTAATGTTCTTTTTTAATGCCCTATTTTTTATGCTCTATTTTTTAATGCTCTATTTTTTAAATGCTCTATTTTTTATGCTCTATTTTTTATGCTCTATTTTTTAATGCTCTATTTTTTATGCTCTATTTTTTAAATGCTCTATTTTTATGCTCTATTTTTTTAATGCTCTATTTTTTAAATGCTCTATTTTTTATGCTCTATTTTTTGAATGCTCTATTTTTTAAATGCTCTATTTTTAATGCTCTATTTTTAATGCTCTATTTTTAATGTTCTATTTTAATGCTCTATTTTTTAGTGCTTCATTTTTTTACGAATAGGGTATTTTGCTGGGACCGGAAGACTAACGACCCCCTCATTATTTTGCCGGTTCTTGTTTATTTAACCTAACTGTTACAGTTACAGTGAAGAGTTCACGAGTCAGCTTAACTGCCGGTTTACTTTTATTTCAACATTTTTCAAAAAAAAAAAAATTAAAACTTCTGACTATTTTTAAAAATTAAATAAATAATTCATACGGAGATTTTCGCCACGACTTATGAAAAAGATAAGTTTTATTTCACCATTTTTCCGATAAAAGAGAACTAATTAAACGAAGATAATGAAACTGAAAAAAATAAACAAATCTTTAAGACTTATGTTTTTGTTTCTATCTACTCGACGTAAAAAAGATAATTTTTATTTCAACATTTTTCCAATAAAAATTTTTTTTTTTTTAAATTGGATAAATAATTATTTAATAATATAACATTTTATAAGATGAATAACAGTGATTTTTTTTTATAATTGAAAACTTTATAAAAACGAAAAGTTTGTTGAATTTTTTTATCAAACAAATAGTCAGCATTGATTTTTTTTTCATAATTTTTATTCGAATTTTTGTAAAATATTTCTTACGATTTCCAATTGTAAGTTACTGACCTCTTCTTTCTTAATCTTCACCTCACATTTTAAAATAGAAATTGCTTAAATCCAGTGTTTTTTCTTGATATTTTAACATCATCAAAGTTTTTCTTTGTAAAGAAAATTTTTTAAAAATTCAATGAAACAACTTAATGACTTGATTATTTGATGAAAACTGAACCGGAAACTAGTGCTGGGAAATTTGATTAAAAAAAACAACTTTACTTTTGCCTTTTTTTGAAAACAACATCTATTATTCAGTTATTAATTTTAATTCAAAATCTTATATTCGAAAAAGCTTACAATGTAACTTAGTGTTGGAGATACATTCAGTTCATATGCTGAAATTGTTATTAAATATTTGTCTTTATTTATTTCATTACCCTTTCTTTCACAAGACGATAACAGTTAGGTTAAAAAAACATAAGCCGGCAAAATAACGAGGGGCTCGTTATTTTGCCTGGACCGGCAAAATAGCCTCTTCCAGTTTTTAATGTTATTTTTTAATGGCCTATTTTTTATGCTCTATTTTTTATGCTCTATTTTTTAAATGCTTTATTTTTTATGCTCTATTTTTTTATGCTCTATTTTTTTAATGCTCTATTTTTTATGCTCTATTTTTTATGCTCTATTTTTATGCTCTATTTTTAATGCTCTATTTTTTAAATGCTCTATTTTTAATGCTCTATTTTTATGCTCTATTTTTTATGCTCTATTTTTTATGCTCTATTTTTTATGCTCTATTTTTTTATGCTCTATTTTTTAAATGCTCTATTTTTTAAATGCTCTATTTTTTAAATGCTCTATTTTTTATGCTCTATTTTTAATGCTCTATTTTTTAATGCTCTATTTTTAATGCTCTATTTTTTTATGCTCTATTTTTTAATGCTCTATTTTAATGCTCTATTTTTTAATGCTCTATTTTTTAAATGCTCTATTTTTTTATGCTCTATTTTTAATGCTCTATTTTTTAATGCTCTATTTTTTAAATGCACTATTTTTTAAATGCTCTATTTTTTAATGCTCTATTTTTTAATGCTCTATTTTTTAAATGCTCTATTTTTTAATGCTCTAGTTTTTAAATGCTCTATTTTTTAATGCTCTATTTTTTAATGCTCTATTTTTTAAATGCTCTATTTTTTAAATGCTCTATTTTTTAATGCTCTAGTTTTTAATGCTCTATTTTTTAAATGCTCTATTTTTTAATGCTCTATTTTTTAATGCTCTATTTTTTAATGCTCTAGTTTTTAAATGCTCTATTTTTTAATGCTCTATTTTTTAATGCTCTATTTTTTAATGCTCTATTTTTTAAATGCTCTATTTTTTGTATATGGGTTTGACATCGAAGATACCGATTACCTATTTAGATGGTGTGTTGCTGGTAACGACAACACGCAGTCTTAGACGTTCCCGACGTCGTCACGCGACGAACCGTGTTCTCCTTGCGTGGAACGCTTGTTAGGCACCTCGCGGTGTGTGCGTGGCTTCGCGTGGCATGTGGAGTAATCAAGAGAGCTAGTTCGACCAGATAGGGCTGGGATGACATAGTGAAAGACTCCCTCTTCCAGCGTATGATGTGCGAGACCATAGATGCAGTAAGGCGGAGTGATCTTTCCATCTACGTCCGTTTGTCCAGGACTGGCGCGTAGACGGCCGGGAACGGAATGTATGGGTTGATGTCAGCTCGCTAGCAACCCGGGTGGCAAAAATCTGGATATATATATATATATATATATATATATATATATATATATATATATATATATATATATATATATAGAGAGAGAGAGAGAGAGAGAGAGAGAGAGAGAGAGAGAGAGAGAGAGAAAGAGGGTAGTGCAGTATTAGTGCAGTTCCAACGAGAGAAAAGTATATATGTAAAGGAGTAAGGCTACCAACATTTGTAGAATGTTTTTTTCAACATTTATTTATTATTTTGTTGTTTTTTTCAACATTTATTTATTATTTTGTTTTTTTACCATTTTATAATTTTATATAACGCGTTTCAAGCGGTGGTCCGCTTTCATCAGATATGAAAATCCACAAAAATGGATTTTCATATCTGATAAAAGGATTGACCTGTATACATTTATAGAATGACTTATACTAAATAAAGTCTCCATAAAAATATTGTCTTAATCTTATATAAATAGAGATTGTGTCTGTCTGTCCGTCCGTCCGTCCGTCCGTCAGTTACAATTTCAGTTTAAGGTAATAAATACATTGCTAAATTTGTCTCATTTTGAAACATCAGAGATCTGGACTACTTTTAGAAATGGAAAATAATAAATTCCCAACAAATAAAACGGATGCCATAGCCTGAAATTGAAACCGGAACCGTCAGATCTTCAGTCCGACGTTCTACCGAGTGAACTATTTGGACTTCCTTATAAACAGGGACTAACACATTACGTTACAAAATAAGTATAGCTTTGGCGTTACGTCATAAATTTATGATGCACGTCATGTTTCAAAACATGAATTCAAGCATAAACGATATAAAAAATTTAAAAAATAAATGAATGGGTCAACATTATCAGTAGCGTTGGAAATTCTTTTAATAATCGAAAACGATTTATTTTGCTTTAACTACGTATGCAGTTCTTTCACAATTAATTCAAGCCTAGCAAAAATTGCGACAGGAAGGAGCATATATTTGCTCGTATAATGAATATAAAAATTGGTTTGTATAATTTAGATTATTCGGACTCATATTGAGTTTTATTCTCTCAACGTCTCGGCCGCTGTAACCTCCGGCCTTATTCAGGTGTATCTTTTCAAACTCGGGAATATTTCTGTCGAACTCGGGAATCTGGACGGAATTTTGAACGGAACCCTTTATTTAATCCACGGGGCTAGCATGAAACGTTGTGATGATAACACTCAAGATGAGAACAGTAGTCTGAATAATCTAAATTATGCAAATTATCAATCCTCATCTCAAAAAATCAAAAACATGAAAATTAGTTTTAAAATAGAAAAAAAAAATTAAATTAAAATATTAAATAAAAATTAACTAATGCTTTTTAACTATAAATTAATATATCAAAATATAAAATAATATTAAATGAAATTAACTAGTTATTGTTTTAACTGTATATTTTCTTTTATATTGTTGGTCCCCCGATTTATAAAATCGGGAGACGTATGTTTTGAGGCATTTCCGTCCGTCCGTCTGTCCGTCGGTGTGTCCGTCCGTCCGTGTGTCCGTCCGGATTTTTCTCCGCAACCATCCATTGAATTTCTCTGAAATTTTGCATGAAGTTGTAACTTTCGTCAGGTTAGAAAGTGACATTCTCCGATTTTTCAAAAATAAATCTGGTTAGCCCCCCAGGGGGTCAAAAGGCCCCGAAATGGCAAAAATGACATTTTTTGCCCCATAACTTTTCACCCATCCATTCAATTTCTCTTAAACTTGACCAAAATGTGGAGGCAATTGTTCCTAATAGAAAATAAGTATCGCTGACCTTGGAAAAGATCTGGTTCACGCCCCCAGGGGGTCAAAAGCCCCCTAAAATGGCAAAAAATGACCCTTTTCTCCCATAACGTTTGATCCATACATTCAATTTTTCTGAAACTTGGCCAAAATGTAGAGGCAATTGTTCTGGATATAAAATGAGCATCCTTGACCTCAGAAAAACTCTGGTTCTCGCCCCCAGGGGGTCAAAGTCAAAGGGGGGGGGGGGTAAAAAATGCCCCAAATTGCCCAAATTTATTGCATTTTACACTTGCCATATGGAGTCACATACAGAGGGGGAACACGCATGCGCGACTTGTTTAAATTCTGAAATGATGCCAGAATGAACTGGTACTTGAGCCATTTTTAATATAGACGACGCGTTCGCGCGTGTAGAAACGTACATACCCAGACCAAAGGTGTTTCATTACGGCCTGAACAGGTTACGTACAGTGCCGTGAATGATACCTTTTTTTTTCTTTCTCATCGCTAACCTTTCATTTCGCGAGGTTACAGGTGTAACAACAAACGCATGAAGTCATTTACGAAACCCACACCCAATAACAAAGAAGATGATATAAAAACTTACTCACGCCCTGAAACTTGTGAGAAGATATCAGTACTTATAGATGAATAAATATGTCCACGTTTGCACACACACACACACACACACACACACACACACACACACACACACACACACACACACACACACACACACACACACCTACCTACGCACCTGCACACGCAGAAAACACAAATCCACCCTACGTAGAAATGTTGATATTAACTAAATACACAAATAATCTCTCTCCCCACTCTCGCTCTCTCATTTAATATATATATATATATATTATATATATATATATATATATATATAATGTGTATATATATATATATATATATATATGGGTGTGTTTGTATATATATATATATATATATATATATATATATATATATATATATATATATATATATATATATATATATGTATGTATGTATGTATATATATATATATATATATATATATATATATATATATATATACATATACATATATATATATGTATGTATTATTAAAAATAACCGACAATTTTTGTCTGGCTATTTTAGTGTTGATCCCTTCAATTTTCCGGATTAAAATCTTAATCTCGGAAGGAAATTGGCTGATGAAACTGCCATAGTGTAAATGTTGGTCCAGAGTACTTTCTGACCCGTCTGGGTCCATCGTCTTTACCTGTTTGTCATTATTCCACTGACGATGGACCCAGACGGGTCAGAAAGTACTCTGGACCAACATTTACACTATGGCAGTTTCATCAGCCAATTTCCTTCCGAGATTAAGATTTTAATCCGGAAAATTGAAGGGATCAACACTAAAATAGCCAGACAAAAATTGTCGGTTATTTTTAATAATACGTGTCTTAAAGAAAAAATGCTGCCTCGATACACATATATGTATGTGTATATGAAGTGGTGTACTAAAAGCGAACTTTTAGGAAAAGTGAAACCTATTGTGAAGAGTATATACATATATATATATATATATATATATATATATATATATATATATATATATATATATATAAAATAATCCAAGTAAAACATCCACAAGGTAGTAATCCAAAGAATTTCAACCGGGTTAATAAAAAGTGCTCAATATCAAATAGAGCTTTTATATATGGTTATTTTTATTTACACAGACAAAGGTTCTTTCCAAATATGATCTAAAGTTAAGATCGGATTCTATCTCCGCCTGATGAGATCTCAGTTTATAATAGCTGTTGATCGATAACATCGACGTGCCAGTATTGCAGATTTTGTACATGTCTGTGTAAATAAAAATAATCATATATATATATATATATATATATATATATATATATATATATATATATATATATATATATATATATATACTGTATATTACATATTTGCGAAATGTACCGCGGTTTCATCCAAAAGGGCAGATTTAGACATCTTTAGTAAATCTTCCTGCCCGGTGGAATCATCGGCAAGCTGAAATGATTGTTGACGCCATTCCCTATCGGAACAGGACAATCATTTCAGCTTGCCGATGATTCCACCGGGCACGAAGATTTACTAAATATGTCTAAATCTGCATTTTTGGATGAAACCGCGGTATATTGCTGAAATATGTAATATACAGTATCTAAATAGATTATATTAGCTCTCTTATATGATCGAGCACTTTCTTTGATTTCTTTTCATACACAACCTGAAACACTATATATATATATATATATATATATATATATATATATATATATATATATATGGGAAAAGAAGGATGAAGGTAATCCGACGTAATGGGAAAATGAAAAAGGAAAACCAAAAAGGGATGTTTTTTTTATGTGTACATCAACGTTTCGTCTTTATTTATAAGACTTCATCAGGATGATGATATAAAGAAAAATGTCATGCAAGTACGTGCACATATAGGGTTGACATTATGGGAAGAAGGGAGGAAAGTAGTAGCCACTACTGGAGAGAACAGTAGGGCTGACGCCCGGACTTAGTGGAGTCAGTAGTGAGGAATGAAAGTAAATGTTTATGAAACAGAGTGGAGAAGAGTGGAAAGGTGGGGGTGAGCAGGGATACGGTGGCTGGTTGTAAGAGAAAGAGGTGGGGGTGAGCGGGAATAATGTTGATAGCAGTGAGTGAGGGAATGGAGGGGTGGGGAAGAGAGGAAGGCTGGAGTATTTGAACAGCCACATGTGGCTGTTCAAATCCTCCAGCCTTCCGCTCCCTCACTCACTGCCATCTATATATGTATATAATCACAGTGTTTTCGACCAAAATTACGAAAGTAGATTGCCCTGATTGCAAAGAGTGGGATTTGTAGCAAAGTCTTCAGCAAAAAGGTTTGGTTTTGTCAAATGATGAAAATATGATAGACGATGATTAAGATGGAAGGGTGCTCTTCCACTATGGGATCTTCCAAATGGATTCTTCCACTATGGGATCTTCCAAATGAATTCTTCCACTATGGGATCTTCCAAATGGATTCTAATCCAATATGTGAACCACTGAGTTGTTTACTTTCCAATATGTGATCTTCCCATTAACCTTAACCCTAACTAACTAGCACTTACACCTAACCCTAACGCATGCAAACAAACCCTAACCTTTACCCTTGGGTTCGGGTTAGGCTTAGTTATGGTTATGGTTTGAGTTAGTTGGTTAGTTAGGGTTAGGGTTAGGGTAAGGGTTAGGGTTAGGGTTTATTAGTAGATCACATATTAGAAGAGCACTGATAAAATGTTTACTTCAGCTCAATTTAGCAATGTGCAATGTTTTTTTCCGTCTGATGAGATCTTAGTTTCGAATAACTATTGATCGATAACATCGACATGCCAGTGTAGCAACTTTTTGTAAATAATTATATAAATAGCTCTATTTACTATTGAGCACTTTTTATAAGCCCGGTTGAAATTCTGTGGATTTTCATCCTGTGGATGTTTACTTTACCTGGATTACTATATATATATATATATATATATATATATATATATATATAGTCGGCCAACTGCCGCGGTTTGCTTAATCTGTGTAAATTAATAGACATTCTTGTATGTGGCGAGTTAGCTCAGTGGCAGAGTACTCGCTTGCAAGTGACTCGGGTTTCGAATCCTGAGTTTGGATGTGTTCTACTGATGAGCCCAAAGGAGTGCGAAACTCGAGTCTAGGACTTCCAGTTTGTTTCTTTCATAGGTTGTGGGCTGCGGCGATATATATATATATATATGCATGTATATATATATATATATATATATATATATATATATATATATATATATATATATATATATATTTCATATATTTAGTATCTAAGTTGTTGAAAATAAGAAAATGAAGTTTAACTTTTATTCCAAGAATAAGAGTTGTTCCCCTTGGCCGATCATATATTTTTCTGTTTATATAAGAATCTCTCTATATAAGCGAACCGACAAACCAGATTATATATTTTTAAAACAAATTGTAGAAAAGCACGTTAGTTTATTGTCAGTAACATCGTACAACACTAACAAATGAAATTCGGCTAGTCAGAATAAAACTTCGATTTCTCCGCTTGTATGCTATTTAGCAACATAATTATATATATATATATATATATATATATATATATATATATATATATATATATATATATGTATATATATATATATTTTTTTATATATATATATTGGCACAAAAAAATTGGTACAACATTTCTTTACCAAAATAAATAAATATCATGCTCTTAATTTTTAACTTTAATTCTTACCTAATCGAGCACTCTGCTGGGATTTTTCCTACTATATTACAAAGAAGTATATATATATATATATATATATATATATATATATATATATATATATATATATATATATATATATATTATATATAAAATGAAGTAATAAAATAAGGTGTCAATCAAATTTTATTAGAATTCAAAGTTCAAGCAAAGTATCCTTAAGTCCTTAGCTCATGAGTTTTCAAAGATAATTTTTCTCTTCAGAGATCAAATAATATAGAATATTTATTTATCATTAACATTGAATACTTTTCACTTCATCGATTATTGACACATTTCGCGACTGGATAACTTTGTCAGCTCCTTCAATTTCACGTATATGGACTGCTATTTATAACTTGGAGTAATCCTCTGAATGTCTTTCCTCATTATGTTTTTTAATTTGTATAACCTGGATGGATTGTATAGATTCAACAAAAAGTATGTTTTTGGGTTTATATATTTGATGTTATATATTTTTATGTATTTGTGTATATAATTTTATATATTTTCAAAGCTTAATTTTATTACCTGTAGTAGTATAACTGCGGTAAAGGTCCTCTGAAGAGAAGAATTATCTTTGAAAACCCATGAGCTAAGGACTTAAGATACTTTGCTTGAACTTTGAATTCTAATAAAATTTGATTGACACCTTATTTTATTACTTCATTTCATATTATAATATTAATGCTCTATCCAGTATATTGAGCTTCAGTTTTTATCCGGATGTTTCACTAATTATAAGATATTAGTTGACGCTTATATCTTTTGTTGGATTGCTTCATATATATATATATATATATATATATATATATATATATATATATATATATATATAAAGATATGTGTATATACACGTGGGCAAGTTCACATTTGCCCAATAGAGACACTTAAAAAGTTTTTTTTTTCCAAACATGAACCATGATGAACCCATACGCACTCTCATGTTTTTCAGTCTTCAATCCACAGTTTTGCACGTGCGAATGTATTGATAAACAGATAGGCTATTATGTTTGTAAATATATTCGACAAGAATATAAGTAGTCTTTATACGTAGGGCTACATACCCCCGAACACACCAGCCCCAACGCATCACTACACACATCCACACACCAACACACACACACACACATATATATATATATATGAGGACTATGTTAGGTTGGGTTGGGTTGGTTGATCTTAAGCAAACGCACCTGTACACATTATTTGGGTCTGTACATGCTGTAATTTTGGTTGGTAAATAGATATAAAATAGTTAGATAGATAGATAGATAGATGAAGGGATAAGTTGGTAGGTAGATATATATATATATATATATATATATATATATATTTCTTATGTAATTATTTTTATTGGTTATTTCAGCGTTCGTTGTTGTTTTTTTTGCTCACTACTACTAAGTGATTAAGATGCAGAAAATTGCATTATTGGTCGCTCTTAACTTTATGGTACGTATTTTTCATTAACATATAGTTTTATTTATTTTATACGTACATAAAAGTAATCTATGGACACGTATTTCTAGCTCACAGCCGTCATCAGCATGGATAACTTAGATCGAACCTTCGATATTAATGTCTATAGTCACGCGTTTTACCATCAAACCAAGACGCCTTATCTAGAAATATGTACGATTTTCATCACCTAAATATTTAATTTATTTTCATGTAATCATTTTTTATTGGTGATTGCAGTTTTCGTTGTTTTTTTTCTCGCTACTGTTTCGATTGTCTCACTTTCTAAGTAATTAAGATGCAGAAAAGTGCATTATTAGTCGCCCTTAACTTTATAGGACGTATTTTTTGTTAATATATATTTTTTATTTATTTTATACGTACATAAAAGTAATCCATGGAAACGTGTTTCTGGCTCACAGCCGTCATCAACATGTCTAGTTTAGATAAAGATCGAACCTTCGATATTGATGTTTATAGTTCAGCGTCTTACCACTAGACCAAGACGCCATGTCTAAAAATATGTACGATTTTTATCACCTAAATATTTAATGTATTTTTATGTAATTATTTTTATTGGTAATTGCAGCGTTCGTTGTTCTTTTTCTCACTACTGCTTCCATTGTCTCACTTCTTTAGTGATTAAGATGCAGAAAATTGCATTATTAGTCACCCATAACTTTATAGGACGTATATTTTGTTAATATATATATTTATTTATTTTATACGTACATAAAAGTAATCCATGGACACGTGTTTCTGGCTAACAGCCGTCAATAGCATGGCTAATTTAGATAAGGATCATACCTTCGATATTGATGTCTATAGTCCTGCGTTTTACCATCGGACTAAGACGCCCTGTATAAAAATATGTACGATTTTAATCATTAATTAATGTATTTTTTTATGTAATTATTTTTATTGGTGATTGCAGCGTTCGTTGTTCTTTTTCTCACTACTGCTTCCATTGTCTCACTTCTTTAGTGATTAAAATGCAGAAAATTTACGACCGCCCAAAACGAGTCTGTTGACTTTTTTTTTATAACGTTTTCTCTGATGACTGCCAAATTTTGGCGATGTGAGCGTTCACCGTAATTTGTGTCTGTGCGACCGCGTTTAACGTCAGCAATAACACTTCTTAACTGGGGTTTCCGACAGAACAGAGTCCGAATAACAGTTACTGAGCCATTGCTTAATTAAACGGTATGTCTCGCATCAGAAAGCAATGCTTTATCAACACACGAAATTCAAAATTTTCTATATGTTTTTAATGTGCAACAGTTACTTCAATTAAATAACTGCAATTTGTAATCAATGAATCTGATTGGAATAAATTTTTTTTTATTTGAAGGCTAGTACTTAAAAAAACATATGGCTTTTTTATTGGTGATGTTATCTATATGCCAGGCCTGTTACATATTGAGTGATATGCTAGAGAATATTATTTATAAATGTCCGGCAACTCGCTAAAAAGTAAAGTGAAGTAAAAAAAAAAAAAAATGAATTTTCTACATGAGAGAAAAGAGAAAGATAGAGGGACGGTGAAAATTATTGATCAATCTCTCTACTCCGTTATTGAGCTACATGCGGTTTTCTCTCTTTGTTTAAGTTTCTTCATTCGTTGACCTTTAATGTGTGTACATAATAAGACGCATCGATAAATCTACTTATCCATCTCGATTTCTTTCTTCATTTCCAGTCTATGATAAATGAACTTTCGATTGAAATATTTTATTTACTCCGTGAACTGGAACTTTTATTCCTAACTTAATCTAACGGAAATAATGTTACATTAAATAAAAATTATTTTATTTACTCCGTGAACTGGAACTTTTATTCCTAACTTAACTTAACGGAAATAATGTTACATTAAACAAAAATTATTTTATTTACTCCGTGAAATGGAACTTTTATTCCTAACTTTATCTAACGGAAATAATGTTGCATTAAATAAAAATTATTTAATTTACTCCATGAACTGGAACTTTTATTCCTAACTTGATCCAACGGAAATAATGTTACATTAAATAAAAATTATTTTATTTACTCCGTGGACTGGAACTTTTATTCCTAACTTAATTGAACGGAAATAATGTTACATTAAATAAAAATTATTTTATTTACTCCGTGAACTGGAACTTTTATTCCTAACTTAATCTAACGGAAATAATGTTACATTAAATAAAAATTATTTTATTTACTCCGTGAACTAGAACTTTTGTTCCTAACTTAATCCAACGGAAATAATGTTACATTAAATAAAAATTATTTTATTTACTCCGTGGACTGGAACTGTTATTCCTAACTTAATTGAACGGAAATAATGTTACATTAAATAAAAATTATTTTATTTACTCCGTGAAATGGAACTTTTATTCATAACTTGATCCAACGGAAATAATGTTACATTAAATAAAAATATTTTATTTACTCCGTGAACTGGAACTTTTATTCCTAACTTAATCTAACGGAAATAATGTTACATTAAATAAAAATTATTTTATTTACTCCGTGAACTAGAACTTTTGTTCCTAACTTAATCCAACGGAAATAATGTTACATTAAATAAAAATATTTTATTTACTCCGTGAACTGGATCTTTTATTCATAACTTGATCCAACGGAAATAATGTTACATTAAATAAAAATTATTTCATTTACTCCGTGAACTGGAACTTTTATTCCTAACTTAATCTAACGGAAATAGTGTTACATTAAATAAAAATTATTTTATTTACTCCGTGAACTGGAACTTTTATTCCTAACTTAATCCAATGGAAATAATGTTACATTAAATAAAAATTATTTTATTTACTCTGTGAACTGGAACTTTTATTCCTAACTTAATCCAATGGAAATAATGTGACATTAAATAAAAATTATTTTATTTACTCAGTGAACTGGAACTTTTATTCGTAACTTAATCCAACGGAAATAATGTTACATTAAATAAAAATTATTTTATTTACTCCATGAACTGTAACTTTTATTCCTAACTTAATCTAACGAAAATAATGTTACATTAAATAAAAATTATTTTATTTACTCCGTGAACTGGAACTTTTATTCCTAACTTAATCTAACGGAAATAGTGTTACATTAAATAAAAATTATTTTATTTACTCCGTGAACTGACAATTAATATTGAAAAATTATATCGTTTTATTAATAAAAGTTACATAAGAGTTTACATTAATATTATTCTTGATTGTTTTATACTGTCTTATTTTCTATTTGAACTACTTGCTTAGTTTACTAGCCTATAAGAACAGACGATTTATTTCGCTATTCTGGTATGACGTCATATTATTCTTGCGGTCAATTAAGAGCGTTTATATATCAGCGTGATAACTCATGAATAGACATCTGTGAACATATTAATGTGGATGGATAGAACTACTACTAGGATTAAAGTGTAGTACCGGTTATACCTAAAAAGCCAACCTGCCAGGCATTACCTCTTCCTTTCGAAGCAGCGATGTGTGTTATTTCCTTTCGCATACTCATTTCGGATTCAAGGATTATTTATTACTGTTGTAGTCTTAAAGGGCCCAAACGCAATAAGACAACAAGGAGGTAGAGTTAACAAGAGTATGTATTTAAAGAAAGTGAATGGGTTAATGTATTGTCAGAGACTGCCTGTTACCACCATTATCACTATTCGTGAAGAGTCCATGTAGTGACGCAATATAGTCGACTATCATACTAATTATCAATCAGATGAAGCGCCCCCTAATACGTTACAAGAATTCCGACGGGACCGACACGGCTATTTTTGCAACCGAGACAGGGTTCCTTTTTTGAGGGAACAGGATTCGCACTTTAAATTGGCCTTGTGTCTAAAATTGCCTTTGGGAAACAGGGGTAACAGATACTCTTAGACAAAGTGCCCCTTTTTGGGGACCTGAATTTCCTCACATTGAAACCCCACCTTTTAACTAACTATACTCTTGCGAAAAGCTGGTAGTTAGAGACTTAGATGGGACTAATATCTTCAACTTGATGAGCCATATTCGGCCAAAACCATCTGTTAGGACAACCTAACAAAACAGAATCGAGTTATTTCCCTTGAATTAAAAGAAAGAGTTATCGCCCTTGGATAAAAGAAGTCGTCTGCCACGAGTTGTTAAACACCAGACGTAACACCATCTCAGAGAAGAACTATAAATTTTAGAATACATCAATTATTGGCCAAGATATGACGTTAATCTTTTTCTTTCCAAAACGTGTAAAATGTTCTCGAACATTTTGTAGATATATAATCAAACACACATATTACTTCGCTGTAGCACAGCTTTACATAATGGCTAGAAAAGCGAGTACTTCAGTCTGAGATCGAAACCTGACCGTTTTGTTAAACAGTTTGTCTTCTTACAATAGCGCTGTATTTACGACATAAGAGAACTCTTAATTATTAGATATTGAGCGTGCTCTATATTTTCATGAAAGGCTATTTATTATCACCAATGACAAGCGGCGATTTCACTTACTAGACTGCTCAACTGATGAAGATGGATAGATAGATAGTTTAAGAAGCTTACATAAATAAATATTATGTTTCGGAATTTTTTAGATGAGGGTTGATAATTCGTAGAATTTGGTATATTCGGACTACTGTTCTCATCTTGGGTGTTTTTATCACAACGTTTCGCGCAGTGGATAGGGTACTAAGTAAAATTCAGTTCTAAGTGACAGTCATCTGAAGGTTGAAGGTTCAATCCTCAGTGCGGGCGATACGAAGAATTGCGAATTACTGAAGACCTCTTGCCAGTCATGGCAGATTGAACGAGAGCATGCTAATCCCGTGGATTTAATAAAGGGTTCCATTCGAATTCCGTCCAGATTCCTGAGTTCGACAGAAAGATTCCCGAGTTCGACAAGGTACACTTGAAGAAGGTCGCAGGTTACATCGGTCGAAACGTTGTGTTATAAAAACACCCAAGATGAGAACAGTAGTCCGAATATACCAAATTCTACGAAATATTATGTAATCCCTTCAAAGTTTGTGAGACATGTTGATTCTTTCTAAAAGTAACATTCTTATAGAAACGTCTCTCCCCCTCTCCCCCTCTCTCTTTCTCTCTCTCCCCTCTCTCTCATTCTCTCGTTCTCTCCCTTTCTCTGCCCCCCCTCTCTTTCTCCTGGAAGTAAAAGCCATTTGCTAATTCCCTCCTGGTTGAACTAATAACTTCTAAAACGCATTACGTATTATTTATATGGCGTGTATTATTAACGAAAACTCGGCCGATGTATATTTTCTCAGTAAACATGTGAACGTTAGCATTCCGTGTGATTGATGGCAACGTAAACGTTAGCGCTTTGGTTTGTGGCTGTTTACGTGTGCGCATTAGTGTATATAGGCAAGCACATGCGTGTATATGCACGCATTTTCGCGTATGATCATTTATGTGTGCAGAGGTCCATGTGTGCGCCAGCATCTGTCCGCCTCCGTATACATGCGCGCAAGTCCGTTTTAGTGTGCTTACACGATTATGCCTACGTATATGGGTGTGTTCATGAGTGTTTTCACTTTTTGCTTCATTTTACTTCAATCGAAGTTCTCAGAGATCAAGTGCTCCTTCCTGGGGCTAACACTTGATCTCTATATGCAATACATAGATATTCGAATATTCCATTAAAATTCTCCTTCATTTCTCTAACGTTTAGATAATAAAGAAGTTAAGAACATTAATTTTCCTCTCCTTAATTGACCAGTTTATTATATTAAAGTATAGTCTCTTAGTCTTATCGGATTCCAGGACAACAATTCATCTAGTCTGGTGAAGTATCTAGCTAAGTGCTGTTACTTGAGGCAAAATTACTTGGAAAAGGTGCACTATTCCTCGTATAGGCATGTGTATAGCTGTGCCGAGGAGATTTTATTTGGGTTTCGAATACTATGTTATTTTTAATCTTTGGTTAGGGTTCACTTGTAGGGTGAAGTATCCTCATGTCAGGTTGTCCTGACAAACCTTTGTACAGAGAGACCGAAGACACTCGAGGATGGTGTTCAGTAGGTAACTCAGTCTTTTCCTTTTTTTTGTTTAATTTTACTTCAATCGAAGTTCTCATAAATCAAGGAGCTCCTTCCTGGGACTAACACTTGACATGTATATGAGATACATAAATATTTCATTAAAGTCCTCCTTTACCTGTCAAACATTGAGTTAAGAAGTTAAGAACATTAATTGTCCTCTCCCCAATTGACCAGTTAAACTATGTTATAGTATATTTTATTGTGGTCTATTGGTCTTACCGGATTCCAGGACAAGAATTCATCTAGTTTAGTGGAATATCCAAGTACTATTACTTGGGGTAACATGACTTGGAGAAGATGCACCATTCTGCGTATAAACCAGTGTGTAGCTGTGTCGAGGAGGATCTTATTTGGGCTTTGAATACTATGTTATTTTAAATATTTGGTCAGGGTTTACTTGTAGGGGGAAGTATCCTCATGTCAGGTGATATCGACAAACCCTTGTACAGAGAGACCGAAGCCACTCGAGGATGGTGTCTAGTAGGTAATTGTAACTGTTCCTGCATGCCTGCAGATGTGTACCAGCATATACCGGATGTTTCACAGTTGTTGAAAGAAAAGGATCAGGCGCGCGTAATAAGCAGCGTTAGACCCTGATAACATTCTCGGGTGTTACCATTGTCATCGAAGGTGCAGATAGTGGAATCTCTTTGTCCTAGAATATCGACAAATGTCATAAACTTCGAAAGGTTTTAACCGACTTTAAAATCTGACACCTGTTTGAACAGACTTGTTGAAATTGAACAATATATAAAATTTTAACGGTTTAAAGACAAGTCACAATTAAGTTTTTCTTTATAAAAAATATATATTATATTTATTTAAATTGTAATTTTTAACCCATAAAAGTTTCCGTCAAGAAAATAACGTTATGATCCATTATAATTTTAAAGTGTTAACGCATTCAAACAAACAGTGGGAATACCCTTATATTTGAACTATATATATATATATATATATATATATATATATATATATATATATATATATATATATATATATATATATATATATATATATATATATATATATATATACATATATATATATATACATATATATATATACATATATATATATATACATATATATATATACATATATATATATATATATATATATATATATATATATATATATATATATACCAGATGAAACTCGACGCTTTCAGGAAAATTAAATTGATGCTTGTATGATTTTTCCTCATTTTTCTTCATCCTGTGGAAGTCTTACAATAAAGACGAAACGTTGATGAATACATAAATAATATAGTTTTTGGCTTTTCACTTTTAAGTTTTCATATATATACATATATATATATATATATATATATATATATATATATATATATATATATATATATATATTATCTATCTATCTATCTATCTCTCTATCTCTATCTCTATCTATCTCTATATCTCTCTCCCTCTTTCTCTCTCTCCATATATATATATATATATATATAGAGAGAGAGAGAGAGAGAGAGAGATAAATAGATAGATAGATAGATAGATAGATAGATAGATAGATAGATAGATAGATAGATAGATAGATATAATATATATATATGAAGAGTTCGAACACAAAACGCGATAAATCCAATTCGTTTATATTGAGATCTTAAACAATAAAAACACAAATATATTAAATCTAGACTTCGAACAGAAGCTGATTTTAATTTAAATATATATATTTCGGTATCATATTATGTAACACATTGTTTTGTGTGTCGTCGAGTGTTGAAATGCAACACTTCTGGTAGGGACATTTTTGTGATTGTGAAAATGGCGTTTATCGCGTTTTGCATTCGAACTCTTTATATAAATTTATATATATACATATATTATATCTATCTCAGTGGCAATATGCATTGTCTGGGTAGGATTAATATAAATAGAGAAAGATATCAGTACAAACGCTTGATAAAATTAAGAGAAGGTCAGAAGCAAGTGAATACGTATACGATCATCATGAAAAACGCCATCATCATTTCGAAGGACTGCAGATGATGATGCTGTTGAGAAAGATGTGTAGTTTTCCATTAGTGCGAATTTCGTAATAAAATGCCCAAATCTTGCAAACCGGATAAAACGTCATGTTATCGTAACTGTTTTAGCCAGGATCAAAGTGTAGTATCTCTTCCGATGGATACTACACCCTATAGACTGGTAACGTCTTGGCCTTCGGGTCTTGATGACGCCAGTCTGTGGGTTTTTCCTGTGCAGTTCTAGGAGGTCCACCCTCCCAGGCTTTGCCTCCCCTCTTTGGGGAGGAGTAAGTTTATTGCTTACTGCCTGGGGCGCCCATACCGGGGAATGCCGACGGGGCTGCCCAGGCATTTTTTTTAGGCCAGAGTGCTCACCTTAGCGGGCGCTGGCCTTTCAAATTCCATTTTCCCGACCTTGTGTCACATCTTTCCTTGTGGGAGGAAGATAAATAAAACGACCTGTTAAGTTTGCGACCAGCGAATCTATTGAACTTGTATAAGGCTATCGTTGTGAAACTGCAGACATATGTTGTCTCAATGAAAGCGGAGTAATGTGGCGTGCGCAGAACTGTTCACGCATGCGTACAGCAAGTATTTCAAAGCGTTGCCGAAACGCGAACACCTGTTGATAATTTCCTTCTTTTCCGCCATTTTGTTTCAAAGAAGACAAACTATCGCCTGTTTGACAATATCGTACCGACGTGTAAATGCATACGGACGTCCTCATCGAACACCTTAGGCCGTGTTTCTTATTGTCCTGCATCTATTCTGTGCCCCTTGGTTTTATGAGGTTTATTTCACCGTTGGTTGAATCTGGTGTGTGTGTGTGTGTGTGTGTGTGTGTGTGTGTGTGTGTGTGTGTTTGCGGCCTTTTTTTTTATCTCCGGCTGCTCAATTGGACTGCGATCGGGGTCGACTTTGCACTAACTGATCATGCGGAAGAATATCAGCCGACTGGACAAACAAGTTCTTCGACTGTCAAGAAAGAGTTTGTCAGCAAGTTGACGATCAGGAGACGAAAGCAACAACGGATCTCCATATTTGAAAAAAAACAAAAAATAAACGGATGTACGTAAGATGCGTCTATTCAATCTGCGCGTTTAACGCTGAAAATAACATTGAAAACTTAAATCGTGACCGACCGACCGATCGTCTGACCGGAAGAGATTTTTGTAGACGTGCGTAGATGTAGCTAAAAATTGTATGCGTGACAGACCGACGAACATGCTATTTCTAACTTAAGCGTGACAGACTGGGAGACTGACGAAGCTACTTTAACGCGTCAATAATAAAGGGAGGCGCGAGAGCGCTCTATCCCTTAATAGACTTCAAAAACGGCCTATGCTAAAAATCTCATTTCTTTGATTAATCATAACTCAAAAACCAATAAACCAAATTAGTTAAAACTTTGCACAAATTTTTTTTTTGATAGGTTCTATAAGTGTGTAGAATTTCAGCATCATTAGTCAAGGAAACCCAGAGATCCAGAAAGTTCAATCATGATTTTGTGTTATACGTGTGTACGTACGTACGTACGTACGTACGTGTGTGCCACCCTGTATCTCATCAACTATTTGATAGATTCATCTGATTTTTGGCAGAGATAGAGATTCTAGGGTCTAGTTGATGGCATTTTAATTTCAGTTTACCATATACCTTAGTTTTCCAGAAAATTGCAAAACACCTTAAAAATGACCATTGTATTGAGGCATAGCCTTTACAAAAGTAGTGACATTCCATGAAAAATGCCAGTATACTGAAATCATATGCCCTTAATAGGGTTAAGATGAAAATTCATATACACTAAATGTACAAAAGCAAGGAAATTCCCAAATGTTTACACTTTTATTGTCATTAAGGGTATGCGAGCACAACAGGGCTATGTATTTTACTGGTAGGAATTTTTCTTCAGCGCACCTCACACACTTCATCCACTCATGCATAGAGATTTATACTGTAGTGATGTGATAATGAAATGGTTTGATTGATATGTAGTCATACTCTTAATGACAATAAAAGTGTAAAAATTTGTGAATTTCCTTCCTTTTGTACATTTAGTGTATATGAATTTTCATCTTAACCCTATTAAGGGCATATGATCAGTATACTGGCATTTATCATGGAATATATTGAATAGTTTTGTCGATATTAACAGTAATTAATTAAAGTGATTCAATATAAAAAGGATAAATTATCAAAACCATGTCCATTAGTTTACAAGCAAAACAAGTTTAAGAGAGATACGTTTAGTTTTTAAACTTAGCGAATTATTTTTTTTATATACCTCATTTTTAAAGCATATTTTTCCTTAAAAAGCAGCATTTTTACCTACATTGGGATTTTAGGAGTAAGTGAAAATATGTTTTTATACCTAAACGACCCTCGCCTCCTCTTTGCTTAAAAAATAAAGCTTTCTTTTTATTTTAAGCATTTAATTTTTGCAATTTTTCACATTTTCCGTTACAAAATAAATAACTTAAAAAAAAATTAGCTAATTATTATTTAGTAAAGTATACTTAATAGTATTAATATTTTGTTATTAAACTTATTGTTTGATGTTTACTATATTAAACTAAACTCCCTTTGTAGTCATACTCTTAATGACAATAAATTTGTAAACATTTGGGAATTTCCATTGCTTTTATACATTTAGTGTATATGAATTTTCATCTTAACCCTATTAAGGGCACATTATTTCAGTATACTGGCATTTATCATGGAATTATAATTAGATTCGTCCATTCAGTCGTCACGCTTAGCGGTTGAAAATGTAATTTGAAACTGAAACGTGACAATACGACAGACTGACACCACTAAAAGAGATTTGAGGACGCATTTAAATACTAAGACCACCACTACTACTACCACAACTACTACTACTACAACTACTACTACAACTACTACTACTACTACTATTACTACTACTACTACTACTACTACTATTACTACTACTACTACTACTACTACTATTACTACTACTACAACAACTACAACAACTACTACTACTACTACTACAACTACTACTACGACTACTACAACTACTACAACTACTACTACACCTACTACTACTACAACTACTACAACTACTACAGCCACTACTACTACTACCACTACTAATACTACTACTACAGCCACTACAACTACAACTACTACAACTACTACTACAACTACTACTACTAGTACTAGTACAACTACAACTACTACTACTACAACTACTACTACTACTACAACTACTACAACTACTACAACTACTACTACAACTACTACTGCTACAACTACTACTACTACAACTACTACAACTACTACAACTACTACTACAACTACTACTACTACTACTGACAAGAAGGAAATAAGAAGAAGACGAGGATTAAGAAAAAGAAGAAGAGGATTAAGAAGAGGAAACAGAAGAATAAGAAGAGAGCGAAGAAGAAAAAAAAAGGCGATTGTGAACTGTAGGTCCGAAAAAAAAAGTGTATCTTTAAGTTGAGGAGAGTCAAATTAAGGGGAGAGAACTCTAGTTTCAAGTTTCAACCACGATGTATCTGAAAATGGATGTTACTATTGTAATTATAAAAAAATGAAACATAACATGAAAAATAAAATGATTTTGAAAATAAAATGATTTATTAAAATAAATAATCAAAGAAGAAGGAAAAAAACATGAAACACGGGAAATAAAGTTTTTGAAATTCGGCTAGGTACGATTCCACCATTTGCGTGTGGGTGCCACATTCAACCTTGTTTCTTTTCATCGCCTCATTCCACATTCGTTCTACGTGTTTAGTTGTTGCACTTGTTAGTCGATCAACAGAATTGTATTTGTGATTTACACGCAAATGATGGAATCCTTCGGCACTTAGGCGATCATACGCTCGCCAACAATCAGACACAATCGTCGTATTTGACTCTCCTCAACTTAAAGATAAAAAAAAACATTTTTCGGACCTACAGTTCACTAGAACCAAAAAGGAGAGAAAAAAGAAGAAGAAAAAAAAAATGATGGAGAAAAAGAAAAAAAAGACGGCGACGATGACGATGACGAAAAACAAGAAAGACAAAAAAAAAAAAAAAAAAAAAAAGACCAAAAAAGAAAAAGAAAACAAAAAAAAGAAAAATAATAAGAAGAATCAGTTCACCTGTAATCACCCAAAACGACCGGAAATGTTAGAAGAGAAACCAGTTGCACCTGGCCCAACATCCGGAATCCCCTTTTTCTTCTTGTTACCCTTTCTCCTGAGGTGATACCACATCTGAGCCTTTTTGTCGCCCGAAGATTTTGACGATTAAATTAGCCATGAAACCCATTTTTTCTCTCTTAACACCATTATTATTTTTTCAATGCTGTTGTTTCGACTTTAAAAGTATGATGATGTATTAGCGCATCATATATAAGTGCCTACATATATTTCTAAACGAGTTCTCCCCCCCCCCCAAATATATATATATATATATATATATATATATCATTATTTTTTATTTACACAGACATGTACAAAATCTGCGACACTGGCATGTCGATGTTATCGATCAACAGCTATTATAAACTGAGATCTCCTCAGGTAGAGTAAGAATCCGATCTTAATCTTAGATCATATTTGGAAAAAAAATAATAAGATAAGGGTTCTTTCCAAATATGATCGGATTCTAACTCTGCCTGATGAGATCTCAGTTTATAATAGCTGTTGATCGATAACATCGACATGACAGTGTCGCAGATTTTGTACATGTCTGTGTAAATAAAAGAATCATATATAAAAGCTCTATTTGATATTGAGCACTTTTTATAAACCCGGTTGAAATTCTTAAGATTACTACTCTGTGGATGTTTTACCTGGATTATAATATATATATACATATATATATATATATATATTTCTAAACGAGTGTACAACATTAATTTTGTACGTACATAAAAGTAATCCATGGACATGTGTTTCTGGCTCACAGCAGCCATCAGCATGGCTAACTTGGACAAGAATCGAACCGTCGATATTGATGTCTATAGCCTAGCGTTTTACTTCCGGACCACAACACCTTGCTTTAGAATTAGGAAGTGAGACAAGCGAAATAGAAGTAAGCAAAAACAACAACGAACGCTGCAATCACCAATAAAAATAATTACATAAATATACATTGAATATTTAGGTGATACAAATCGTACACATTTCTAGACAGGGCGTCTTGGTCCAATGGTAAGACGATGGACTATAGACATCAATATCGAAAGGTTTGATCCTTATCTAAGTTAGCCATGCTGATGACGACTGTGAGCTAGAAACACGTGTCCATGGATTACTTTTGTGTACGTAGAAAATTGATTAAAAAATATATATTCTATAAAGTAAAGAGTGACTAATGATGTAATTTTCTGCATCTTAATCACTTAGGAAGTGAGACAATCGAAATAGTAGTAAGCAAAAAGACAACGAACGCTGCAATCACCAATAAAAATAATTACATAAAAATACATTATATATATATGTTTTAGCATATACCTTTTATTCTTTAATATATATATATATATATATAGAATTATAAAAAGAAAAACTATACACACATTAAGGTTGTACACATAATAACTTATTTCGACCCCTTTAATTAGGTCTCCTCAGATGTATGGACAACCACGTCAAAAAAACCAAAGAACTTTAAAACATGCTGTTGATTTTAAACCTGTGCCTGTGTCTACATTTAGCCATCAGTTCGTCTCGTCTATTTAAAATGTTCTTGTCTTCATATTTTAGTATTCTGATTTTTTCCTCCAGGCACAAATTGCATCTATGTCTAAATCCTTTAGGAGTGTTCGAATGACATAATATGGACCACGAAATAGTTGGCGTTAAGTTGTTATTTTTTAAAAGCCACCAGTGTTTGGCTAATTCCGTCTTATTAGTGACGTTCGGGTTTAAAAATGAGTGTTTGTGTACGTAGAATCGTTGTTTCCAACTCCCGGCGGATATTCCTATGTATACTTTTTTATTGTTAGTGTTTTCTTTAGGATAAATCGTAGCCTTATATACAACGCTTTCGACGTTACAGTTACCTTTAAGGGGGCAGTTATTTTTAATTTGACAATTACATTTTTTTTCCTCTTTTTTAGTTTTCTTACTCGGTGTGCTCAATATTTTTTTGTTATGTGTGTTAATAATGTTCTCCATATTTTTGGTGCAAGAATAACTAATTTTCACCGTTTTCCTATTGAAAATTTTGCTTAAAGGATTAGTCGTTTTAAAATGTTTATCTATTAGGTTTAAAAATATTCTTCCGATATTAATACTAGAAAGTTGGCAATATGGTGGGTTGAACCAAATAATTTTGCGTCTCCTGTTTTTGGGTTTATTTTTCTTTATATTTTCCGTATATATTAGTTTTTCGTTGTACCCACTATTACTTAATGCGTTATCGTATATGTGTTTGCTAGTCTCAAAGATATTTTTATTTGATGAGAGTTTGTTAATTCTGGTGTTAATAGTTGTAGGAATTTGTTTTATAATACATTTGGGGTGATTGGATTTAGTGTTAATGTATAACCAAAACCGAAATCTTCCGAAATCTTCGTCCTACATTTTCGTCTTCTAATTTTTAATCGTAAATAATTAAACGTAGTTTTTAATCGTGAACGCTCGAATATTTCATCATATATTTTTACCCATAAGGCTCACATTCGAAATTTTAAATGAGATGATTTATTTGTTTAAATAGCAAAAAAGAATTCCTTTATATATTTTTTTATATTTCTGCATATATTAAAAAATTAATCTTACTTCTGTCACCCCTCCTCGATTATTTTATTATTTTAACATTTACCTCCTTTTTACATAGACCAATCACAAAAGTGAATTTATCTTTATCTTTTTAAGACGATCAATTTCTCATTATTTGGTTTTTTTGACGTGGTTGTCCATACATCTGAGGAGACCTAATTAAAGGGGTCGAAATAAGTTATTATGTGTACAACCTTAATGTGTGTATAGTTTTTCTTTTTATAATTCTGTTTTGCTCTGTTTGAATTACATTGAGCTCTGTTATTCAGATACTCTACACAAAATAGAAATCCACACACTATATATATATATATATATATATATATATATATATATATATATATATATATATATATATATATATAAGTATACATTTTTATTTATACAAACATTATTGGTTACATATGTGCATACATGTTTCGGTTGCACTTTTCCCAGAAAGTCAACCTCATCAGACCAAGAATTTTCGAGAAAAAAAAAAAAAAAAATTAAATTTTTTTTTTTTCTCGAAAATTCTTGGTCTGATGAAGTTGACTTTCTGGGAAAAGTGCAACCGAAACATGTATGCACATATGTAACCAATAATGTTTGTATAAATAAAAAGTTATACTTATAAACAGCTCTACTTGTTATTGAGCACTTTTTATAAACACTTGAGTTTCTACGGATTTACATTTACAGAAACTAATACAATACATGTACGATATATATATATATATATATATATATATATATATATATATATATATATATATATATATATATATATATATATATATATATGAAGTTAAGTATGTTTATATGTTTATATATTGGACTGTACAAGATTAAATCGTAAATTAATTCACCGATCATTATGAATTTTAGAACACAGCTGCGAGGCGTATATGGTCTTAATGGTGACTGTGTTTCGATTTTAAAAAAGACGGCTGAGAAACGCGCACGGGCGTTTTTCGCATTGTTCTAGGAAGTCGTTGACGATTTAAATTCAGCAACGCTGGATTGCATCACAGAACAAAATCGCATTACGTTAAGCATTTTAAAATGTTACCACTGGTTTCATATGTGATGTTGATGTTGTTCATTTTAGGTTGTTGTGTTTTTATGTAGATAGCTTTCAGTATTTTTAATTGTTTTAAATTGGTTTCGGAATGTATAGTTTTAGTGTTATTAACTAAAATTAGTTTTAAATGAGAGGAGGGAGGGCAGTTATGTTTTTGTAGGTGTTTCTCCGTCGTCTTTTAAAAAAAATTCTCTTCTTTCGCCAGCTTTTTTGTTCATTTGCTTTTGACACCTGATGATTATTCGACGAAGAATCGAAAACTTTCGCGAAATCTGTGAAACCTATGGAACATTTAACTTTTTTGATTTTAATACAAAAAAGACCATCAGAAAAAAATGAAAAAATGGAAGACGTATAATTAAACAGATGACTTCTGTTATTTTGAACAATGTTTGCATAAATGAGAAAATGCTGCCTAAATACACACTATATATATATATACAGGGTGGGCAAAAATAAGGGTCCTATTTTTAAAAATTCATAACTTTTTTATTTATTGATTTAAAAAAATTTTTTTTTTAGAATAAGTAAAGGACCCCTTCCGAAGCAAGCATGAGCCGTATTAGCCCTAAGGAACGTACCCTCATTTAGAAAACATTATTTTTGCTTAAAAAACTCAAAACAGTGTAAAAAAACAATACTTTAGTTTTTGTAAGTTTTAAGAAGTGTTTTTCGGCTAAAATTTGTTTTGTTTATTTCAAAATATCTCGGAAGGGTCAGTCTACACACACATAAAGTTTGGTGAGTTTAACTTTTATTTTGTGGAAGTTATTCAAATTCAAGTTATTCAAATTTAAAGATAGGACCCTTATTTTGGCCCACCCTGTATATATATATATATATATATATATATATATATATTCCATGAAAAATGCCAGTATACTGAAATCATAAGCTCTTAATAGGGTTAAAATGAAAATTCATATACACTAAACACTAAATGTACAAAAGCAAAGAAATTCCCAAATTTTTACTACACAGTCATTGGCCAAAACTCTTCGAATAGGCATCATGATCTTCCGTTAGAAATGAGGAATAACACAAGAAAATTCTCCATAAGTTCGTTTACACTACCGAAAAATGTCAATCTATATAATTTATCTACGTTTTCTTACATAAATTATGCTTACATTCTTATTAAAAGATAGTTGTTCTTCCCACGAGGGTAAAGTTGGACACGAAGTCGGTTTTTAATACAGGGAAAATTCAGCTCTCCACCAAGACCGGGCATTCTGGTTTTGAACAAAAAATAGAAAATGCCTCAATCTAGAAGGACTTCTCATTCACTGACTGTAGACAGAATAGACTAAGTGCAGCGTCAGAACAGATACTACACTTTAATAAATCAGGAAAAACTCCTGTCAAAAAGGAAAGGTTTACTAACTTGGAGAGCCATTTAGCGAAGAATGGTTTAAACTTTTTTAATAGAAAAACTGGAATACCATTAGGGCGAGTTGATTTAGTAGAATCTAACGCCTCAGTAACCTTTTCCACTTCACCAGGTACTGTAGGGGAAAGAAAGAATCAGCAACCTTCTTGGTTAATGAAGGGTATGCCACTTTCATCACATTTATTTAAATAGGAATTATAACTGCCATTTATTGGTGTTTATCTACCTCCGACACAAGGTCAGGAAAGTTGGATTTGATACGTCATCGGCCTAGAGGAAGAAGAGCACTCTGACCGTCAAAAAATGCCTCGGCAGCCCCATCGGCATTCCCCGGTAGGGCGCCTCAGGCGATGAGCAATAAACTAATACCTTCTCAAAGGGTAAGAAGGTAAAGCCTGGGAGGGTGGACTTCCTAGAACTACACAGAACAGTACCACAGACCTGCGAAATCAATGCCCGAGGGTCAATACGGTACCAGTCTAAAGAGTGCAGCATCCATCGGAACAGATACTACACTCTGATCTTAGCCAAATAGCTTGAAGCTATTACTTTTGCTTTCTTATTTATAGTTGGTCCCCCGATTTATAAAATCGGGGGACTTATGTTTTGAGGCATGTCCGTCCGGATTTTTCTCCGCAACCATCCATTGAATTTCTCTGAAATTTTGCATGAAGTAGTAACTTTCGTCAGGTTATTCTCCGATTTTTGAAAAAAAATCTGGTTATCCCCCCAGGAGGTCAAAAGCCCCCAAAATGGCAAAAATGACATTTTTTGCCCCATAACTTTTCATCTATCCATTCAATTTCTCTTAAACTTGGCCAAAATGTGGAGGCAATTGTTCCTAATAGAAAATAAGTATCGCTGAGCTTGTAAAAAATCTGGTTCGCGCCCTCAGGGGGTCAAAAGCCCCCAAAATGGCAAAAATGAACTTTTTCTCCCATAACGTTTGATCCATCCATTCAATTTTTCTGAAACTTGGCCAAAATGTAGAGGCAATTGTTCTGGATATAAAATGAGCATCCTTGACCTCAGAAAAATTCTGGTTCTCGCCTCCAGGGCGTTAAAGTGGGGTGAAAAATGCCCCAAATTGCCCAAATTTATTGCATTTTACACTCGCCACATCGAGTCACATACAGAGGGGGACCACGCACGCGCGGCTTCTTTATTTATTTGTTTGTTCTCGAATTCTGATATTTCATTCGTTTTGCTGCACATTTCTTAGTTTTAAATCCTTATTTTTTATTCGTGTTTACGTTGTTGCTGCTGCTTCTGATGATGATGACGACGACGATGATTATGATGTCGACGACGATGACGACCACGATCACGACTACGACCACCACCACCACCATGACCACCACCATGACCACCACAATGACTACGACGACCACCACTACTACCACCACCATCACCACGATGATCATCATGATGATGACGATGGTTATAGAATTGAATTTTTTCACAGGCTCGATGGAAATTGTGCCTTCACGGTTGTGTAGTCGTCATGAAGTTGGCTGCATCTATTCGTTATGCCTGCAAAATTGCAAATTTACCACCGACACCCAAAGCAGCAAAGCGCAGTGTTCAACCCACAAGGGAATATTGGGTGTCATATGGGCAGAAACCACGTTGTTATTCTCAACCCATGCACGCAGAGACAGAGAATGTATCCTGGAATTTCATCAGAGATCTTTTAGCCTGTTAGCTCTGAAACTCCCACGTAGCCACCGTCCTACTACGGTGAGGAAGGGTTGGACTTGGGGGCTGCTGCTTTCAAACAAACATACACGTCCACAGCTTTTATTCACCCCAAACAAGGAGGCACATTGCCACTGAGACATTACGGGCTACTGTGAGTTGGGGGTCTAGATTTATAGAGGGCATCCTAAGTAGGAGTCGGGCACCAAGATATTTGTTCACATTACATTTAAATTTCTTGCATGTTTGTACAGTCGGAGAAACAGGGAGCAATGGTGGAATTCCAAAGGTAAAGCGGTCCGATGAATGAAGCCATCAACGTTGATTCTATTTTGAAAAAAGTAACAAAATAAAAATAAACCTAAAAATAAAAACATTGTATTCATGGCGGGAGGGGGATCGGGCAATAAAATGACAATTCGGTTCTTATTTTTAATAATGAAGACGATTCTCTATTTTAAATGATTGCGATTGATTGGTTCATTTGAGTTACGTGAGACAAATCCTGGCGGATAGTGGAGGATAATGGCGTATAGTGGCGGATACAAAAAAGTGCTGCCGCTCTAGGTGGCATCTCTCCATACATGGCAGCAATACTCCATCTGGGGCCGAACCTTACTTTTATACAGGTAGTGGATTGCATCAAAAGTCAGGTACCTTCTTGCGCAGTAGAATGATCCAACCATTTTTCTAGCGACTTTGGCAACAGATTTGATGTAATTTGCTTTACTCAGCAAAATGTGCAGTCTCTCTAATAACCAAGCAGCCATGGAGTAAAATAGTCACCAGGATAATGGTATATACCGACAGTTTTTATCACCTTCCTGACTGTGAGACATGGACTAAGCTTTTACAGACATGGCAGACATTTCAAGTTATCACCTTTCACACACACAAAAGAAAAGAATAATAATTATTAGTCCATCATTGCAAAAAAAGTGCTCTATATTATTGTAACAGAGTGATGGGCCCCGCGGAGAATTACAAAAGACTGGTACGCTAGTATATATTTAGGGATCCGCGCAGGGTACAATAAGAAAAATAATCATATTCTAAAACGCACTGGTAAAATATTGTTTTTAATTTTCTCGATATAAATCTTTTTTTTTCCTTTTGACGACTGTGGCGGACAATGAGAAGGACTGAAGATGATCCCGCTGTCTAGCTGCATTATAATTATATATACAAAAAAATAATTCTAGGCTTGAGTGGCATTATAAAGAACTGGATCAATCCCACCTTTGAACAAACGGTCGAGGCCGGTTTTAGCTGCCACGGGGCTTAGAGTTCAAATGTGATATGCATGAGAATGCTTGAACGAGAGTATGATTAGTGATAAAAAGAGAACACACGTAAAATATGTGAGGTCTTACAGCCACAAATATTTAAGCATCTCGATTTATGTCTTCGTGTTTAATCGTTGACGGGAACCAATGATCCGGCAGCAGACACTCCTGTGAGAGTGTTCCGGTCAGCAACGTGGAATGGTCAATACAATCAGCATCCAGTCTTCGCCCTACTAAAGAAAACAAGACCAGCATACAATTGAAGTCATATGTGGGTCAAATAATACAAAATGTGACTCTGGGTACGATTGCAATTTAAAATACCCCAGCAGGGTCCCTCGGCAGGTTCTCTCAGCAGCCATTCGTTTTTCTTAGTCGGGGTTTTCGGAAGTGAGTAGTGCCGGCTCTAGTCACAACTGCCAACATGTGATAGTATTGGTGGTGTCAGTGAAGCGGATTGCGACGGAAACTACAAAAGCCCGATTTCGACAAATATTTATCGAAAGAGGCCGTTTAGAAGAAGAGAAGAAACGTTTGGTGCACCCTTCCACCCTGCCCCCACACGTAAAAAAAAGAAAAATATATAAATAAATCAAAGATCAAAGTTAATCGAATTAAAGCATTTAGCGAATTTCGTTAATTAAATGACTTCCAAAGTTCAATTTTTGTTATTGCGTGCGGTTGGGGTCCGGGGAACGGGTGAACGATTCAATGGAAAGGGATTACGCAAGCGATTTACAACCCTGCCACACCCGACACCGTTACCCAGATGGCAACCACATGAACAAGAAAGAGAAGAGTGAAAGAGGAGGGGACAGAGGAGGGAGGATGAAGGGATGCGGGGGAGGATGATTTTTATTTTGCTCCCATTCAATCGTCTTTCTGTTATTTTGTTTGTTTTTTGACGCCGTATTTTTCTGTTTCCGACTTTTGCGTTCTCTCTTCCGTTCTCAATCTCTTTCTTTTTTTCTTTTTTTCTTTCTTTTTTTGTTTTTTTGTTTCTTTTCTCTTTTTTTTCTTTCTTTCTTCCTTATTTCTTCTTTTTCTTTTTTCTTTTTTTTATTTTTCTTTCTTTTTTTTCTTTCTTTCTTTTTCTTTTTTTTTATTTCTTTCTTTCTTCCTTATTTCATCTTTTTCTTTTTTCTTTTTTCTTTTTCTTCTTTCTTTTTTTCTTTCTATTTTCTTTTTCTTCTTTTTCTTTCTTTCTTTCTTTCTTTTTTTCTTTTTTCTTTCTTCTTTCTTTCTTTCTTTCTTTCTTCCTTATTTCTTCTTTTTCTTTTTTCTTTTTCTTCTTTCTTTTTTTCTTTCTTTTCTCTTCTTTTTCTTTCTTTCTTTCTTTTTTAATTTTCTCTTTTCTTTTCTTTCTTTGTTTTTTACTTCTTTCCTTTCTTTCTTTCTTTCTTTCTTTTGCATTTTTTTCTTTCTTTCCTTCTGTTCTTTCTTTTTCATTTTTTCTTTTTTTTTCTTTCTTTCATTCTTTCTTTCTTTTTAAATTTTTTTCTTTCTTTCGTTCTTCTTCCGTTTTTCTTTCTTTTTACTTCTTTTTTGTTTTTTTCTTTCTTTTTCATTTTTTCTTTTCTTTTTTTCTTCCTTTTTCTTTCTTTTTTTCTTCCTTTTTTCTTTCTTTCTTTTTCATTTTTTCTTTTTTTCTTTTTTTTCTTTCTTTCTTTCGTTTTATTTTTGTTTTACTCCCTGCTCTCTTTCGTTTCATTTTATTTCTGTCTCTTTTTAATTTCTTCCTCTCTTTATTTTTCTTTCTGTCTTTCGCCGCTTTTTTTCTTTTTCTTCTTCCTTTCGCTCTCTGTTTCTTTTTTCTATTTTATTTGTATTCTTTTCTTTTTATTTATTTGTATTTCTTTCTTTTTTCTCTCTCTCTCGTTCTCTCTTTTTTCTTTTTTTCTTTTTTTCTTTCTTTATTCTTCTTTTTTCACTTTCTTAATTTTCTTTTTTCCCCATTATTTTTTTTTTCATTCTTTAATTTTGTTCGTGTTTTTTTATTTTAAGTTCTCCTGTCTTTCTTTATTTCTTTCCTCATGTTCTCATTCTTTTGTTATCTTCATCTCTTTCTTTCTTTAAGCCACGAGAGATTGTCACATAATATCGGAGAAATTAAGTGATGGTTGCACTGAAAAAAAAATATATATATATATTTACTCCTCTCCAGGAGTTAGGCACAAGACCAGTTGTATCTTACTCCACAAGGTAAGATGTGACCCAAGGTCGGGTCGGGAAAGTGGGGTTTGAAAAGCCAGCGCCCGAGAGGTAAGCACTCTGGCCATTAAAAATTGCCTAGACAGCCCCATTGGCATTCCCCGGTAGGGGCGCCTCAGGCAGTAAACAATAACCTTACTCTCCCCAAAGAGGGGAGAAAGAGCCTGGGAGGGTGGACCTCCTAGAACTGCACAGGACAGACCCATAGACCGGCGTAAATCAAACCCCGAAGGACAAGAAAAAACCAGTCTATGGGGTGCAGTATCCATCGGAACAGATACTACACTTTGATCTTAGCCAAAAGGCCAAGTGATGGTAACACTGAAAGCGGCGAGCATATACATCTAAACATTCGATAGTACTCAGCGACAGAATCGGAGCGTTGCACTGAAGATTTTAGGTGGATGTTTATTTTTAATCTTTCTTACAATGCTCAAATTTCAATTTTACTTGGAAGGGGCTTATAATAATCGATATTTCTTAACTAACTGCTTTTTTTCGCATGTTTCATATATATATATATATATATATATATATATATATATATATATATATATATATATATATATATATATATATATATGAAACACACACAAAAAACAGTTAGTTTTCTTAAAACCCAGAAATGTAAGTTCAAACCCGTTGATAGGTAGGCCAGTTGTTTGAATCCATACTGATGAGTCTTCGAAAGACGAAACAGGCGTGTCTATGGATAAATAAATAATATTTAAATATTTAATTATATATATGTGTGTGTGTGTGTGTGTGTATTTGTGTTTATTAAAGATAAGAACGATGCTGTAATACAAACATTAATAAATATTACGCTCGTATTTTTTATTTTTCTTAATAATCGAGCACTCTGCTGGGATTCTCTCCAACTAACTTTACACACACACATATATTATATATATATATACATATATACACACATAAATCATTTATTTTAAACAACTATACGTTGCACATTACCGCGGTTTCATCTAGATTGGTAGACTTTTTAAATAAAAAAACGTCTATCGCCCATAAAGGAATCCTCAGAATAGACGTTTTTTTTTAATATAAATAGTCAGCCCATCTGGATAAAACCGCGGTACGACTCTAGAAATATGTAACGTGTAGTTTTTTAAAATTATTTACTCGTATTTAGCTCTCATTTTTCTGCGATTGAGCACTTTATTGATTTTTTTAACATAACCTGACACTATATATATATATATATATATATATATATATATATATATATATATATATATATATATATATATATATATATATATATATAAAAGCAGATTGTAGTTTGCTTGAAGCATTGCTGGTAAATATAAGTGCAGGTTTGTAATCCGAGGCTGTAGCAATGCGATGTAGGTACCGGAAAATTTTGACATTTTCTGCGTACCTACTCCCAATCCTCTGCGGCAGTTTGTCAACAGTTTGATTCCGTTTTTTTCCCATCGGTGCATCTCGTTTTTTCGACCGTTCGGTCTTTAATTTTTGATCTTTTGAGAATGAAAGTTTTTCTTTCGAAAATTTAAGATTACCTTGTGCCGGAACTTTTTATTTACCTGACAGTATCTACTGTCCTGGTATTTAATCTGTTTTTACCTGAAATATTAATAAATTGTTTTGAGATTCCATTCTCGTTTTCTCTCCTCGTTCACCCTCTCCACCTTCCGGTACCTACATCGCATTGCTACAGCCTCGGATTACAAACCTGCACTTATATATATATATATATATATATATATATATATATATATATATATATATATATATATATACATATATATATATATATATATATACATATATATATATATATATATATATATATATATATATATATATATATATATATATATATATATATATATATATATATATATATATATATATATATAATATGGTTGTTGTCCTCGGTTAGAAAGCATTGTTTATATGGAAATATTAGTTATTAAAAATAACAAGCAATTTGAACGCCATACAATGCATTTTAGTTTTATTAACTTTTTTTTTTTCAATTGAATTTTCGAAGATATACTTCTTCATCAGAATTAAATAAAGATATATAAAAATACCTTTCATTTTTTTTTTTCTTTTAGATCTCATCTTGGTTTTTTCGGTGTTATCAGTTAGATGTAAATGAACGAATGAGAGTCTTTTTTTCGGACGGCACATGGCGGTGCTATTTGAATAATATGGTTGTTGTCCTCGGTTAGAAAGCATTGTTTATATGGAAATATTAGTTATTAAAAATAACAAGCAATTTGAACGCCATACAATGCATTTTAGTTTTATTAACTTTTTATATATATATATATATATATATATATATATATATATATATATATATATATATATATATATATATATATATATATATATATATATATATATATAAATATAGAGGCTAACAAGCCTTCAAAAACCATGTATTAGATGCGAGTAATTAAATCAAAAGAAAAAGAAAAATATTTCGAAACATTTAATAAAATATTTCGAAATACCTTCCGTTTTTTTTATTTAATTACTCGCATCTAATACATGGTTTTTGAAGGCTTGTTAGCCTCTATATTTATATTAACTTACATAAGATGCTTTATAAAATGAACTTTCCTAATTTATATATATATATATATATATATATATATATATATATATATATATATATATATATATATATATATATATATATAAACATTTAATGAATTAAAACATTACAATTGTTCCAAGAATTAGAACATCAAGTCCAGTATGGCGTACGATCGTTTCCAAAAACAGTTTGGAAATATTTTATTTTATTTTATTTTGTTTTATTTTATAAATTAATGAAGCTAATCCAAAACGTCTTCATCAGCGCATTTAGCAACACATCTTACAGAAAATCAAAGAAAAAATTAAAAAGCTCGTCGTAAAGAAACATCTACTGACAGAAAGAGCCACCGGTTGATATGTTAGCAGCATAGGAGGGGGAAGAACACAATGGCACCCACAAACCAAAACACTGGTACATATAGAAGAAACAGTCCAATATATATGTCTTACTCAATTTGTTCTTTCGTTTTTTATTTTAATCTTTCCTTCCATTATCATTTTTTTAAATATCTCTTCCTATCTTTCTTTTTTTCGTTCTTTCTTCAAACTGTCTTTCGTATTATTTATTTATTTTGTTCTTTTATTTCGACTACACAGTTCCGTCCTAATATCGCTTGGGTTTCTCAGTGATGAATTTTTAAACATTTGACAAATAAAAATAGCTTCATCAAAAACATAAAATCACCTAAATAATGGATTTCACTATAATTTATAATTTTAATATTTCGGATATTTTTTGCATCTTCTCTCAAAAAGTATCTTTTTCATTAAAAAAAAGTTGAATCTCTACGAAATTCTTATGAAGAACTGGACATTTTCAGATTTGCAAAGCGCTCATTGATTTGTCGCCTGAAATAGTCACTTCGAATGACAAATAAAACTTGATTCTTCATTATTGGGGACAGATGAAATGTTTATCTTTAATTTAGAAGAGTCAGTCGAAAGGGGAGATAATTCAAACTGTTTTATTTTTTACCATAACCCATAATGAAAACCCAGAGAATTAGTAAGAAAAAACCTTTTTAAAAAGGGTACTTATGCAGTTTAGGAACCTAGCTGAAATGATAACGTTATAATTAAAAAAGCCATTCGTTAACATAGAGAAGTGGGAGGTTGATTAACTATTCTGTACTTTCGTTAACATAGAGATGTGGATAGTTTATTAATGATTTTGTACTTTCGTTAACATAGAGATGTGGATGGTTTATTAACGATTTTGTACTTTCGTTAACATGGAGACGTGGGTGGTGTATGAACTATTCCGTACTTTCGTTAACATTGGGAGGTTGGTGGTTGATTAACTATTCTGTACTTTCGTTAAGATGGAGAGGTGGGTGGTGTATAGACTATTCTGTACTTTCCTAAACATTGGGAGGTGGGTGGTTGATTAACTATTTTTTTTACTTTCGTTAACATTGGGAAGAGGGTGGTCGATTAACTATGTTGTACTTTCCTTAACATGGAGAGGTGGGTTGTTGATGAACTATATTGTACTTTCGTTAACATGGAAGGGTGGATTGTTTATTAACTATTCTGTACTTTTGTTAACATAGAGAGATGAGAGTGTTGATTAACTATTCTGTACCTTCGTTTACATTGAGAGGTCGGTCGTAAATTAACGATTTTGTACTTTCGTTAACATAGAGAGGTGGGTGGTTGATTAACTATTCTGTATATTCGTTAACATGGAGAGGTGGGTGGTTGATTAACTATTCTGTATATTCGTTAACATGGAGAGGTGGGTGGTTGAGTAACTATTCTGTACTTTCATTAACATAGAGAGGTGGGTGGTTGATTAACTATTCTGTACTTTCGTTAACATTGAGAGGTGGGTGGTGAATTAACTATTCTGTACTTTCATTAACATAGAGAGGTGGGTGATTAATTAACTATTCTGTACTTTCGTTAACATGGAGAAGTAGGTGGTTGATTAACTATTCTGTACGTTCACTTAACATTTGGATAAACAGAGATACAGTAAAAATTGCATTTAACTTGAAAATCTTATCTAAAAAAAATAGCCCGGTCTGTAAACTGCATAATTACCCCAAAATAGTTACATAAAGCTTATTTATCAATCAATCACAACGCTCGGTGCTATTGGACACTGACTTTTTGATACGAGATCAATAAAACTTCAGAGGATACATTGAGAAAACAATTTGAATTATCTCCCCTTTCAACTGATTTTTTTTAAAAATAAAATCGAAAATTTAATCTGTTCCCAATAATACAGAAGTACCATTTTTTGTTACTACCAACATACGCGTGTGCATCTAGTTTTTACGGTTAAGCACACATGATGCCCCCAACCAACGAATACCACGTCAAAACGAGATCCTCCAATAGATTCGGAGACCTCTAATAGAGAAAGAAAACCTTGAATAACAAACATACGTTTTAACAGTACCAAAAATTAATTCCTAATTGTCATAATGACACATGGCCGAAAGTTGCAAGTTATCTGCAGGTGCTAAGTTCAATCCTTGGCGAAGGCAGTGAAAGTAACATTCAGCGTGGGTGATAAGCAGCAATAGCAGTTGTAGAAGTGAAATCAACGGAGAATTAACGAGTGTGTCCCAGAGCCAAAAGATGGAATCCGAGCATGGTACCCCCGTGACAATAAAGGGATTGGATTCGAGAATCCAGCCAGACGGTTCCCGAGTTCGATACAGGACACCTGATGAAGTTAGGAGGGCAGAAAGTCCGAAACGTTGTGAGCATGGCAACCAAGATGAGGACATCAGTCGAACACTGAAATCCACAATGCAAACACTTCATCTCAGAGATACAACAATTACTAGACCTGTAATACAATAAAAGTTCATTGGGTAAGAAACAAAGAAATAATAACAAAACGTGATTCCTTGTAAAACTAATGCAGCTGAACGCATTTCATGTGATTATCTCAATCTTGAACAAATTAAAGCATTACCAAGATATGTAAGACATAAAATAATTTGTATGAAAACATATCTAAAAAAAGTAAAATAGTAATCCTATAGTAGTTGTCTGTATTTCTGAGAAAAAAGGAGAAGATAGAACCTGGGAAGTGTTCGGACTTCCTCATCTTTGCTGCTATGCTCACAACGTTTCGGCCGTTCTGCACTCCGGCCTTCATCGGGTGTCCTGTATCGAACTCGGGAACCGTCTGCCTGGAATCCGAGCATGGTACTCCATGACAATATAAGGATTGGGTTCGAGAGTCCAGACAGACGGTTCCTAAGTGTGATACAGGACACCTGATGAAGGCCGGAGGGCAGAACGGCCGAAAATTTGTGAGCATGGCAGCCAAGATGAGGAAGTCAGTCCGAACACTGAAATCCATAATAAGATCCTTCTCAGTCTGAAAATATATATATATATATATATATATATATATATATATATATATATATATATATATATATATATATAATGGTAATAATCCAGGTAAAAAATATCCACAGGGTGGTAATCCAGAGAATTTAAACCGGGTTTATAGAAAGTGCTCAATATAAAAATAGAGCTTTATATATGATAGTTTTTATTTACACAGGCATGTACAAAATCTGCGACACTGGCATGTCGATGTTATCGATCAACAGTTACTATAAACTGAGATCTCATCAGGCAGAGTTTGAATCCGATCTTAACCTCAGATCATATTTGGAGAGAAAAGAAATATCTCTCCTCTCTCGGTCTGAATCAACAGACGTTTTCCATTCCTCTACCTGTCTACCTACCTATCTTTTTTACCCTATTCCCTTCATTATATGTCTCTCTTTCCACTTTATTCTATTTTATGTTATTTATTTATTTATTTGTTTTGTTTGTTTTAGATTTCAGATTTTAGATTTTAACTTTTTGGATTTTGGATTTTTAACGGCCCCTAACCACGTGACCCCAAAATTTTGAAAGGTTAAATTTCTTTTCTTCTTTTTTTTTCTTTTTCTCTTCATTTCATTCTCTCCAAATATGATCTGAGGTTAAGATCGGATTCTAATTCTGCCTGATGAGATCTCAGTTTATAGTAACTGTTGATCGATAACATCGACATGCCAGTGTCGCAGATTTTGTACATGCCTGTGTAAATAAAAACTATCATATATATATATATATATATATATATATATATATATATATATATATATATATATAGTGAATGCTTTTATTCAAACATGTACAAGGTCTGCTACACTGGCATGTCGATGTTATCGATCTACAGCTCTCAAGAGCTGAGGTCTCATCAGGCAGAAAATTATTTTTTGATTCAACCTGGTTGCTGAATTCCAGGTTGAATCAAAAAATAATTTTCTGCCTGATGAGACCTCAGCTCTTGAGAGCTGTAGATCGATAACATCGACATGCCAGTGTAGCAGACCTTGTACGTGTTTGAATAAAAGCATTCACAATACAGCTCTATATTTTTTATTGAGCACTCTTTTATAAACTCGGTTTGATTCCCTTTGGATTTCTACCCTGTGGATTTTTACCCTACCTGGATTACTATATATATATATATATATATATATATATATATATATATATATATATATATATATATATATATATATATATATATATATATATATGTATGTATATTATAAACACGCATAGCGGAGTTCAGCACAGATTTCTGTGTGTTTGTGTTTAAAATATATTTTGTTCTTTTGTATTTGCGTACACATGTGGATCGGAACTTGGTGTCTATTAAAATCCATTTAATGCTATCTAGTGTGTGTTCTGATTGGTCGAACTGTTAGGTTATTTGCGTGTAGGTGATTATTAAATCCAAGTCTAAATGCTAATTTTGTCACGCCTATGTATTTAGTCATTATTTAGACACTTCAAACATGCTTTCATGTTTTGCATAAGGCATTTTAGTTATCAAATCTATCAGTTTTCACTAACAAAAGCATACGTAAATGTATCATATATATATATATATATATATATATATATATATATATATATATTTATTACTATTTCATGTATCCACATAAAATTTTATAAGAATATATAATTTTTTATGTATCAATTTTCAGTATTTACTTCAACAGTGCTCGATAGTAAGTAGAGCTGGATAGTAATTTATGAAAATATATTTATGGCAATTAAGCTACACAGAGGCTCCTGCGTTTCATCCCCGGGGCGAATCTCTAGGCTAAAATGCATGGAGTGAGTTTTGCCGGCTGTTTTTATATACACGGCTAACTAGTTAACCAATCAGATTATTTGTTGTTTTCTTAGCCAATCGTTGGGCTTCTCCCGAACAAAGGTCCGGTTGGTTTTACTTCCTATTTCCTGTTGTATTGTTCTGTTTTCTATAGAGTGGCCTAAAAAACTAAACTAAACTAACAACTTAAAAACTAAAACCTAAAATAGAAATACAAGCAACCACGTGTTAAAATAAGTTTACCCATCATATTGACACAACAAAGAAACAGGATATAGCCCATTCTATAGAAAACATAACGTTCTACCTTTGAAAAGATGCGGTAGTGCTTATTGAAACGTTGCTTGAGTGACATAAGGCTATAATATTATTTATGTAATTTTATAAATGCACTACTTGATATTGAGCACTCTTTAAAAAGTTGGTTTTATGTTTACTTCATTACAATATTTAAACTTGATCAATTATATATATGTGTGTATATATATACATATATATATTACACATTTGTTTGTTCATATTCTTTTAAAGTATCTTTTAAGAAATTTAGCATAAAATATAGGCATACGCCTAAAAGCATAGAGGATGAAGAAGGCGATAATAAAAAAAAAATGAAGACATATTTTTTTCTAATTTTAAATATCATTATTTGTATTTAAGTTTTGCAATCATTTCGCTAAAAACATAGCCTCGTCAAGTAGAGAGATATTATAAATATATTATGCTACATTTCTTAGAAGATGCTTTAAAAGAATATGAACAAACCATTTTTTTACATTTCCACGCTGCACGGCGTTTCCAAAAAACAAGAAACCATTATATAAAAAAGAAAATAACATCTTCGTCCCTTTTTACATTCTGACTGACGACAGTTACCACAGGTACTACTGCTGCTTATAATATCTCTCTGCTCGACAAGGCTATGTTTTTAGCGAAATATTGCAAAACCTAAATACAAATATATTATATTTAAAATGAGAAAAAAAAATCTGTCATTATTTTAATTTTTATTTTATTATTGTATTCTGCATCCTCTGTGCGTATGCCTATATTTGATGCTCCCTCTCTCTATCTCTCTCTCTCTCTCTCTCTCTCTCTCTCTCTATATATATATATATATATATATATATATATATATATTGAATGTGAGATGATATATATAATTATTTCCACAATCAGACAACGACGCAGCCCACAACCTATGAAAGAAACAAACCTGAAGTCCTAGACTCGAGTTTCGCCCTCCTTTGGGCTCATCAGTAGAACACATCCTTAATCTGTGTAAATTAATAGACATTCTTGTATGTGGCGAGGTAGCTCAGTGGCAGAGTACTCGCTTAACATGCAAGTGACTCGGGGTTCATATCCTGAGTTCGGATGTGTTCTACTGATGAGCCCAAAGGAGGGCGAAACTCGAGTCTAGGACTTCCGGTTTGTTTCTTTCATATGTTGTGGGCTGCGTCGTTGACTGATTGTGGAAATAATTATATATATATATATATATATATATATATATATATATATATATATATATATATATATATATATATATATATATATATGATTATTTTTATTTACACAGACATGTACAAAATCTGCGACACTGGCATGTCGATGTTGTCGATCAACAGTTATTATAAACTGAGATCTCACTAGGCAGAGTTAGAATCCGATCTTAACCTCAGATCATATCTGGAGTAAACCAATATATATATAAGACAGTTCATATTATTTTTCAATAACCATGGTTTTATTTTATTATTTTTATTTTTTCACATTTCCAAAAAATATAACATTTCTGTGAGATATATTTTTACGGTCCGTTTCATTTGTCTTGTGCCAAACAACATTTTTATGTCAATATCGTCTCCGCAACACTACAAAATCATCAGAAAAAATTCACAAAGATTAAAAAGTTATTGGATTAAACTGAAAAAACCCTACACTATACAGCGGTTCGTTTTTGGGTGAAACAAACAAAAAACAAAGAAAAAGAGCAAACTCACACGTGGGGGAACCCACTAATACGCCATTTTGAATTTTTCGTTCATCCGAAAAGATTGTGCAAAGAATGTGAAAAAATAAAAATAATAAAATAAAACCATGGTTATTGGAATATAATATGAACTGACTTATATTTGCTCTGTTATCAGTAATTGACAATCATCGAGCTGAATCTTTTAAAGGAGACTGCAAAGTAAAAGGAACTGATAGTATATGCTAATACATATATTATCATTAATAATTATATATATATATATATATATGTATATATATATATATATATATATATATATATATATATATATATATATATATAGTAATCCACGTAAAGTAAACATCCACAGGATACGAATCCAAAGAATTTCAGCCGGGCTTATAACGAGTGCTTAATATCAAATAGGGTTTTTATTTATTAAATTATTTCTTATTTATACAGACATGCACATAATCTGCAACACTAGCATGTCGATGTTATCGATCAGCAGCTTTTAGAAACTGAGATTTTATTAGGCAGAACGAAAATCTGACCCTTCCATCAAATCATATATGGATGAAGCAGAAAAGAAGAGAAAAGAAACAAGAAACGGAATTCAAAATTTGAATTTTAAATTTGAAAGTCAGATTTTGAACCGTCGAGAATCAAATATAATTTAAACTCATGTTGAGGAAAGAGAACAGAGAAAAGAAAAAGTGGCCAATTTAGTAAAAATATTACTGAAAATTACAGACAATCTAACGTAGACTTAGTAAAAAAACTAAACTTTGACAGTAAAACCATAACTGATAAACTAAATATTAGTGATAGAATAGGTAAATTAAGAGAAAAAGAAGCATATATTCTACTCAAAGACCATAAGCCTGACTTCTAAAAAAAAACCAGCTACTAGACTTATAAACCCTACGAGACAAGAAATTGGAAATATTGGTAAATTAAAATTCCTCTTTTTCTTTTTTTTTTCTTTTTTTTCTTTTTTCTTTCTTTTTTTCTTTTTGTTTTCTTTTTTCTTTTTTCTTTTTTTACTTTTTCTTCTTTTCTTTTTTTTTCTTTTTCTAATTTTTTTCTTTTTTCTTTTTCTAATTTTTTGTCTTTTTCTTCTTTTTTCTTTTTTCTTTCTCTTTTTTTTCTTTTTATTTTTTCTTCTTTTTCTTTTTCTTTCTTTTTTTTCTTTTTCTTTTTTTCTTTTTCTTCTTTTTCGTCTCTTTTTTTCTTTTTATATTTTTCTCCTTTTCTTTTTTCTTCTTCTTTGTTTCTTTTTTTCTTTTTCTTCTCTTTTTTCTGTATTTTTTTCTTCTTTCTTTTCTTTTCATCTTTTTCTTTTTTTCTTTTTTCTTCTGTCTTTCTTTCCCTATTTTTTCCTTTTTTTTCTATCATTTCTTCATTTCTTCTTTCATTTCTTCGTCCTACATTTCCTTTCTCTACCTTACGCAATCTTCTTCCTTCCTTTTGTGTTAATTTATTTTCTTACTTTCTTCTTTTGTTCATTCTTTCCTTATTTAATTTTTTTTTTCATTCTGCTTTTTTCTTTTTTTCTCTGCTTTTCTGCTTACTTTTTACATTTCTTTCTTTACTTCCTTCTTTCTTTATTTATTTATTTATTTCTCCCTCTCCTCATTCTTCCTTCGTCCTTTCTCTTCCTTTTTCTTTTCCTTTACATTTCCTTCTTTCGTTTCTTGCTTTTTCTTCTTCTTCTTTCCTCCTCTTTTTCTTCTCCCTACCTTCCCTTCAATCGTTCTTTCTTTCTTCGGTACTCATATTCCTTCTTTCTTTTTTTTCTTTCTTTCTTTCTTTACTTCTTTCTTTCTTTCCGTCTTTACTTCCTTTATTTCCCTTGTTTTTCTTCTTCCCTCTCTCCCTTCTTTCTTCTCCCTCTCTCTATCTCTCTATCTTCTATACGTTTATAGTGTTTATTTAAAACTCTTTTATCTTGAGTTGTAATTATTTATTTTCTCAGTATTTTCGCGTTTCTTGATTTCCATTTTTTGTCTTCCTTCTTTATTGTCAGCCATTCATGTTTCATCGTACCCAACTAACCCTAACCCTAACCCTAAGTCCAACACAACGCCAGCCTCCACCGCAGACACTGGGAAGAGAAACCACCGCCTCCCAACCGCCACACCCTTCTTGCGTTTCATTCATCAATCCAACGAAACCAAAAAAATAAATAAATAAATAAAATCAAAATCAAAATCAAAATCAAACGTTTGCGACGTTGAGAGAATGCTACCCGTTTACGGTTCAATGTGTGTAGATGGGTGTGTCTAGCAAGATGACCCTCACCCCCCCCCCCCCCCCCGGCTGAGCTACGGATATTTTCTTTTCTTCTCTCACCTAAATGTACAAATGTTTAAGGGTCGGGTTAGGGTCAGGATTACCTAAACGTATAAATGTTTAAGGGTATTGTACAACTAAAATAAATCTTAAAACAGGACGTTTGTCGGCAACCGTACCCTTTTCAAGGAAGCGATCATAACCAATTCAGATGACATTACTAAATAAAGTAATAATTCAATTCCATTCAATTGAAATAATGTTTCACACAAGGTCTTCTTTAGCGAGAGAAGTTTACTAATGTTAGACTAGCAGTGACAATGTGGTATAAGCGTAGAATATAAAATATAATTTAATGTTTCACACAAGGCCTTATTTAGTGGGAGAAGTCTACTAATGTTAGACTAGCAGTGAAAATGGGGTATAAGCGTAGAATATAAAATATAATTTAATGTTTCACACAAGGTCTTATTTAGCGAGAGAAGTTTACTAATGTTAGACTAGCAGTGACAATGGGGTATAAGCGTAGAATATAAAATATAATTTAATGTTTCACACAAGGTCTTATTTAGCGAGAGAAGTCTACTAATGTTAGACTAGCAGTGACAATGGGGTATAAGCGTAGAATATAAAATATAATTTAATGTTTCATACAAGGTCTTATTTAGCGAGAGAAGTCTACTAATGTTAGACTAGCAGTGACAATGTGGTATAAGCGTAGAATATAAAATATAATTTTATGTTTCACACAAGTTCTTATTTAGCGAGAGATTCTGCCACACAGAAGTAGAGTGTGTGAGCCACCTTACATCCAGTTGTAAGGTTCTCCTGGGGGATGGCTATTATACAATGCGACACAACGGAGTGTGTAAATATCTTCACTGGATTATTTGTAAAAAGTTGAATATCCAGTGTAGTAGCAAGTCCTGGGAGCATATACCAGAAAGAACAGTTGGAAATAATTTATACACCATCCACTATGACTATGCAATCCCTACAGTTACATATCTAGAAAACGGAGCTGTTAAACCTGGCATCGTAATATGGGACAAAAGGGAGAAAGTAGCAACCCTAGTTGAAGTCAGTGTCCCTAATGATGCAGGATTGAACAGAGCAGAAAAGGGAAAAGATTACGAAATACCAAGGTCTTATGTACGACATGAAAAGAAACTGGAGTCTTAGGAAAATCTCCATCATACCAGTAATTATAGGAGAAACATTACTATGAAAAATAATTTTAAAGGCTATCTGGTGAGTATACCCGGTGAACCGAGTGCAAGAGAAATACAAACAATTGCACTTATAAGGACGGTTAGAATCTTAAAAAAGATCTCTAGGCTGGAGTGTCTGAAATAGCCGGTGAATGTATGGCATCCGGTAGGATGCCCCATCTCCAGCAAAAGCAGAAAGATAAGAAAAATAAAAAATACGAGAGAAATCTACTAATGTTAGACTAGCAGTGACAATGGGGTACAAGCATAGAATTTAAAATATAATTTCATGTTTCACACAAGGTCTTATTTAGCGAGAGAAATATAATGTTAGAGTAGCAGTGACAATGGGGTACAAGCGTAGAATATAAAATATAATTTCATGTTTCACACAAGGTCTTATTTAGCGAGAGAAATCTACTAATGTTTAACAAGCAGTGACAATGGGGTACTAGCGTAGAATATTACATATAATTTAATGTTTCATACAAGGTCTTCTTAAGCGAGAGAAATCTACTAATGTTTAACAAGCAGTGACAATGGGGTACTAGCGTAGAATATTACATATAATTTAATGTTTCATACAAGGTCTTCTTAAGCGAGAGAAATCTACTAATGTTTAACAAGCAGTGACAATGGGGTACTAGCGTAGAATATTACATATAATTTAATGTTTGATACAAAGTCTTCTTAAGCGAGAGAAATCTACTAGTATGAACTTGGACGACCAAAACTACGCCGAGCAGTACATTTATAGACACTTGGTTCAATTCAAATGAACGATTCGATGAGAATTCCACCTTGCCCGCTCTTATCTCCGTTTCAGTTGACAAAGCGACCCTTACCGCATCGTACAAAGCTGACACCTAATAGCAAAGCAAGGAAAACCGCAACCAGTTAGCGAGAGACTTACCAAGTAATGTTATATCGCTGTTCCTGTATGATTACTAAGAAAATTAATCAAACTTATGGGACTCGGCAAGTAATTGGTGAGCTTCGTTAAAGGTTCGGCTCGAAACCAACACTTAATGCTTGTGACATAATACTCCTTTGTGTTGGCTAGGGTTAGGGTTAGGGTTAGGGTTAGGGTTGGTCAATCATTATTATACAAGGTCTTCAAAAAGTCATCGATTTTTAAATTTTAATGAAATCAAGACAGTATTTCTGACAATAACATATTCCCACACAATAGAAAAAAATATATTTTAAAATGTTGGAAGAGTCTATTTTGCCGGTCCCGGTCCCGGCAAAATAACGAGCCCCTCGTTATTTTGCCGGCTTATGTTTTTTTAACCTAACTGTTATGGCCTTGTGAAAGAAAATGTAATGAAATAAATAGGGACAAATATTTAATAACAATTTATTTTCATCGTCATAATCAGTTGTTATTCTGTCGGTTATTTTAATTTTTTGAATATAAAAGAAATATCTGCTTTTAATACAAAACACATTAGAAATAAAAAAATAATTAAATAAATGAAAATATTACAGACAATTAGATTCTTTAGTCGGATTTAGAAGTAATTTGCGTCGGATAAAAAATGTTTTAGTTATTTAAGAAAAAAAAATAGTT
>OY744535.1:22837182-22869682 GCA_963556195.1 Sepiola atlantica
GGGGCTCGGGTTTGGAACGTGTTTGTGGGGGGTAGGGTTAAACCTGAAACGCATCTGATGATATTTTTGAATACGCTTCTTTTTTTTTACCAATGAGTCACTCGAGGATAAGAGTTAATGGGAAACGCCCGGTGTGCCTTTTAGAGGGATTAAAAACTATGAATTTATCGAAATTTATTTTAATGAACGTTACTTTGCTTCCACCCTTCCACCCAATCGTTCAGGCCTCCCTAAAAATGTATTATTATTAAATGTAAACAATAAACACATAGAGTAGCCCATCCGATCCCGGGCAACATTGGATTGATTGTCAGTTGATTGACGAAGAATATTGTGGCATTGGTTTCCCCGATATGTTTCTTGTTAGAATTCCTTCTAGAAAAACATCGTGGACTTACAGGAGGCATCACGTGAAAGTTGCCAACATCCCAAGTGAAAGTGTTTCTGTGGAACGAACTGGATTCGAACTTGGCACACATAGGTTGCCAGTCCGTGTCGTTAACCACTTAGTATTTGTTGACATTGTTGTAGTTTGCAGGGATGTTGTAGTTTGCAAGGAAAGAGCTCCGTGGTAACGTGTTCCACAGATGGACAAGCTCTAGGAAATAAATTCTGTTCATAAAAATTCCGCCTGTCGCTCGGCACATGGAGGAAGAAAGGAGAGTTCTCTTCCGGTGTGTTAATCAGACGAGTTCTTGCTCTAACCCTAACCCTAACCCTAACCCTAACCCTAACCCTTAACCTTACTCTAACCCTAACCCTAACCCTTAACCCTAACCCTAACCATAACACTTTACCCTAACCCTAACCCTTAACCCTAACGCTAACCCTTAACCCTAACCCTTAACCCTAAACCCTAACACTTACTCTAACCCTAACCCTAACCCTAACCCTTAACCCTAACCCTTACTCTAACCCTAACCCTAACCCTAACCCTAACCCTTAACCCTAACCCTAACCATAACCCTTTACCCTAACCCTAACCCTTAACCCTAACCCTTAACCCTAACCCTAACCCTAACCCTTAACCCTAAACCCTAAACCCTAACACTTACTCTAACCCTAACCCTAACCCTAACACTTTCCCTAACCCTAACCCTAACCCTAATCCTAACTCTAACTTTAACTCTAACCCTAAGCCTTACCCTAACTCTTACCTTACTCTAACCCTAAACCCTAACTCTAACCCTAAACCCTAACTCTAACCCTAAGCCTTACCTTAACCATTAACCCTAACCCTAACCCTAACCCCTAACCCTAACTCTAACCCTAAGCCTTACCCTAACCCTTAACCTTACTCTAACCCTAAAGCCTACCCTAACCCTAACCCTAAGGAGAATCTTGATTGAACACTCGGATATCTGTTTCCGTAATTTCACGTCGTCAACGTTCGGGCAGGTCTCGAAAGCGCCCGAGAGTCAACGAAACTATTAATCAAGAAACGTTTGTTTTCGTTAAAATAAGAAAACAAAACGAAAAAAAAGTTGCTTAAAAACAGTTGTTGCGGCGTTTATGTTAACAAGAAAAAAATGTAAAATTAACAAAAATTGTAAAAAAAAAAAAAACATTGAAAAAAACAAAACAAACCAATAACAAAAAATCATCATTTGAAACGTTTCGGTGCACAAACAACAAAAAAATATTTAAAAACATTTGATTAACAATCGTTACTTTGACAAAAAGAACAAAAATAAACACCTAATTAATAACAGTTGTTTAGTTATGGTTTTTTCGTTCTTTATTTTTAATATATGTATTTTAGTTTGATTTTATTCGTCGTAATTTATCGGCTGCCAGTCTTCAATTTAGCGTTTCAACTCTCGGGCGCTTCCGTAACCTGCCCGAACGTTGCCAACGCAAAGTCACGGAAACATGGTGCGTCAGCTATAAGAGTGCCGAAATAAGGTGTTAGGCCCAGAAAGGGGGCCGTTTGATTTCTGAGAAATAACTGAAGTAAAATGAAAACGAGCGAAAACAACTTTTGATTTTTATAACAGTTTACAAAAGAATGGATTTAACAACTCAGTGGAGCTTGGCCTTTTGGCTAAGATCAGAGTGTAGTATCTGTTCCGATGGATACTGCACCCCATAGACTGGTATTGTCTTGGCCTTCGGGGCTTGATTTACGCCGGTCTATGGGTCGGTCCTGTGCAGTTCTAGGAGGTCCACCCTCCCAGGCTTCGCCTCCCCTCTTTGGGGAGGAGTAAGTTTATTGCTTACTGCCTGAGGCGCCCCTACCGGGGAATGCCGACGGGGCTGCCCAGGCAATTTTTAAACCCCACTTTCCCGACCCGACCTTGGGTCACATCTTACTTGTGGGAGTAAGATAAAAACTGGCCTTGTGCCTAACTCCTGGAGAGGAGTAAATCAAAACTCAGGGGAGAATGTCATCTCAAATTCGCAGTTGAGAGCCCCCTCCCCCGCTCTGAAATCGCAACTAGTGTAGAAATAAGCCTATTTAAGACTACATCAACAAAGGCAAAAGGGGAAAAGTTTAAACAGGTTCTACAGTTGTCATAGCAACAAGCAGAAGATGAAGATGTTGTTCTGTAGAATTCATAGACCCCCCCCCCCCCCAAAAAAAATATATATATCTACTTAATCTCAGAAGCTCAGCCGATTTGTGTGGGTGGTTTCTGTTAAAGAGATACGTGTCGAAATAAGACGCACAGATTTTGGATATAACGTTTCGCGTCTTATACGAGTACGTGTTCGATTGTACATGTGACAAACAGGTGCCCGCGCGCGTGTGTGTGTGTAAGTTCGCGGGTTAATAAATGTGTGTAAGTTAGTATATTGTTCGATTGGCATACGTGTATATGTATGTGTGTATGAGCATGTGTTTCTATAAGCAGCGTGTGTACAGTTATATATATATATATATATATATATATATATATATATATATATATATATATATATATATATATATATGTGTGTGTGTGTGTGTGTGTGTGTATTAATATATATATAGTAGTTGTATAGTTGTTTCTTAGATATTAATCCCATCAAACTCCAGTGTTAATAAGATAGTGCTCAGGTGCATCTGTGTTATTGTATAAATTCCTTTATTTATACAAACATTATTGGCTACGTATGTGCATACATGTTTCAGCTGCGATTTGGTTTGAAATCCAGCTTCCTCGGGCCAGGTCACAGTTTTTTTTTTAAATGGTTCAACGAAGGTGGATTTCGAACGAGATCTCAGCTGAAACATGTGTGCACATATGTAGCCAATAATGCTTGTATAAATAAAGGAATTTATACTATCTATCTATATATATATATATATATATATAGTATATATATATATATATATATATATATATATATATATATATATATAATGTATTTCTATGTAATTATTTTTATAGGTGATTGCAGCGTTTAGATGTTATTAGCTTACTTATTAATGGTCCCCCGATTTATAAAATCGGGGGACTTATATTTTGAGGCATTTCCGTCCGTCCGGATTTTTCTCCGCAACCATCCATTGAATTTCTCTGAAATTTTGCATGAAGTTGTAACTTTGGTCAGGTTAGAAAGTGACATTCTCCGATTTTTGAAAAGAAATCTGGTTAGCCCCCCAGGGGGTCAAAAGGCCCCGAAATGGCAAAAAATGACATGTTTTGCGCTATAACTTTTCATCCATCCATTCAATTTCTCTGAAACGTGGCCAAAATGTGGAGGCAATTGTTCCTAATAGAAAATAAGTATCGCTGACCTTGGAAAAAACCTGGTTCGCGCCGCTAGGGGGTTAAAAGCCCCCTAAAATGGCAAAAAAATGACCCTTTTCTCCCATAACGTTTGATCCATACATTCAATTTTTCTGAAACTTGGCCAGAATGTAGAGGCAATTGTTCTGGATATAAAATGAGCATCCTTGACTTTAGAAACATTCTGGTTCGCCTCCACAGGCGGTCAAAAATGCCCAAATTTATTGCATTTTACACTCGCCACATCGAGTTACATACAGAGGGGGGGGGACGCATGCGTGACTTGTTTCAATTGTTTCACTTCCTAAGTGATTAAAGTGCCGAAAACTACTAGCCGATCTCAACTTATTTTTTACGTTAACATATACAATTTTATTTAATACGCACATAAAAGTAATTCATGGACACGTGTTTCTGGCTCACAGCCGTCATCAGCATGGCTAATATACACAGAGATCGAACCCTCGATGTTGATGTTCTACCACTGTACCACGACGCTCTGTGTAGAAATATGAACGATTTTTATCACCCAAATATACGATGTATTTCTATGTAATTATTTTTATAGGTGATTGCAGCGTTAGATGTTATTAGCTTACTTATTATTTCAATTGTTTCACTTCATAAGTGATTAAGATGCAGAAACTACACTACTAGTCGCCCTCAACTTATAGGACGTTTTTACGTATATATATATATATATATATATATATATATATATATATATAGTTAAAGACGCAATAAACAAAAATATGATTAAAGTTTTGTAAAAAGTAAATATACACAAACTGGAATAACATAAAAAAAACTGTTTTTCGTTGGAGAAATTATCTCATTCAGTGGGTATTCTTAGGAACTGCATTTACTTAGAACCTTGATGAGATTATTATTATAAATATTATAGCACAGTTTTTGAAAGGTTGGTCAACAGCAAGCTTGTTCATTTTCTGGAAAGTCTGGGCCTCTTTAGTGATGTTCAGTATGGATTTCGTGTTTTTCGTTCAACTGCTGATCTTTTAACTGTTGTAACTGATCGGATATGTTAGTTTATGGATAATTCGGGAGAGGGTACAACCATTGAGCTTGACATTTCGAAGGCGTTTGACAGAGTGTAGAAACATTATCTCCTGCACACACATCAGGGTTACGGTATTGGTGGCGATGTTCTTGACATTATTAGGTCTTTTTTTTCTGATCGAAGTTTGCGAGTGACTTTGGACGGTGTCTCTTCTTTCTTTTTTCCTATCAATGCTCAGGGCTCAATTCTAGGTCCAACACTGTTTCTTCTTCTCTATATAGATGATCTTCAAGAAAATATTGTTCTAGAAAATTAACACCTATGCTGATGATGAACACTCTCTATTCTGGTGTTGCTTCTCGCCCATCTCCCGCGGATCAGTCAAATATGCAGCTGATCTAGAAGTTGACCTGGGTTCAGTTGTGGATTAGGGTACGAAATGGCTTGTTTCATTTAATCCAGTTAAGACTCAGCTTGTGTCCTTCAATCATAAGCGTGTTCCTTTTCTTCCGGATATTCTCATGGATGGCTCTGCTCTTGAGGAAAAATCGACTCGATAACTTCTTGGTCTTTCTCTCTCATCAAATCTTTCTTGGAGTTCATACATTAGATCCATTGCTCTTTCTGCTTCTCGTAGAGTCGATTCTCTCTATCGCTGCAAACACTTTCTCACACCTGAGTCTATTCTCTATCTCTTCAAATCCACAATCAGACCATGTGTGGGGTACTCATTTTGGGTTGGGGAATCTCTGTCCAATTTGAAATGTTCTTGATAAAATGCAGACACGTATCTGTAATTTGATTGGCCACACCCTTTCTTTTTCTCTCCACCCTCTATCTTACAGACATGATGTTGTTAGTCTCAGTCTTTTCTATAAATGGCATGTGTTATTCAAAATTATGTGATCTATTCCCTGCTTCTTTTGTTCCAGCTCGTTTGACTCGTTGGTCTAGTGGTCTCAATCAATTCGCTGTTTTGATACCTCATTGTAATACAGCTTCCTATTCCAGTAGCTTCTTTCCAAGAACCGCAGGCTTGTGGAACTCTCTTCTGACTGACTGTTTTCCTCCTACCTATAACCTTGGTCTTTTCAAGACTAAGGCTAATAGGCATCTCCTGTCTTTGCTATAATCATCTTTCGTTCTTGTTAGCTCCTTACACCAAGTGGCTTCATACCTTGTCTGGAGCGATTTCCATCAAAAACAAATACATTTCTTTACAAGTCTGATAACAAAGTTTGCTTTTCCTGATTCTATATACATAGGAAATGACATAGTTTTGGCGTTGGCGGAACTGCCTGTAATTTGAGATCATATCAATCTCACAACCGAACACAAAATTACGTGTGCATGCTGCAGGTATATAACCTCTACACCGACAAGACTCTGGTCCAATCTCCCCGTGGTACACAATGGACACTGGGCTCCTTGTCGTCCATAAAAAGAACAAAATAAATAAACTGAGCAATATACCCTCTATACAGTAATTATGAATATAGTGCTAACATACACAGATTCTTAAAGTGTATATATATATATATATATATATATATATATATATATATATATATATATATATATATATATATATATATATATACTTATACTAATAAACGTTTGCTATTACTAATGTTACCTATGATATACTTAAAACGTTCCCTCTTAGGTTACCTGTTTTACAGTAGACTCACTATAGACTTCTGTACAGTTCGCGCGCACACATATGTCTAATGTGCAACCACTCCTGATGGTGGTCTCTGGAGAGATTAAAAGTAATCGAGAAAACACAAATAACGAACATCTGGCTGCCTTCCTTAACCAGATTCAACCCGATGTTAAGAAACGTATTTGACGGCCCCAAAGGGATTTGGGTGGATATAAAATATTTAGCCTCTTTAACGAAACTTGCACACACACACACACACACACACACACACACAGACACACACACACAAACACACACACACACATATATATATATATATATATATATATATAGATGTATATGAAAATGGATTTCGTTATTGGTGATTTTCATACCCGTTTGAACTTTAAAATTCTTTTTAAAAACTCTTTCAAATTTAGAACTTTGACAGTCCTCTTCTGTCAAATTATCAATCATAATTTTCCTCTGATGATGAGATTTTAATCTTTGAAAAGCCCGGTTTAAGGAATGACAGAGAAGAAAAATAAATGTTTTTTATTAACTAAACTGCTCCTTGTTTTGAACAACTGAAGATATTGATTTGCTTCGATTTGCAGGTCTAATCAATTTTCATTGACTTACCATATATATATATATATATATATATATATATATATATATATATATATATATATATATATATATATATATATATATATATATAGTGTGTGCGTGTCAGGATGTATATGAAAAGAAATTAAATAAAGTGCTCGATCATATTACATATTTCAGCAATGTACCGCGGTTTCATCCAAAAAGGGTTGATTTAGACATCTTTAGTAAATCTCTGTGCCTAGTGGAATCGTCGGCATGCTGAAACGATTGTAGTCACGGACCGATGGGGAATGGCGTCAACAATGGCAGAAAACACCGTCTAAATCTACTCCTTTTGGATGAAACCGCGGTACATTTCTGAAATATGTAATATTCAGTATTTAAATAAATTATATATATATATATATATATATATATATATATATATATATATATATATATATATATATATATATATATTAATGTACATAGTGAATTGAGATTCATCCCAACCTTATAAAGTTGACAGACTGATGGCTGGGACGAAATCACAAGCCACGTCACCAAATTCCAGCTAAAAACAAAATCAGAATTTTGCTTCCAAAAAACTCAGCTCTCAGGACCAACTTAGCATTTTTTTACCAAAAAACAAAACAAACAAAAATAGCTGTCGTGTGGCCTGCTCGCTACTACGTCCGCTATACCACGTGATTAAAATTCCATGTTGGCGCCAAACTCAAAGTGCTGTGTTAGAGCCGATAAAATGCAGTAAAAGCCCAGATTTTCGTTGAGAAAAATATCAGCGACCTCTAACATCTATATTACACCAAGCTGCCATCTTGGGGGCAAGGGACGGTTCACGCGAATACACAAAGGCCTGCACGCCTTATCAATTCTCACTCACGCACACACACAACATACATTTGTAGAACTACGCACTCATAAATTACAGGCATGAACATTTTAATACCATTGTAACTGAACATTTGAAATTAATAATTAATGATCTTGTATTTTGTATATACATAAATATCGTTGTTGTTATTTTTTCCATAACGTCCAGGGAGTCAGGCAGCTACTCCATCTGTCCTAACTTTTTCTGTGGGCATGATAGAACCTGGTAGTGCCCATGTCCTCTCCAGGCCACACTCAGCGCTTGGTGTTCCCAAATGGTCACCCATTTAGTACTGACCAGGCTCAACGTTGCTTAACGGGAACCGGTGTGTCAGCGTGAGTATGCCGTATATATAATATAAATAGTGTGTTCCTTTAAATAATATTTCTTTTTTCTTTTTTCTTTTTTCTTTTTCTTTTTTCTTTTCTTCCTTCCTTCAACTTTCGTGCATATTTTATATCCGTTTCTCAGATTTTATGACCAATTTAAATGTAAGCATGGATCTTAACACATTTTCTAAGATCTTAATAAGCCAAGGTCCACACTGCTACATAAATGGTGACCCCGGTCGCTACATAAATAGTGACCCTGAACGCTACATAAATGGTGACCTTGAACGCTACATAAATGGTGACCCTGAACGCTACATAAATGGTGACCCTGGCCGCTACATAATTGGTGACCCCGGCCGCTACGTAAATGGTGACTCTGGCCGCTACATAAATGGTGACCCCTAGCTGCTACATAAATGGTGACCCTAGCCACTACATAAATGGTGACCCCGGCCGCTACGTAAATGATGACCCTGACCGCTACATAAATGGTGACCCTGGTCACTACATAAATGGTGACCCCGGTCGCTACATAAATGGTGACTCTGAACGCTACATAAATGGTGACCCCAGCCGCTACATAAATGGTAGCCGTGGTCACTACGTAAATGGTGACACCGGCCGCTACATAAATGGTGACCCCGGCCGCTACATAAATGGTGACCTTGGTCGCTACATAAATGGTGACCCCGGTCGCTACATAAATGGTGACCCCGGTCGCTACATAAATGGTGACCCCGGTCGCTACATAAATGGTGACCCCGGCCGCTACATAAATGGTGATCCCGGTTGCTAAATAAATGGTGACCCTGGCCACTACATAAATTGTGACCCAGGTCGTTACATAAATGGTGACCCCGGTCGCTACATAAATGGTGATCCAGGTTGCTACATAAATGGTGACCCCGGTTGCTACGTAAATGGTTACCCCGGTCGCTACATAAATGGTGGCCGTGGTCGCTACGTAAATGGTGACACCGGCAGCTACATAAATGGTGACCCCGGTCGCTACATAAATGGTGACCCCCGTCGCTACATACATATACTAGAAGAATACCCGTCACAGGGCTGGCAAAATGAATTCTCCAAACAGAACAGTTTTGCACCACTTTTATGTCGCTTTACGAAGATTAAAATCAAGAGATAATTATCTTAAACCTTATGTCTAGTGTTCTAATTTTGATCAAAATCCATTATATTATTTTTATTCTAGAAAATATCTAAAATTTAAGGCTTAAACTTAAGGAGTCTTTAGAAGAAATTTTAATTCAGGGAATAATTGCTGTCTAATTACTATGGATCAATATTTAATATAAATCTCATATATTTGAATTTTCAAATGTGAGGTAGTTCCCATATTATGCCCCACCCCACCCCCAAGACACCTTAAAATACTTTAAAGAAATGGACATTTGGAGCACATTTTTTAAATGATGTCTGACACTTATTTTTCAAATTTCACAAAAGTCGGTAGTATCTGGATTTTCACGAATGCTTTCCACACACCTTTAACGCCCTTTCAATAGAACTAAATTTAACTAAATATAACCCAAATTATCCACCCTTACGCCTAGCAGCTGTGTTTGAAAATTCATAATGATCGGTTAGTTAATTTAGGAGTGAATTCCATACATACAAATTCTAGGAGGTCCACCCTCCCAGGCTTTGCCTTCTCACCCTTTGAGAAGAGGTTAGTTTATTGCTAGGTACGTGCAAAATCAATGGCCGATTCCCAAAATGAAAAAACATTTTGACCCCCTCCCTTCACTTAAAAATACACTAAAATTCAGGAAATCAACCAATTTTACTGTAATTTTCAATATTTATTAATCAACAATCACGGAATATAATGAAACCATTATTTTTTTTTTAAATCTCAGTGAAAATGTATTATTTTTTTGAAAGAGAATACACCTTTACTAAAGTTATATTATTATATATTAATTTTTAAAAATGCATGATTTTTTAAATGTTGATTATGTAAATAAAGCATCGTAGATGTTAACAATTAAATTTTTTTTCAAAATATTTCGTATATATTACGAAACAGGCCAGTAAATACCGTGTTAATAAAATCACTATAACTCGAAGAAAAATTAATTTTTTGAATTAGCGATATTATTATTGAATAAAGCATTGTTTAATCAATATTTTCACCAAAAAAATAATATAATTGCAAAAAATATTTCATGTGATTTTAATGATTAGAGTTTTTGGAAAAATAAAAAATGCGACATAATTATATTTCTCTTTCAGCGCAAGAAATTTTTTTTTTAATCTTGAAAATAAACAAAAAATTGACAAATTTGAGATCCAGGAACTTAACGAAAAAAAGAATTTTAAAAATTGAATAATTTCTACTAACGATGAACTTTCATTAGTATGGTAGCCCCGTTCTGTTATAACCAGGTGGGATTAGCCTTCCAACAATCACTCACTTTTACAGCGCAAAATTTTTTTTTTTTTTAGAGATTCAACAATTTCGTTCATTTCACAATTCATCGTCAATTATTTGGAAAGATTTGTATTTGTTTTGTCTTTTTTTCATTAATAAATATTTAAGTTAAAAACAATTATTTATTAATAAATAAAGAGAATTCAAACATGACATTTTCTTTCAAAATTTAATTCTGTTTATCAATAAATAACTGTTTTAACTTTTTTTCAATGAATAAATTGTCAGTGTAGTCATTGACTTTAATTTACTTTTTCACAATTAAAAATAAAAAATAAAAACACTTTATTTTTAAAAGAATCAATGTAATTTATCGTTACGACACGTTAAGAATAAATCGAGTAACTAAAGTTTTAAATCATGTAAAAAAAAATTGATAAAATTGACGCAGTTCGTAACGTAAAAATATTTTTAACATTAAAAAAATAGTTTTATTTCAAATTCTAAGGAAAAACATTGGTAAAGAGACGTCATTAATAATTTCAGAGTATTACGAAATTAAAAACTGGACTTTTTCAGTTAAAAATAATTGCGTACACTCACAAATAATTAAATAAGCATTTCCTTTTTTATTATAACAAAATAAGGGTACTTAAATTTGTTTATAACCTTAAAAAGAATAAAGAAATTAATGGATAATAATTTTTCAACTTCTATAAACTATTATTACATTTTTATATATAAAGTTAAAAATGATAAATTATGACATTTTTTGTCTTCCATATATTTTGCATAGCGATAGTCAATTTGTAAACAAAGTCCTTTTCCGATGAAGTTATGGCGGAGTTTACTCATTTATCACATTTGAAGGAATAATTTTGCTAATTTTTAGTCAAACGTGGGATTTATTATTTTTTTAAATTCAGTGTCTTATGACTTTAATTTAATAATTATCTTTGAAATAGTTCCCAAAAACTTATATTTATCTTTTAAGGGATTTTTACAAGTAATTTTTTCAAAGTTCAAAATTCATTGAATTTTGGGGGGTTTTGACCGTCGTAATTACATATTTTATTATAATTTATTTTTCACACGTAAATATGCAGTTTTTTTTCGTTTAGAGATTAAGTTTAGGCTTTTATCTTTCAAACACAATCAAAGTTTACACGGAAACTAATTAAATAATTAATGATAAGTGCTTTTTAATAAGCATAGTCCGTACAAGAAGGCGCCATTTTTGCACGTACCTATTTATTGCTCATCGCATGAGGCGCCCCTACCGAGGAATGCAGACAGAGCTGCCCAGGCAATTTTTGTAGGCCAGAGTGATCTTCTTTCTCGAGGGCGCTGGCTTTTCAAATCCCACTTTCCCGACCTTGTGTCACATCTTACCGCTGTGGCAGGGGGGATAAATTCATCCATACATACAGATATATAAACACATGCGTATACATAACTGTATGTGAATAATAATATAAGTTTACATCTCCCATACACTCACACTTTCTCTCTCTCTCTCTCTCTGCCCCCCCTCTCTCTCTCTCTGTCTTCCCCCCTCTCTCTCTCCCTCTCTCTCTCTCCCCCCGGCTGTCTGTCTCTCTCGCTCTTCGTACCAAACATACGCACACATACGCACACATACGCACATGTATCTAACTATATATTCTAATATAAATGTATACACGTGCGTCCATTTCCGCCCACGCACAATCGCATTCGCCCGAATCACCCAGCCCCCCACCCCCTCCCAACCCCCTATAGGCTTCCTTAGAGAAATGACCCCGTTCCAGTTTTACGAATGTCAACAGGGGCGACGTAGAAAAAGAGAGAAAGAGAGAGGGAGTATGAAGGTGAAGAAATAGAAGTATAAAGGGAGGGTTAGAATAAACTGATATATATGGGATATTTAATCAAATTGATTTGCGTATTGAAGGGGAGGAATGAGAGAGGGGGCAGACAGACAGAGACAGAGAGGGAGAGAGAGAGAGAGACAGAGAGAGAGAGACAAAGAGACAGAGAGAGAAAAAAGAGAGCGATCGAGAGGGAGAGAGAGAGAGAAAGAGAAAGAGAAAGAGAAGGAGAGAGAGAGAGAGAGAAAGAGACAGAAACGAGAGTGAGGGAGAGAGAATAGTGAGAGAATATAGTCATATAGAAGGGGAGGTAACGAAATTGACTAGCGTAGAGAGGGGGTGATGAGGTAAAGAGGGAGTGATGAAGAGAAACAGAAAGAGAAGGAGAAATCAAACGAGATTAAGTGAGGGGAGGCAAATGGAGAGAGAGTTCAAAATTGATTTGCGTGTTGAATTGACGGACACATAGATTGATAGATAGATAGATAGATAGAGAGAGAGAGAGAGAGAGACAGAGAGAGACAGAGAGAGAGAGAGAGGTACAAGGGGTAGGGGAAGAGTAATGTAATGCGGACATGGTAGGATTTGCTGGAAGAAGAAGAAGAAGAAGAAGAAGAAGAAGAAGAAGAAGAAGAAGAAGAATAAGAAGAAGAAGAAGAAGAAAAAGAAGAAGAAGAAGAAGAAGAAGAAGAAGAAGAAGAAAGGAAGTTCCTCTTATATCGGCGGTGGCGGTTACAGAAAAAATGGCAGTAGCGTAAATAGGGGGAGTTGGTTCATGGGGGAGGGGTGCCTTACCAATTGGAGACGAGGTCAAACGACGTCCAACTTCCTGTCGCTAATGACTTCTCATGGACAACTATAATTTCAGAACACTACACCACGTACACACACACACACATATATATATATATATATATATATATATATATATATATATATATATATATATATATAGAGAGAGAGAGAGAGAGAGAGAGAGAGAGTTTATGTGAAATCATATACCCATATGCATAATACTTACATAAATTTTAATAATCGTTATGGGTAGGTGTATCGCTTCGATATATATATATATATATATATATATATATATATATATATATATATATATATATATATATATATATATATATATATATAAATTGAAAAAAGAAAAATTAAAAAATATTTTTAATTTATACATCAACGTTTCGTCTTTATTTCAAGACTTCCTCAGGATGATTGTCTGAAGAAAAACAAAACACAACTACAAAATGTTTGAAACAATAGGTGCTGGCGGGTGAGTTTAAACTTGCGACAGCTCACGAAAAAAAAAATTATGAGATACAAATAGATGGTGGCAGTGGAAAATGGTGGCAGTTGGAGTTATAAAATCATTAGGTAGGGGGAGGGAGAGAGATATTACAATAATTGTGGAAGGAGTGGGGTGAACATTGGTAGCGGCTAGAATTGATTTAAATTATGAAGAGAGAGGAAGGGACATGAGACATGTTTATTGAATCTTTTTAAAATTAGCCTTGAGATGAGAGAAACGGGAGGGTTAAGATAGCAGGGTCGTGTAAAAGGACGGTGTAGGAGGAAGTGGGAGAAGGAGTAGGAAAAAGCGAGAACGCTGGGAAGGTGTCCATATTTGACACCTACAGATATATATATATATATATATATATTATTTATATGCATACAAACATATACACATTTAGACATATACATATATCTGCATATATACATACAAAAAAACGCACGTAAAATCGCACCGAATGTGAGGAAAGCTAAAATAAAAAGCATTGACTGAAAACAAAAAGTTATAAGAATATGAAAAAGTGTGGTTTTGTCCATTATTTTAAAATAAATAATGGCTGTAGGTTGATGAGATACGTAAAGAGTTTACGGATATATTTCATTATTTATTTATGTGTTTATGTATTTATTTATTCATTATTTATGTAATTATTTGTTATTTACGTATCTATTTATTTAAATATATTCAAAAGTACACATACATGCATGCATACATATACACATACATACAAACACACATACACACACACACACACACATATATATATATATATATATATATATATATATATATATATATATATATATATATATATATGTGTGTGTGTGTGTGTGTGTGTGTGTGAAAATGATCTGCTTGGATCATGTGAGGAGACATTAAGTGATGTTGGGACATGATAAGTAGGTGATACATTCTTCAAAGGCGGTGGGGGGAGGGAGGCAGCAGATCATTTTCCCCCTCATACCATGTGTGTGCCTTCAATATAAAATAAAATTATTTTCTGTATTCTTCATTTTCTGAAGACGTTCCCCACGAACGAAACCGGTCAAAAAAAATCTCTTGGTTTTGTTTTTCTCCTGCATCTTGACTTGCTTTCCGTCTGTCATCTTTTCACACATTTTGTCCATCACGAGACTTCATTTTTCATGAACTTTCGTGTACCTTACCACACACACACACATATATATATATATATATATATGTATATATATATATATATATATATATATATATATATATATAAATATATATATATATATTTATATATATATATATAAATATATATATATATATTTATATATATATATATATATATATATATATATATATATATATATATATATATATATATATATATATATATATATATATATATATATATATATATATATATTAAAACCACTGCTGGAGAATAAAAAGCGTAAAGTGTTAAGAGTAAAAGAAGGAAAATAAATAAATAAAATGATTTCAGTGTTTATCTATTTATTTATTATTAATTTGTTTATTTATACATGTGTATGAACATACGTACACGCACCCACACACACATATACATATATATATATATATATATATATATATATATATATATATATATATATATAGATAGATAGATAGATAGATAGATAGATAGATAGTAAGCTACGAAAATATATTTATGCCAATTAAGCTACACGGACGCTCCCGCGTTTCATCCCTGGAAATCTTCAGGCTAAAATGCCCGAAGATTCAGCCTTAAGATCCCCCCCCCCCCGCCCCAGGGGATGAAATGCGGGAGCTTCTGTGTGTAGCTTAATTGCCATAAATATATTTTCATAGTTTACTATCTAGCTCTACGTACGTATCGAGCACTGTTGAAGTAAATATTGAAAATTGATACATAAAAAATTATATCTCCTTATAAAATTGTATGTGGATACATGAAATAGAAATATATATATATATATATATATATATATATATATATATATATATATATATATATATATATATAGTAGTAAGTTTTTGAAAGGCTGTGGGCAATGCAATTCCGGGTAAGATGCAAGTTGAAAGGAAAGGAAGAAAAACAATAACAATAAATCTTCCTTTCAACTTGCATCTTACCCGGAATTGCATTGCCCACAGCCTTTCAAAAACTTACTACTACTATACCCAGCAATGCTTCAAGCAAACTACCATTCTCTACTATATATATATATATATATATATATATATATATATATATATATATATATATATATATAATTTAGATACTGTATATTACATATTTCAGCAATGTACCGCGGTTTCATCCAAAAGGGCAGATTTAGACATCTTTAGTAAATGTGCCCTTTTGGATGAAACCGCGGTACATTGCTGAAATATGTAATATACAGTATCTAAATAAATTATATTAGCTCTCTTATATAATCGAGAACTTTATTGATTTCTTTTCATATACAACCTGACACACTCTCTCTCTCTTTCTCTCTCTCTCTCTCTCTCTCTCTCTCTCTCTCTCTCTATATATATATATATATATATATATATATATATATATATAAAACTAAAAGTAAAAGTATACTTTTAGTAGATAGAACTTATAGTGAAATGGTTTAAGCTTAATATACGAGATAGAGCAATTATAAAGATAGATGAAAGAAGAGGGATAAACATGTACGAAAGACAAATTTATTTCAACTTCGATTGTTCAATGCAAGGTGTACTCGATAAAAACATGTTTATTATTCTTTCCTTAAGCCAAGGCTTTTCAAAGATTAAAATCTTACCATCAGAGGAATTACATAGATGGATAAGTTGGCAGTGGAAAAGCCAACATTCAAAACTTGAAAAAATATTAAGTAATGGAGAGTGAGAGTGTGCGTGTAAAAAAATGGGGTCTGTACATTCATCAACGAATGTCCGTAGATAAGTTTTTACCGAGTAAACCTTGCATTCAACAATCGAAGTTGAAATAGATTTGTCATTCGTACATGTTTATCCCTATTCTTTTCATTTACCTTTATATATATATATATATATATATATATATATATATATAACAAGGGGGGTTATTATAATGGAATCATCTAACTCTATAAAATAGATGTTCTGTAAAATACTAAACTCAATTTGAAAGAAACAACACAGGTAAGGAGAAACTATATTTAATAACTTAAAAAGAAACAAATCTGGAGGCAAAACTAAATCAAATATTTGTAAACTTTTTAATTAAAAAATAATTATTAAATAGGGAGGTGGTGTCTGATCAACACTGCTGAGATGCCATGATAAAGAAATACTGTTTTGTTTTTAAAATCCCGAAACAGTTTTCATGGTAAACAATTGACGATCCCTTATATACAAAAACATACATAAAAATATATTTATATTAGAGTAAATTCTTGGAAGTTAACTAATATAGTGATTGCAGTAGATTGATTGACTGACTAGACAAACATCTTTTAACGAAATTTTTTTTTTCTCCAGTTTTGAAGGTTAAAAAACTTCCGAGACTATATATATATATATATATATATATATATATATATATATATATATAATGGTAATAATCCAGGTGAAAAATATCCACAGGGTGGTAATCCAGAGAATTTTAACCGGGTTTATAAAAAGTGCTCAATATCAAAATAGAGCTTTATATATGATAATTTTATTTACACAGACATGTACAAAATCTGCGACACTGGCATGTCGATGTTATCGATCAACAGTTACTATAAACTGAGATCTCATCAGGCAGAGTTAGAATCCGATCTTAACCTCAGATCATATTTGGAGAGAAATATAATCTGAGGTTAAGATCGGATTCTAACTCTGCCTGATGAGATCTCAGTTTATAGTAACTGTTGATCGATAACATCGACATGCCAGTGTCGCAGGATTTTGTACATGTCTGTGTAAATAAAATCATCATATATATATATATATATATATATATATGAACATCATTTTTGTATTCATTTTAATTTATATAGAGACATTATGAGCGATGCATGTAGAGAGTGTGTTATAAAGTAGTAAGCCTGGATCTTTATTCAATTTTTGTTCGGATAAAATAAGTTTTCTGAATAAAGGAGATAAATTATAGAAATCATTACGTTGTTTTATAGTGTTAGAGTTTATAATGAGTCTCCCCTACGTATATTTGATGACACTTATTACATGGGACAGTGTATATACCAGCGTTAGATGTGGGTTTTAAAAAAAAATGTTTTTGCTGTATTTAATGTTCTTTTAATAGTTTGTGATGTGGTTTGTATTGTTGGAATTCCTAGTTTATTTAGCGTGTTACAAGTTATTGTGTTATTGGAATGAGTATTTATTTACCTCCTCTCCAGGAGGTGAGGCACAAGGCCAGTTTTATCTTACTCCCACAAGTAAGATGTGACCCAAGGTCGTGTCGGGAAAGTGGGGTTTGAAAAGCCAGCGCTCGAGAAAGTGAGCACTCTGGGCATTAAAAATTGTCTGGGCAGTCCCGTCGGCATTCCCCGGTAGGAGCGCCTCAGACAGTAAGCAATAAACTTACTCCTCCCCAAAGAGGGGAGGCAAAGCCTGGGAGGGTTGACCTCCTAGAACTGCACAGGACAGACCCATAGACCGGCGTAAATTAAGCCCCGAAGGCCAAGACAATACCAGTTTATGGGGTGTAGTAGCCATCGGAACAGATACTACACTTTGATCTTAGCCAAAGGGCCAAGAAATTTGAAATGAGTAAAAGAAAATGTCTATTTATGAGAGAAATGTTCGGTGTTTGAGATTGATGTTTTTTTTTTCGGAAATATTTGTAGCGCTTTTTTCTTTGCATTTAATATAAAATTTGTGGGGTATTGCAGTGTTTTCAAAGAATTTGTGATGTCTTTGATTCCTTCGTCTATATATTGTGTACTAGATATTCTGAAAGCACGTAGGAAAAAGCCTGTTTTTATTTTGTTGTTATGGTGTGAATAAAAATGTAATTAGTCGTTTTTGTGAGTGGTTTTGCGGTGCACCTTGAATGATATTTTGCTGTTGGATTTTATTATAAGTGTTTCTGAAAAAGTATCGTGTCATTTTCCTTCTGTTTCATGTGTAAATCTTATGGAGGGTTAAACTGTATTTAATTTGTTTTGGGGATTTTCGATTTGTGTGTTTTAGGGTAGAAAAATTAGAATGTAATCAATATATCAATATATCTAAAGTATTAAGTGTTATGAGGTAATGTAAATTTGAAAGGGCCAGATTCTAGGAATTTAAAGAAAAGTCAGGCAAGTACTCCACTCAGAGAGTTGTCCATAGGGAGTCAGAATTTTTGCTTATAGAAATTATTGTCAAATTGAAAATGTCACGTCAGTAATAAGTCTGATTATCTCTATTAAGATGTAGGGGGTTAATGGTATGTCGATGCTGATCTTTTTTAGGTGCATATGGAGCATTTTTTTTTTTAAATAACAGGGGCATTAGTGTATACCAGTGTTACGTCTAAGCTGTGTATACTTTTGTTTTTCACAGTAATGTTTTTTATCTTGTTTAATAAGTCAATCGAGTTCTTGATATGGGAGGAGCTGATGGTGTCCATTAGAAGGACAATGGCTCGTGCGGTGTTGTGCTACCGATGCCAGATATTATAGGGCGCATACAATTTTAATATTATTTTAAAAAACATATATATCCAGTCAAAATAGGAAACATAATCTTTTATTATATAATTTTATACCACTTTATTTATAACATCAATAATAATAATAATAATAATAATAATAATAATAATAATAATAATAATAATAATAATAATAATAATAATAATGAAAAGAAGAAGAAGAAGAAGAAGAAGAAGAAGAATGTGCCCTGCAAATATTGTGCACTGCAAAGGATGAAAAAGAGAAATCTGGAAACAATAGAGGGTATGGAACTGCCCAACCCAGATGAGATGAGGGCGTTAGGCAAACAGGATAGCTATGAATATTTAGGAGTTCTTGAAGCAGACACCATCACATCTACAGAAATGAAAGAGAAGATTGGAAAAGTATACATGAGAAAAACAAGGAAACTACACCCAAAAAGACGATGCGGACAGACACTACGTGAAAAGAAGCGACGGGGGAAGAGGACTGGTGAGTATAGAAGACTGTGTGGAAAGCACAATAACAGAACTGCAGAAATACGTCACTCATAACACAGAAAGGCTGATCACCGCAGCAAGAGACACCGTCCCAACGAACAACTCAGGAAGCAGCGAAATCAGAAATAAAATGACAAGAAAAGAAACGTGGGAAGAAAAACAGCTACATGGACATTTCATAAGAATGACCAGAGAAAAGATCAACCAACAATCCTGGTCATGGCCAAGAAAAGAACACCTGTATAGAGAAACGGAATTTATTCTGACATCTGCACAGAACCATGCGATTAGGACAAACTACATTAAAGCTAAAATAGATGAAACCCAAGAAAACTGTATATCCTGGTTAAGGGAGATGACGATGTTAGTTTTGGAAGAGGTTTTTTTTTTTTTGAAGGAAGGTGTCGCCGTCCTCTCACATACATCGCCTGGTATTCCCAAATGGTCACCCATCTGGTACTGACCAGGATCAGCGTTGCTTAACTTCGATAATCTAACGAGAAACGAACATGATTATGCCTTTCAGCTCACGTAATGCTTCGATTAAAAAAACATTGAGTTTCGTAAATAATAATTAAAAAAAACTTACTGAATAATTTTCTGTAAATTTTTGTGAGCGCAATTTTTTTTTAACCATGACACGTAAATATTTTTGTTTTTAACATATTTCACCCCAAACAAGGCATGCCGCCACTTTAGTCGTAAAGAAGTACTGAGATTTTGGGTGTGGGTTTTGGGTGTCACCACAAGTTTGGAGCAGTGTAGCGATATGTCTGTTTACATTAGTTTTAAACCTCTGCATGTCGGTACTGCCGGGGAAACAAGGAGCAGAGAGGGAGTTTTAGAGGCCAGCAGCACGAGGAACGAAGCTATTGGAGTAGAAGGCTCTCCGGCATCTTCGGACCTCCACACTGAATGCATGGGATTTAGCTGATTGTCGAGTTGGTCTAGTGAATTTACGCCGAGGACGGCACCAGAGTAGCCAGTTCATCGGAGCATAATCCATTGGAGTATTTGTAAAACAAGCACAAGGATGCAAAATTACGGCAATGGGACAGGGGCTGGAGCTTGGTTGACAGTGAGGGACCTATTAGGTTTATTGGCATCAAATACAAGCTATGCACACTCCACCCGTGAATTTTTTTAAAAAAGGACAGGAAATAAACCGTGTTCAACTGCAACAAAGCAAAACTTGCTGACGACCGCGTCGTACGTCAGTCTTTTTTTTTTGTATTTATTTTGTATTTATTTTGTTGAATGTCTACGGAATTTTGAACGGACCCAATTATTTCATTCACGGTGTTATGTTACTCTCGTTCCGTCAGCCATGACCGGGTAGGGGTCTTAAGTAATTCGTAATTGTATTTTTATTTTTCGCCCGCACTGAGGATTGAACCTTCAACCTCCAGAAGTCTGTCACTTGTAAAGGGAAGGGGGCGAGAGCAAGCTACTCCAATGGATTAGATAACGACTTCCGGTTGAAATTCCGTGCAGATTTCCCAGTTCAACGTAAAGATCTCTGAGTTTGACAAAACGCACCTGAAGAAGGTCGGAGGTTAAATCGACCGAAACGTTGTGAGAATAACACTCAAGATGAGAACAGTAGTACGAATAATACAAATCAGGCGTCTATGTGTGAGAGAATTGACATAAAATGCAAGCTACACACACTCGACCCGTGATTTTTTTTTTTTAAAGGACAGGAAATAAACCGTGTTCAACTGCAGCAAAACAAAACGTGCTGACAACCGCGTCGTATGTCAGTCGTTTTTTTTTTTGTTTTTTTTAATTTTGTATTTTTAAAAAAATGTTTGTATTTTTTAAAAAATTTTGTATTGATTTTATTTTTTTATTTTTAAAAATTTTGTATTTATTTTTTTTTTTTGTATCTTTTTAAATTTTGTATTTATTTTATTTTTTTATTTTTTAAAATTTTGTATTTATTTTATTTTTTTTGTATTTTTAAAAAATTTTGTATTTATTTTATTTATTTATTTATTTATTTAATTTTGTATTTATTTTATTTTTTTATTTTTTTAAATTTTGTATTTATTTTATTTTTTTGTATTTTTTTAAATTTTGTATTTATTTTATTTTTTTATCTTTTTAAAATTTTGTATCTATTTCATTTTTTATTTTTTTGCACAGACATTTGAGCGTTTGACCTTTTTCAATAAGAGAGGCAAAGAAAGAAGAATGGAAGAGGGGGAGGTGGAGACAACAGCATCAAAAAATACCAAATACAAAAGTTCGAGTTTAAGCAGATAGGTTTGCGTGCGCAAAAAAAAAGAAATAAAGAATATGATCCGTACAAAAACTAATCGACACGTAAAACAAGTCCCCCTCTCGTGACCCGCAGTTGCACATTTGAAAGACACATACTTGAATACCGGCTGAATTTTTCTTGTTTCGCTTCTTTTTTTTCTTTTTTTTTTAAATAAATAGCACACACTCAGAGGCTCTACGACATTCACAACTTTGACAAAACGTTATGAATGGCTGCCGTCGGCCATTTTGTTTTGTTCTGTTTTTTGTTTGTTTGTTTGTTTGTTGTTCTTTTATCTTTTTATGAACGACTGTTATGAATGAAACGAATAAACATAAAACTGGCGTATTTTAAAGCAACCCCGCAAAAATGTCGGGAGAGGAGGGGCACAGATTAAGACGTTTTTTTTTTCTGCCGTATGATTGTCTCCGTAAAGTTTCATCTACCAACTTCTCAAGAAAATGCTCTTTGCTTACCAAATGATTGTACAATGTAGGCTACCTGCAGTTGTTGAGTAACGATGACATTATAACTTTAAGGAATTAGAAAATAATATCAATCTCGTATTATTCCCCATTTACTTGCATCCCCACGAGGGCAAAGTTAGACACAGGTTCAGTTTTTAACTCTGATAAAAGCTTATGAATCGCCGTTGTTGGACAAGACGACTCGTCAGCCATTTTGTTTTTTCGTCAGCCATTTTGTTTTTTTTTCTATTTTTTTCTGTTCTTTTTATGAACGACTGTTATAACTGAACGAATAAATGAATGCATCATCATCATCATCATCATCATGAGAAGAAGAAGAAGAAGAAGAAGAAGAAGAAGAAGAAGAAGAAGAAGAAGAAGAAGAAGAAGAAGAAGAAGGGTTTTGGATCACTCCTGGGGGAGGAACTTCTCCCTGGTTTCCTTCCCCTTTTTTGTCCATGGCTGAGTGTGGCCATGTAGGACCCTGTTGGCTGTCGAGGTAGTCTCTCTACCTTTTTTTTGGGGGGGGGGGGGCTTTCTTCTTAGTATTTCCCATATCTTCGGGGTCCATTCTGTCGCTCTAAATGTCCACCTGTTATCTCAAAAGATGACCTGCCCATCTATGTTTAACCGTTCGTGGTTATTGCTGTCTGATCAAGTTGTTTCTTTTTTTCTTTCACGTAGACTGATGCCGAGCATAATGCGTTCTTTTTCGCGTTGTGCCAATCTTAGTTGTACTATTGCTGCATTATTGAGTGCTCATGCTTTGCTACGATATATAAAACGTGTGTATTTTGAAGCAAACCGGCAAAATGTGTCCGCCCGGGGGTGGGGTAGGGGCACGCGGATCTAAAATGACAGCCCTATATTCACTCTGTTGTTAAAATTGCTGGGGAAAATGGTTCGATCATTCAACGCCTCCAGGAAGTACCTGACTCATGCTGCAACCCCTCATCTGCATAAAACTCATATAAGTCCTAAGATGGAGTACTGTTGCCACATATGATGAGGTGAGGTGCCGCTTCGAGTACTCTTTCTTGCATTTACAGAGTACAAAATCGACTTCGCAATCTAGTGGCAGATGATCTCTTTTCGTCTTCAAAACACCTTTCTCACAAAAGACACGGTTTTTATTTCCATGGAAGATGTTCGGCTGAGCTCTAATCTCTGGTTCATCATTGCAAGAAATTCGCAGCAAGAATTCCCCCCCCAACAACAACTAAAAATAAATTTTCTTTCTTCTTTCCTAGCTTCAGAGAATGGGAGGTGACGGTGGTTAAGTGGATATCGACACGGACTAAAGACCTGGGTGTTCCAAGTTCGAATCCAGTCGGTTCCACATTATCACTGTCACGTAGGGATGTTGGCAACCTGCTCGTTGTCCTTCCCGTGAGTACCCGATGTCTTTCCAACTAAAGACGGTTTGAGTGGAGAAGAAAAAGTTTCGTAGAGGCATCACAGGAAGGTGTTCAAAAAGAAGTAAATCCAGTGGTGAAAATTTAGTTCAAATCGTAGATAGAACGTACTTCGATTGGACACCTTATCGGCGGACAATTACCACTTGGACAAACCCTATATCTTTTTACTCGAACTTTTTTTCAACCATCTCTTTCTTAATATTTTTTCAAATGTTGAATTTTGGCTTTTCTATTGCCAACTTATCTATCTGTATAATTCCTCTGATGATAAGATCTAGATCTTTGAAAAGCCTTGGCTTAAGGAAAGAACAATAAACATAATTTTATTACAGAATATACCTTGCATTGAACATTTGAAGTTTGAAATAAATTTGGACATTCGTGCATGTTTATCACTCTGCGTCCATCTATCTTTATATATATATATATATATATATATATATATATATATATATATATATATATATATATATATATATATATATATATATATATATATAGGATCAAATATAAACCAAAAGTAAAACTTTTAGTAGATGGAACCTATTGTGAACAGCAATATACGAGATAGAGCAATTGTAGAGATTCAACGGAAATTTAGCACCCGGACAAACCACATATCTTTTTTACGGAACTTTTCTTTCACTGCATTTTTTAAATAATATTTTTCATATATTTTTCAAATATTTGACCTTTGGTTTTTTCGAAAGCCAACTTATCTATCTGTATTTCTCCTCTGATGATAAGATCTCGATCTTTGAAAAGCCTTGGCTTAAGGAAAGAATAATAAATACTAGTTTATTACTGAATACACCTTGCATTGAACAATTGAAATTTGAAATAAATTTGGACAATCGTCGCATATTGATCACTCTTTTTTCTTTTCTCTCTCTCTCTCTCTCTCTCTCTCTCTATATATATATATATATATATATATATATATATATATATATATATATATATATATATATATATATATATATATGCATGCGTAATTTTAAGTCTGTTTATTGTTTCCAAACGTGAGAATTTTTCATTCCAATTCTCACCAGAACCTTGCCCATCTCTTTCCCCTAAACACGTTTCCCTTCGGTTTTACTAAAAAGCACACCGGCCAGAAAATGGTGTCGACGGGATATGGTAGATTTCCTGATTTAGTTCTGATATAAAATAATTGTTTTGCAATATTTGCTCTCCAATTCAGATCAAAGACAAGCAGACGTGCCGAATAATGGCCAGAGTGTACCCCTCCCTAACACCTCGTTATATCTACACCGAAACCCTATTCTCGACCCCTAATCACATAAATATATGAAAATCAGACTTTTACGACTATCGATGGCCCTCATAACATAATTTTCCAATTTTCCATAACACTGGCCCGGTCTAATAAATGCACACTCTTATAACTTGACAAGCATGGGTAAGTGGTTTTCATATCAGTCGAAGATACGTTCAATCAGTCCGTCAGAGTCTGGGTCATTTTTTGAGTAGGTGATGACCTTGAATCCGTCGAAATGAGGTGCGGTTTTGTGCAGTCTGACCCCTTATTCACAGTAGTCTTGACGTCTCAGTGACAATGTGCCGGGTTTTAAAAAAAAATAATTGATACTGATTCTACGTACGATAAATATTTTGTTAACATTTTTATGTCCTATAAAAGCCTTTTCTTTGTTATGTTATCAAATTTGTGTTTTCGTTAAATAAGAACGAACCAAGAAGTAAGAAAATAGAATGAAAAAAAAAAAGAAGATAAATACAAAAAAATTTAAAAAAAGAATGAAAAAAAAAAACACACACTTTAGAAAACATTCCTTTAGATCGACTCTTTTCCAAACAAACTTGTAGGACATGCTTTTCTGGTCTTTTTTTTTTCGGACGAATCATTGTTCTAGAAAATTCCAGATATACTCGAACACCTTTATTGTCTAGATAAATGGGAAAACGGCCGTGAAAAATGAATCTCTTAACTGTAAAATTAAGGGATAGCCGCTGGAATCTGCTTTTCTATTGTTTTTTTTTTATCAATTCTCGGGAACTATGAATTTTTTTTATATCATAGTTCACCCCAAACAAGGTAGGCCGCCACTGTAAACGTAAGGGGCTACTAAGAAAAAAGGGTGAAGGTTTTTTAGGGGGGGCAACCTGAATTAGGAGCTGTGCAGCGAGATGTCTGTTTACATTAGTTTTAAATTTCTGCATGTTAGTAATGTCAGCAAAGCATGGAAGCAGGGAGGGAGTACAAGAGTCCAGAAGCACGGGGAAAGAAGCTTTTGGAGTAGAAAGCTCTTCGGCATCCGGGGACCTCCACAATGAATGGGTGGGATTTAGCTGATTGTTGGGTATTGATTTACTCCTCTCCAGGAGTTAGGCACAAGGCCAGTTTTTATCTTACTCCCACAAGTAAGATGTGACCCAAGGTCGGGTCGGGAAAGTGGGGTTTAAAAATTGCCTGGGCAGCCCCGTCGGCATTCCCCGGTAGGGGCGCCTCAGCAGTAAGCAATAAACTTACTCCTCCCCAAAGAGGGAAGGCGAAGCCTGGAAGGGTGGACCTCCTAGAACTGCACAGGACAGACCCATAGACCGGCGTAAATCAAGCCCCGAAGGCCAAGACAATACCAGTCTATGGGGTGCAGTATCCATCGGAACAGATACTACACTTTGATCTTAGCCAAAAATTGGGTAGGTCTAGTGAATTTACGTCGTGGGGGTACCAGAGCAGCAAGCTCATCAATATATATATATATATATATATATATATATATATATATATAATATATATATATACATATATATATATATATATATATATATACACATACATTTATATATATATATATATATATATATACACATACATTTATATATTATATATAAAGATATATATATACATATATATATACATATATATACATATATATATACATATATATACATATATATATACATATATATATACATATATATATATATACATATATACATACATACATATATATATACATATATATATATATATATATTTGTGTAATTGGGCAACATACCTTCTCTTATGTATATTTGGTTAAACAGTAGCGCCAGCTTCTGTTTATTTAATTTTTGATTAGTTTGTTCGATTCGTCGCACGACCGATTTGGTATTGTCGTCTATGTTGTATAAAAAATCGCCATATTTTCGCGAACGTTTTCGACCGACGTCGGTCATCTTCAGGCGGATGAATAAGTATGCAAAATAAAAGATTGGTGAATTTATTAAGAAGACGTTTTTAAAAACATTTCAATACCACTTCAACAACCGCCTGAAGATGACCGACGTCGGTCGAAAACGTTCGCGAAAATATGGTTATTTTTTATATAACATGGACGACAATACCAAATCGGTCGTGCAACGAATCGAAAAAACGAATCAAAAATTAAATAAACAGAAGATGGCGCTAATGTTTAACCAAACACACATATATATATATATATATATATATATATATAATATATATATATATATATATATATATATATATATATATATATATATATATATATATTAGGGGAGGTCGATTTGGAAACTGTAAATTATCGCACTCGAAGAAAGTTGCCAAATAATGTCAAAAGTTACCACAAGAAATATTTTTCTTCAAAATTTTGTATTTATTTGAGCATTGCAACTTTAAGATCAAATAAATCGAGATTTTTTCTCACTGCCGAGATTTCACCGGCAGATGTGTCGCCTTAAATTAAACCCGGGTTTTAACAAAAAAAAGTAATATATTACTTAATAATAAATAGTTTAAAGTTTATTATTATTTTTCTTAAGAAATTAAATGTACATATTCAAATTAAAAAGGAATAAAACAGTATGATATTTAATGTTATATATAAATAATTATTTGTTTACATAGGCGTTTTATTTATTGGATATTTTTTATGGTATTCACCGGTTGAAAATTCATCGGGCGAATTTGACTTCCCGTGTTGATTGTCTGTTTAATTATCACACATATATATTGAATTGTCGAGCGCTGGCTTATCTAATCCCACTTTCCCGACCTTTTGTCACACCTTACCTTGTGGGAGTTAGATAAATAAAAACTAGTTCAGCCAGGGGGTTTTACCCCACCAAATAAACCGGTATCGTCCGGGCCTTTGGGTCTGGATTCACGCCCGTCTATTGGGGCTTGTCCGTCCTGTGCAGTTCTAGGAGGTGCATCTCCCAGGTTTTGCCTTCCCTCTTTGGGGAGGAGTAAGTTTATTGCTTACTGTCTGAGGCGGCCCTACCGGGGAATACCGACGAAGCTGTCCAGGCAATTTTTAAATGGCCAGAGTGCTCACCTCTCGAGCACTGGCTTTCTCATCCCACTTTCCTGACCTTTTGTCAATCTTACCTTGTTGGGGGTAGATAAATAAAATCTAGTTCAGCCAGGGGTTTTTACCCCACCAAACAAACCGGTATCGTCCGGGCCTTTGGGTCTGGATTTACGCCCGTCTATTGGGGCTTGTCCGTCCTGTGCAATTCTAGGAGGTGCATCCTCCCAGGCTTTGCCTTTCCTCTTTGGGGAGGAGTAAGTTTATTGCTAACTGTCTGAGGCGCCCCTACAGGGGAATGCCGACGGGGCTGCCCAGTCAATTTTTTAATGGCCAGAGTGCTCACCTCTATAGCGCAGGGTTATCTAATCCCACTTTCCTGACCTTGTGTCACATCTTACCTTGTTGGAGGTAGATAAATAAAACTATTTCAGCCAGGAGTTTTTACCCCACCTAAAATATATGTATTGGAGTTGATGGGAGAATGGATAAGGACACATTGATGTATAAGGAAATTGTGGATGAAAATAGACAGAGAATTATGAAAAAAACTAAGGGACCAGAACACCATTTAACTTTTACAAAAGAAACACCATGTGAAAGTAAATATCTGACACATAGAGTTCTTCTGAATAGTGGTGCAACAGGTGCTGTTCATGCAGATCAAGTGGTGGATGTTTTGCATGAATTCCACAGTGAGAACAGTATCAAGGCTATACTTGTTGACAACACTAATACCAACTCAAGTTGCGATGGTGGAATGGTTGCAATTTTAGAAAAAAAACTTTTTAAAACTCTTCACACAATTGGTTGCTCTTTGCATCATAATGAACTACCTTTCAGAGCCCTTTTTAAAAACATAGATGGTTGCGCAAAGGGCCCTACAACATTCAGTAGCCCTCTGGGGAAATTATGCTCAAATGATTGATATGATTTACCCCAAATATCATTTTCCAAAATTAATGAAATACATGATCTTAGTTCTGACCAAAGACTCCTTTATGAATACACAGTAGGTATTTCTAGAGGTAAGGTTGACTCTAGATATGCCTCCTGGAAAATTGGTCCTTTAAACCAAGCAAGATGGTTAACTTTGGCCATCAGGCTTATGTGTTTATGGACTCGTGGTGCATACCCACAAAGGCACACAACAAAACTACACTATGTAGTAAATTTTATTGTAAATGTGTATGCCACTTTTTGGTTTGAAATTAAAAGAAATAGTAAATTCCACAATCAGTAAGTGCACATTTTTAATATGACCCAGAGGATTAAGGAGAAGCCTCAGGAAATCCAAGATATCACATTTAGAAATATACAAGGTAATACATTTTGTTTACTGCCTGAAAACTTTCTATATTCCATGGTTAAATCTGAGGAGATTGAAGTAAGAGAAGAAGCTTTAAAAAGAATTTTGGCCATTAGGTAAGTAATATTTATTCATATATCTCTGACTCAATTATTTATTCCAATTTATAGAATGATTTTTAAAGATTTTATCTAATTTCACCATAATTATTAAAGCAGTACAGATTGGAATTTTTTAATAATTCAATTAATTAATTTGTTCTTTCAGGAGTGAGGAGTCAACCAGAAAAAGATTAAAAAGAATACTACCTATTAATTTTAATGCCACACATTGGACACAATTAATAGATTTAAAATTATGCGGCATTTTTGAACCACCAATGACGGAAGATTTTACTGAATCTGAACTTCGAGAATCGTTGATGAATGGAAACAAGCTTGACTTGCCAGATTTGCCCCCACATTCTCAGGGTGTGGAACGGGCAGTTAAGTTAATAACAGAAGCTTCACAAACTGTATATGGTTTTGAAGCAAGGCATCAACACATTACAGCCAAAGTTTTGAGTCAGAAATTGAGACCAGCATTTTTGTCTAAGGGGTCTTATATGGAGCAATTTGACTCTCTATATTAAGCTTCATTAAAATAGTGTTAGGTTTTTCCTTATTTCTTTGCTTGTTATATTTTCACTAATAACAGAAAAAATCATTTTTTTATGTATTCAAATATTACTGTTTAATTCATAACGTTAAAAGGTAGTTTACAAAAGCAGATACTGAAAATGAGGGGGGGGGGCAAATTTTCAATTTGAAGATTTCTTTAATTCATATCATTTTTATAAAATAAAAGGACATTCCCTGCTTTTAAATGCTAAAATTATTTGGTTTTCACACCAATATTCAAGCAAATCTTGCAAAAACGAGGAATTTTCAGTATATTCTTGTCTACGATCTTTGATACCAAACGCTCAAAAAACCGCTGAAGTTTTTGATCTAATTTTTTGCATGAGTATTTAATAGGTCTATATACAACTTTCGGAACGTGCCTTTTTTTAATATTTAAAAAAAAGTGTAAAATCGACCTACCCTAATATATATATATATATGTATATATATATATATATATTGCGTCGAAAATTTGGAACTAAAAAAATACATTGTTAGGCTTCCAACTGCTTTCTTAAATTCAAGTATTCAATGCTGTCTAATGAGAGACCACTAAATATTCTTATCCTTGGCGTATTTCCCTAAAAGACCTCGACATTTGAACTATTACTAAATCAACATCTTACGGATGACTACCTTCTACTAGCGATAAACATGTCGCTATAAAAGAAAAATGTCTTGCACCCCTGATGAAGACGTATTGCATCGAAAATTTTGGACTTTTAAATAAATGAATTTTATAATAAATTCAAGTATTCAACCATGGCCGTCGTTATAGCAGTCCTGTTCACTGGAAAATGACGTCATGCTATAAAGTAACAAACGAGATCTGTCGAACAGTCAGACTATGGGCATTTTGACCCCGTCCCCCGTTCACTTAAAAATTCACCAAAATGAAAAAAATCAACCAATTTTCATGAAATTTTCAGTATTTATTAATTAACGAGCACATAATATAATTAACCCATTACTTTATTAGAAATCTTAGTGTAAATGTATTATTTCGTGTAATATATAATTAATCCATTACTTTATTATAAATGTATTATTTTGTGTAATTTGCATAGGCTAGACAGCAAATATTAAATAAATACTTCATAATAAAATGGTGTTGTCATAATTTTTAACATTTTTAAAACATGAAAATTTTCTTTGAAAAATAATTTGTCTGATTTAATATTCATTCTTTAAATAAGTTAATCTTTCCGGATTATTTTTAATGTTTGTGTTGATTGTTATGACAACCTGGTCTTCATCGAATGAAAAGACTAGTATGGAAATATCTTTTGGTTTATAAACACAAGAAGACAAATCCCCCTTTTTTTAGAGAATTTATATATATATATATATATATATATATATATATATATATATATATATATATATATATACATATATATATATACATATAACATATAAGTTTTAGCTGAATAATATGAGTTGCTCTCATTTCCCCAAAAAATAAATGATGTTTCTTTATTCTTTTTTAACAAAGAAAAAAAAAACACCTTTGCTAAAGTTATATCACAGGGTACCAAAAAAAGCGCATAAATATATTTTTTATGAAAATGAAGACTCGTAGACGTTAACAATAAAAAAATCTTTTAAAATATAGTTCTCCTATATTACGAAAAGAAAAGCCCCTGAATTCCGTATTAATAACGACGAAATAGATTTACACATTTTTATAAATTAATTTATTTAATAAAATATTGTTTCTGAAAGAAAAATGATAATGTTTATTTTTAATAAAGTGACATTTTGGTCAAAAGATCATAATAAAATATAGTTTCAGAAATTGACAGTGATTTTTTTTTATAATTGAAAATGTTATAAAACGAACATAATAATAAAACTATATTTTATTACAATGTTATAATAATTTATTTTTTTAAATTTTAACTTAAAAATAAATCAAACATGAAAAATGACTAATTCATTAAAGTAACACAAAATCAATAATTCAACTAATTAATAGAAAATGTATTAAAATAAATTAAAATGTGTATGTTTTTTTTTTGTAAAACAAAGCAATTATACAATATAGTAAACATTTGTAATATATTAAAACAGTCATTTTTTTGGGGGGGGGGGATCTTAATTAAACATATTAATTAGTCTAAAATTGTATATTTTATCTCGAAATAAAATTCTAAATGTTTTTTAAAACTTGAAATTCGAACTTTAATCACGGCCGTCGTAATATAATGCGTTGCCTTATCTTTCAACGCCATGATG
>OY744535.1:22872182-22874682 GCA_963556195.1 Sepiola atlantica
ATCACCTATCAAGACCCGGGGCCACTCGAGGATAAAGGGGAAAATAAATCGCCAATTAGACGATGATCGCCTCCACAATAGGACCGGACACAATGCGTGGAATTGGTTATCCAAGAATACAGCTCAACAAGTATTCGTTCACATTAGACTTGAAGACGACCATGTTGAAGTCACTTTGGAAGCAGCCTTGCGGTATCTTGTTTCACGAAGTGGATGTTCTAGGAAAGAAACTTTGTTCATGGAAGTTCCGTTTCAATTTTGGTAAGGAGAGCGAGAAAGAGAATTTCGTTGCTGTGATTGTGTTATGTTCTATTTTATTGGGGATTGAACATTTTCAGCGATCCAAAACTAAAAGAGCGTCGTAGTAAATTAATCGTAGTACGATATTTTAGTCATTTTTCGCGCTCATAAATAGACATTCTGCTACGAACTATTCTAACTATATTAACATCAAGATCGCTTTTGCTCACTGAATTCGGATACAACTTAATATTTTGTAATACCGTATATATAGTAATCTGCAAACACCAACAAACACTTTAAGGTATTCCTAATTTGCATATTTATTTTTTAAACAGTTTCCAATAAATTAATATTTTGTAACATACATTTGTAGTTTGCATTGTCATATTTTCTTATATATATATATATATATATATATATATATATATATATATATATATATATATATGTATATATATATATATATATATAAAGAGGTGTACTAAAAGCGAACTTTTAGGAGAGGTAAAACCTATTGTGAAGAGTATACAGCTCAATATCCAGGATAGAGCAGGTAGATATGAAGAAGAATGGAAAGGAATTAGAGAAGCAAAAGCCAAATCAAAATTCAATTCAATATACCTTGCTCTGAGCAACTGAATTGAATTTTGATTTGGCTTTTGCTTCTCTAATTCCTTTCCATTCTTCTTCATATATATATATATATATATATATATATATATATATATATATATATATATATACAATAGTTTCGTCAATAGTAAAATATCTGATGTCGCTGGGATGCTGAGAACAGATACTACACTTTGATTTTAGCCGAAAAACTGAGGAACCATGAAAAAAATAATGTTTTTTTTTAAACGCGTGCTTTTGACGGTTGAACGAATTAAACGTGTGGGGATTCAGTGTAGCGTATGTATAATGCTAATGCACCTTATGCCAAGAATCTGAAATATTTTCTATTTTTAAATGGACGGTTATGCTCATAGTTGCCCCTGAAACCCTTTAAAATACCGTAATGAAACTGAAATCTGAGGAATAGTTCCTGATTGATTTCTAATACTTTTTGTTAAAATTTCACAAAAAAACACACATAGCTGAATTTGCACGAAGGGCTTCCAACCACCCTATTTGTCCCTTTTACATTAAACTATATATAGTCCACATTACCAACTTTTAAGCCTATGTTCCAAAGTCATAATGATAGATTAATTAGTTTAGGAGTTAATCCTATGCATATAAACATATACACGTACCTAACTTTATATATATATATATATATATATATATATATATATATATTGTTGATGGTTTTATTCCATTTTGCTACATAATATATTGTGTTTCATTAACGTTTAAAATAAACGTCAACTCGTCAAGCATTTTGGAATCCACTGTTCAAATTTCTATAATTAAACAACAACAGGAAATTGATAAAAGGAAGGGGAATGAAGACGAGGTTCAACAGAAAGGAAAGGGGGAGGGGGAGATTCTAACGGGTGATATTTTAAGAAATTGGGTGGGGTGATATTTAGTGTCTGTGTTATTGTGACCTTAATCTTAACTGGAGACGAGAGTGGGATGGGTTTGAATTTTTTCTATATAATAAAAATAAAAATATTGTCGCATATCTTTGGTGGTTATCGTATAAAAAAATGTTTGATAATTTCATTTAGGGTATTAAATGCCATACTAGCATTCCATTTCTATATTAATTAGTCGTCATCATCCAATAATATTACTAGTTATGGCTTTTATAATGATATTAATATCAGTAATAGTAGTAATTCTCGTTGTGATAATATTTGATAATTGTAATTATAGTATACTAATAATAAAATTAATATTAATAAAATTAATATATAAATTTTTTTTAGTGGTCATACTACTCTTAGTATTAATAAAAATAATAATAATAATAATAATGATGCCAATAATACTTACGATAGTTATAATTACAATAGTACTAATAGTAATAATAATAATAATAACCCCGCTACTCGCCAGGTCAATGTGCATAACAAGTATACAGATGATGGTAAGCTATTATAGTTCCACCACTAAAAATAAAGACTGAATACCAGTCAATAACTAAATGATCAAGGTGGTAATCAGATTTTGGTATTTCAAAGGATTAAGTAATTGAAATTAGATTAATCTAAGTGATATCAGAGTTTACAGCCATCACGGTTATGAGTTTAAGTGGGAGATACTTTTGGTAGAATTGTTTCATGGTGGTAGTATGACAGAGAGGTTT
>OY744535.1:22884682-22887182 GCA_963556195.1 Sepiola atlantica
ATACGCCTTTGTTTACCGCTTGCACTTCATGAACAATTCACATAACTATTGCAGTGGTTCCCTCCCCTGTTCTACACCCCCCCCCATAGCGCACTTCCGGTATATTCCCGCGCGTAATGCAATAGTGATATCTGATATTGAAAATGAAGAAAGCGAACCTATCTATATATTACATGAAAAAAGCCAGTATACTGAAATCATATGCCCTTAATAGGGTTAAGATGAAAATTCATATACACTAAATGTACAAAAGCAAGGAAATTCACACATTTTTACACTTTTATTGTCATTAAGGGTATGCGAGCACAACAGGGCTATGTATTTTACTGGTAGGAATTTTTCTTCAGCGCACCTCACACACTTCATCCACTCATGCATAGAGATTTATACTGTAGTGGTGTGATAATGAAATGGTTTGGTTGATATGTAGTCATACCCTTAATGACAATTACATAACAATGTAAGATATTCCATGATAAATGCCAGTATACTGAAATCATATGCCCTTAATAGGGTTAAAATGAAAATTCATATACACTAAATGTACAAAAGCAAGGAAATCCCCAAAATTTTTACACTTTTATTGTCATTAAGGGTATGCCTACCTATCAACCAAACCATTTCATTATCACGTCACTACAGTATAAATCTCTATGCATGAGTGGATGAAGTGTGTGAGGTGCGCTGAAGAAAAATTCCTACCAGTAAAATACATATCCCTGTTGTGCTCGCATACCCTTAATGACAATAAAAGTGTAAAAATGTGTGAATTTCCTTGCTTTTGTACATTTAGTGTATATGAATTTTCATCTTAACCCTATTAAGGGTATATGATTTCAGTATAGTGGCATTTTTCATGGAATGTCACTACTTTTGTAAAGGCTATGACTCAATACAATGGTCATTTTTAAGTTTTTTTGGAATTTTCTGTAAAACTAAGGTATATGGTAAACTGAAATTAAAATGCCATCAACTAGACCCTAGAACCTCTATCTCTGCCAAAAAATCAGCTGAATCCATAAAATAGTTGATGAGATACAGGGTGGCACATACCTACGTACGTACGTACACACAGATAACATGATTTCATGATTGAACTTTCTGGATCTCTGGGTTGCCTTGACTAATGATGCTGAAATTCTACACACTTATAGAACCTATCAAATAATTTTTTTTAACTAATTTGGTTTATTGGTTTTTGAGTCATGATTGATCAAAGAAATGAGATTTCCAGCATAGGCTATTCGTGAGTCTATTAAGGGATAGAGCGCTCTCGCGCCTCCCTTGATTACTAAAACTCTGTGGATCTTGCTTGTTTTTTTTATCTTCTTTGTTGGAGGTGACGGTGGCTAAGTGGTTAACGACAACCTGGGTATGCCAGGTTCGAATTCAGTTCGCTCCACAGAAACACTTTAACTAAGGATGTTGGCAACCTTCACATGGTCCCTCCCTGATAGTTGGTAGAGAAAATGGAGGGTCTCGTATAAACCACGATCGGATACGTTATTTGCTTTAAAGGGTTTAATTAGTATCGTCTAAATTATGTGTTAGAAAAATATAGGTGGGGTTAAAAAAAGTTTAATAGAGTAAAAAAAAGGGGAGGGGATAAAAAAAAATTTAAAATAAAATTTAAAAATAATTAAAAAATTTTTTTTTTTTTTTTAATCTCGTGAACCCCAGTTTTTTGCTGACGACTATTTTTTTATCTGAGGCGTTATTCATGATTTTTGGACTGTTGATCTCGATGTCTTTTTAAACACATCTCAGATTTAATAGATTCCCAGCAAGAAAAAAAAAGTCGCGCTTTCCAAACCTGTCCAGCTTTAGGTACTTTACCGTTGAAATTGAAAACTCTGTTCGAACCTTCACCTCGTCGATCTGATATTTCTACGCCCAACGCCATACTGCGAGATTGGCGCCTTACAGCATCTTACCGACGAGTCTCTGCATCCGCCCGGCTCTAGGCGCGTTTCTTCTTTTTCTTTTTTCATGAAGTCTTCTAGAACCACTACGGATGCCAATATAAACAGAACGCGAACAACAAGATAATCGTGTCGCCAGAGAAGAATAAAGTGACCAGATTATTACACACAATGTCTGCGAATAGGCATAATCCTATTAACATATTTCCGAGGGGCACGTATCGCGAAACGCATATCAATTTCTTCAAACGAAATGTTTACTGCAATAATTGCCTGTTTTCTCTTTGGATACGGTTTTCGCATTTCTGCCAATTGGCTCTACAAACTAACATTTTCCTGGCGGGGGGGGGGGGGGGGAGTGTGTGGTGCTTTATTGCGAGTTAAACCATATTTCTTAAACTAGTGCTACCAGATCAGACTGTCTGAATCTATTTATCTTCCTCCCACAAGGTAAGATGTGACACAAGGCCGGGAAAGTGTGATTTGAAAAACCAGCGCCCGAGAATGTGGGCGCTCTGGTCATTTAAAAATTGCCTGGGCATCCCCGTCGGCATTCCCCTGTAAGGGCGCCTCAGGCG
>OY744535.1:22904682-22927182 GCA_963556195.1 Sepiola atlantica
ATAAATGAAAAAAAAGAAAACCCGAAAACCGTTTACATGTTCACTGACGTTTCGTCTTTATTTAAAAACTTTCTCAGTGTGACTAATTTGAAGAAAAACATTAAATTTAAAATTTGAAAATATGTTGTACGTCTATGACGTGGAAAGAAAGGTATTATTAATTATTTCGAAACAATTAACATTATAAAATTATAAATATTTTGTTAGTTTATGAACTTAAATTAATGTTTTAGATATATATATATATATATATATATATATATATATATATATATATATATACATACATATATATATATATATATATATATATATCATGAACAACGTTTGGTTTCTAATGTGATGTAAAAATAGATAGCTTGAATCTAAATTCAAGTGCTGTTTGGTTAGTATAAGTTTGCTGGTTAAAGGAGATAAATTGTAGAAGCCGTTACGTTGTTTAATAGTGTTAGAGTTTATAAGTGCTGATTCAAGAAGTCTTCGGCGATGTTTATTTTAAATGGATTTAACTAGCTTATTTAAAGTTAAAGGGATGATCATGACGCAATATATGAGAGAATAGTGCATTCCAGGGAACTGTTAATTTTTATGTTCCTTTTATGTTCATCAAACCGTTTCTTAAGTTCTCGTTGAATTTCGATCGATTATATATTCGATTGAAATTATCACATGGGACAGTATATATTCCTCCTTCAGATGTGGCTGTTTTAGGAAATTTTGTTGTTGTTTCTATTGTTAGTTACTTGGTTTGTGATTTAGCTAATGTTGGTGGAATTCGTAGCTTATTTAGAGTTTTTTTTTAATTATTGTAGTATTGGCGTGCGTTTGTAAAAGATGTTCGTGCATATAATTATTGTTTATTGCCTCTGAACAAAAGTTTGTAGGGTTTTTTTCTTAGCATTTTATGTGAACTATGTGGGGCATTGCAATGTTTTGTGTAAATTTGTAATTTATTTGAATTCTTCTTTAATATATTGAAGGCTATAAATTATGAGTACACAGGAAGAAACTGATTATCAGGCTTGATTTAATTTTGTTATTATCGTGTGAATAAAATATATGTTGTTTTGCGAAGTACTTTCAAGGTCAGATCGTGATTATAATTTTTATAAGTACACATAAATGAAACTGAGTTACATTTTTCCGTTTCATGGGTAAACAGTATGAATGGTTACACTGTGTTTAATTTGCTTTTAAGATTTTCTATTTATGTGTTTTCAGAAAGGAAAAAATAACATAAAAACATTCACCCCACTTCATAGACGCATCACATATTTTGAATGTTAATGTCTTGAGAAAATATGTGAATAAAGACAAAACGCTGATGAATATATTAACAATATTAGGTTTTCATTTAACATACACATGTGTATATATATATACATATGACCTTGGTATTTCCTAATCTTTTCCCTTTCAGCTCTGTTTAATCCTAATAATGCAGGATTAGTTAGTTGTAATATGGGACAAAAGGAAGAAAGTATCAACCCTAGTTGAAGTCAGTGTCCCTAATGATGCAGGATTAAACAGAGCTGAAAGGGAAAAGATTACGAAATACCAAGGTCTTATGTACGAAATGAAAAGAAATTAGAATCTTAGGAAGACCTCCATCATACCAGTAATTGTAGGAGCAACAGGACTAATGAAAAAGAATTTCAAAAGCTATCTGGCGAGTATACCCGGTGAACCGAGTGCAAGAGAAATACAAACAATTGCACTTAAAGGGACGGTTAGTATCTTAAAAAAATCTCTAGGCTGGAGTGTCTGACATAGCTGGTGAACGTCTGGCATCCGGCAGGATGCCCCATCTCCAGCAAAAACGGAAAGATAAGAAAAATATATATATATATAGTCATATCTCTATGCTGATGAATCCCGATTGATAAGGGATGAAACGTATACGTACATAGATAATAAACAACAACAAATATTTTATATTTGTCGCTCCTCGTAAAAAAGTAGAGCCCTCTTAATGGTAGTAGAAACACAGCATGACGTCACTTGCTTTATATGCATCACTCCTTCTTTAATAGTAGTAGAGTGCTTCGACATCAAGCCGCTTTTATATGTGTTAAATTATCATTGTTTATCGGCTGTTCGACTGGTGGGCGCGCAGTTTAAGGCGTTGGATGCAAGTTGAAAAATACTTGTTATCCAGGGTTTCGAATCGTACGACCGGTAGTGATAGTCATATCTCTATGCTGATGAATCCCGATTGATAAGGGATGAAACGTATACGTACATAGATAATAAACAACAACAAATATTTTATATATATATATATATATATATATATATATATATCTGCGTGTGTATAAGTTAATATTCTGTAAAGGTTTACGTATAAAAATATGACACTACTTCACACACACAAACACACACACACACACACATATATATATATATATATATATATATATATATATATATATATATTAAATCTCATTATCGTACACATGCGTTTCAGTGCGCGGAACTACAGATCGGACATATAAAAAAAACGAAAACAGTATCTTCATAACACCAGAAGATGAAAAAAAGAGGAATAAAAAAAAATTGTCTGTACCATGAATAAGGTATTTGAAAACCGAAAATTTGGATTTATATAAAAAAAAATGATTTAATAAATATTTCATTTTCATTTGTTTAACAAAATCTCGCGTCATGTTAACTGATTCTAAATTTCAAATTTATCGTTCCAAACGGCGCTTCTAAACTGTAGTAAAATTTAAATCTCATCATATATATATATATATATATATATATATATATATATATATATATATATATAACTTTGGGGGAAAAAGACAAAAACCACCTTTAAGATGCGAGTATTTTTTTGTTAAAAGTCATTTAATTTTTTTCATCTTGACTTTTTTTCATATTAATTTCGGACAATAGCATGTCCATCTTCAGAGAAAGAGAGTTTGTTTCACACTAAAATTAAAGGTTATACCATTATTATTTTTTCGTAATTAGTAAGGTCGTTTTTTCGTGATGTTGTTGAAGCGACGGTCAGGTGTTACAAACACATTTTGTCCGTTTGTCAAAGTTTTAAATTTCTTAAAATATGCTTCTAAAAGGTTTTTCCAATTCTATTTTTAGAAAAATATTGGTCCTGAGGCAGGTAAAATTAATTTGCTGAAAAGAAAAGGTTTACAAAAGATCACTTTTATGTCTCATTACGATGATTAAAATCAAGATAAAATGATATGTCTAGAATCCTTATTCTGAGTGTGGTCAAAATGCATGACATCATTTTTATTCTAGAAAATTTTTAAAATTTAAAAAAAAGTTCAAAAGAAATAGGAATCACAAGGATCTTGCATATTTGGTGTTTTATGACTATACATTAAATTCAAATAAAAAATATAAGATTTTTGAATTTTCATATGTGATATATTTCATCTATATTCTAACCACTAAAACCCTTTAAAATATTCCAGAGAAATTGAACTTTTAGTGAATTTTCATTAATTGTTGTCTAATAAATGTTGTGAAAAATTCACAAAAAATCGAAGGTATTTGAATTCACACCACTGACGACTAGCAGCTGTCTTCCACAATTCATAATGTCAGTTAATTAGTTTAGGAGTGAATCTTGTACATACAAATATATAAACATATACAATACAAAGTTGAAAATAAATACTAAAAAATTACCCGTCCCAGGGCGGGTAAAATTAATTCCAAACAGAACAGTTTTGCACCACTTTTATGTTATCTAGCAAAGTTTAAAATCGAGATATAATGCTACTAAAGCTTATAGAATCCTTGTCCGAATTTTGATCAAAATCCATTACATGATTTTCATTCTAAAAAATGTCTAAAATGTAAGCCTTAAGCTTAAGATTGCCTGAGAAAAAATGAAACTCAGGGAATCTTGCTTGATTTGGGTCTATTGACTATGAACAAAATTCAATGCAAATCTGAATTATTTGAATTTCAAATTAGAAGTTGTGCCTATATGATTCTCTCTCAAAACCCTTCAAAACGATCCAAGGAAACTGAAAGTTATCGAATATTTATTGATTGATGTCTAATACCTATTTCTTAATCTTCGGACCATGCAGGGAATAAGGACCCCGGAAATTGGAAAGAGACGAAATTCAGTCTACACCGGTTGACCTTAACGCTTTTTGTAAACAAACGAATAATAACGCTATGTTATTTTGGTTTTCGTCAAAAGCTCGCTTTTTAATGCAAGGAAAGATTAATTTTAAGAAATATTTATTTAATAGGGAACGATTTATTTTAAGATTTATTTTAATATTTATTTTTAATGTAGGATGCGTTTTTTTTTATTTATAAAACTTTTTTAATAATTAAACAAAACATTGCAGAATTCTCATTCTAAAATGTTTTCGTGTCACTTTTTACTTACCTCCCTACGAGGGCAGAATGCATAATAACATAAAATCTTATAGGGTGTGTCCTTATTCCCCGTATGGTCCAAAATTTAAAATAAAAGTCGGAGCAATCTGAATTTTCTAGAAAGGGCATCCCCTCTCTTTTTACCCTCTTTTGCATAAAACTAAATGAAGCTAAATATAATCCACATTACCGCATCTCACGCCTAGCAGCTTTATCCTAACATTCATAATGATCGGTTAATTAGTAAATCTTTCACTATATACACATACCAAACTTAATATAAGTAGTGATATCGGGGGTAAATAACGACACAAAATGAACAGAAATGCAAAGTCGTTACTTTTTCTGAAATGGTTCAGACCTCGTCATTGAGTTAAAATAAAAGTTTAGAATGTCGTTACAATAAATGCTTGGCAATTTTGCTGCGTCATCTTTTTACTGATAGACTCCAAGGACTCAGTCGATGATGCGAGAACGTGACAAGCTTTTCATTTTTGCGAAATTCTGATGATGATGATGATGATGATGATGATGATGATGATGATGATGATGATGATGATGATGATGATGATGATGATGATGATGATGATGATGATGATGATGATGATGATACGTGAAACGTCTGTAAACCTTGCTCATTAAAACGATTTGGTATTTTATAAATGCATGAGAAAATCGAGCTTTTACATTAAAAAAAATTTGTATGCTAATTTTTGAAATAGTTCTTTGTGAACTATATTATAGGATTTAAAAAGTTTGTACGCTAATTTTTTTAATAGTTTCTTTGTGTGCTACATTATAGCATTAAAAAAAATTTGGACGCTAATTTTTGAAATAGTTCTTTGTGAACTATATTATAGGATTTAAAAAGTTTGTAGGCTAAATTTTTTAATAGTTTCTTTGTGTGCTACATTATAGGATTAAAAAAAATGTACGCTAATTTTTGAAATAGTTCTTTGTGAACTATATTATAGGATTAAAAAAATTCTACGCTAATTTTTTTAATAGTTTTTTTGTGTGCTATATTATAGGTTTACGAAAGTTTTTACGCTAATGTTTTAATAGTCCTTTGTGTGCGATATTATAGAATTAAAAAAAATGTACGCTAATGTTTTAATAGTTCTTTGTGTGTGATATTATAGGATTTAAAAAAATTGTACGCTAATTTTTAAGAGTTTCTTTGTGTGCTATAGTATAGAATTAAAAAAGTGTGTACGCTAATGTTTTAATAGTTTTTTGGGTGCTATATATTAGGATTAAAAAAAGTTTGTACGCACATTTTTAAAATAGTTTCTTTGTTTGCTATATGATAGGATTAAAAAAGGTTTGTACGCTAAGTTTTTTAATAGTTTCTTTATGTGCTATATTATATAAAATTGTACGCTAATTTTTTAAAACAGTTTTTGTGTGCTATATGATAGGATTAAAAAAAGTTTGTACGCAAATTTTTTAAATAGTTTTTTGTGTGCTATATGATAGGATTAAAAGATATTTGTACGCAAATTTTTTTAATAGTTCTTCGTGTGCTATATTATAGAATTTAAAAAGTTTGCACGCTAAGTATTTAAATAGTTTTGTGCGCTATGTTATAGTATTAAAAAAGTTTGTACGCTAATTTTTTTATGGTTCTTGTGTGCTATATTATAGGATTAAAATAAATTTGTACGCTAATTTTTTTAAACAGTTTTTGTATGCTATGTTATAGGATTAAAAAAGGTTTGTACGCTAATTTTTTAAATATTTCTTTGCGTGTTATATTATAGGATTAAAAAGGTTTGTACGCTATTCTTTTAAATAGTTCTTTGCGTGTTATATTATAGGATTAAAAAGGTTTGTACGCTATTTTTTTAAATAGTTCTTTGCGTGTTATATTATAGGATTAAAAGGTTTGTACGCTAATTTTTTAAATAGTTCTTTGCGTGTTATATTATAGGATTAAAAAGGTTTGTACGCTAATTTTTTTAAATAGTTCTTTGCGTGTTATATTATAGGATTAAAAAGGTTTGTACGCTAATTTTTTAAATAGTTCTTTGCGTGTTATATTATAGGATTAAAAAGGTTTGTACGCTAATTTGTTTAAATAGTTCTTTGCGTGTTATATTATAGGATTAAAAAGGTTTGTACGCTAATTTTTTAAATAGTTCTTTGCGTGTTATATTATAGGATTAAAAAGGTTTGTACGCTATTCTTTTAAATAGTTCTTTGCGTGTTATATTATAGGATTAAAAAGGTTTGTACGCTATTTTTTTAAATAGTTCTTTGCGTGTTATATTATAAGATTAAACAAAATTTAGTACCGTACTTTTTTAATAGTTCTTTGTGTGCTATATCATAGGATTAAAAGAACTTTGTATGCTAATTTTTGTAAATAGTTTTTGTGTGCTATATTATAGGTTTAAAAAAGTTTGTACACTAATTTTTGTAAATAGTTATTTGTGTGCTATATTATAGGACTAAATAAAAGTTGTACGCTAATTTTTTAATAGTTTTTTGTGTTTCATATAGGATTAAAAAGGTTTGTACGCTAATATTTTAAAGAGATCTTTGTGTGCTATATATTAGGATTCAAAAATGTGTACGCTATTGTTTTAATAGTTCTTTGTGTACTATAGGATTAAGAAAAAGTTTGGAAACTATCAAACATTGAGAATCTGTGAAATATCACGGATAGCAATGAAGTTTGAAAGATAAATTTACGTACAAGTAAGAAAAATAGCATATTGTTAACAAGTAAGAGCAATGAGATTATTTTATTGTTGACATTGGTTTTTCGATATCTTTCTAGCTAGAATATTTTCTAGAAAGACATCAGGGACCACGGTAAGGTTGCCAACATCCTAGGAGAAAGTGTTTTGTAGAACGAACTGGATTCGAACTTGGCACGCCCAGATAGTCAGTACTTGTCGTTAACCACTTAGCCTCTGTCAACTGCCGTATGTTAGAGGACAATCACATATAAGAGAAATATAACTTATATATATATATATATATATATATATATATATATATATATATATACTTTTTCAGTTTTTCAGTTCTTTCAAATTTTTCGCTTTTGTATATATATATATATATATATATATATATATATATATATATACTTTTTCGGTTTTTAGGTTCTTTCAATTTTTTCGCTTTTGGACTGTTATTCAATACCTGGATCAATCTTCAATCAACCTCTTGGATATCTTTCCTGAATATGTTTTAATTTGTATGACTTGGATGAATTTTATAACTTTAACAAATAAGTATGTTTTTGGCTTGATATATTTGATGTGTTATGTGCTCTTATGTATTTTTGTATATATTTTTTATATTTTCAACGTGTAATTTTATCACATGCAGTAACGTCACTGCGGTAATGATCCTCTGAGGAGAAGAATTATCTTTGAAAACTCATGAGTTAAGGACGTTGAGATACTTTGCCTGAATTTTGAATTCTAATAGAATTTGATTCGCACCTTATTTTATTATTTCATTTTATATTATGCTATATACATTATATATATATATATATATATATATATATATATATATTTCTATATTCATTTTAATTTTCTCCATATTCAGAGCTTTGGGCTATCAATTACGGTTGGGATTGACGATTTAAGTTCATCGAAGAGATTTTGTTTGAAATATTTCGTAAATAACTTTAGAACTATAAAAAAAAAACAAGAACGTGAAATATGACGGATAAAAAAAGTTTCAAAAACAAATTTAAATATAAGTAAAAGAAACATTTTTAAACAACTTAGCAAAATAAAAGTAATTTAGCTTTCCGGGTTTAGAACGTCGATCCTAGAAATAAAGTTTTTTTCAACCAGATATAAAGACAAGATAACTTTTTAAAATGTGTTAAAAAAATAAAATTATACTTAAAAAAAAACACTGAATTTTATTTGCTTTCTTTCATAAAATTAGAACAAGACGCCATATCTTCAGACGATAAAAATGAACATGTTATTCTTTCAATTTTTAATCGTTGGTTATATTTTCTATGGGAATTAAATTTAAAATCGTCCCCTGATTGATTTTTAGACGGTGTTTAGACAAAGCATCGAGTTTAAGAACCTGTTCTCGAAATCTCGACCGAGGTGATAATTCTATGTTTAAACGTACATAACAAACTCGAGCTACCGGCCTTTAGAACTCCCTCCCTGCTCCCCGTTTCCTCGACTGTACCGACACGCAGAAATTTAAAACTAATGTGAACAAACATCTAGCTGCACAGCTCCCAATTTAGGATGACCCCCAACAAAACTTTCACTCTAATTCTCAGTAGCCATTTACGTCTACAGTGGCAGCTTGCCTTGTTTGGAGGGAACTCAGTTTAAAAAAAAAAAAAAAAAAATTCATCCACTTCTAAAAATTGAACAGTTACTCGGCAAGTTTTACTTTTGATTTTATTATGATACCCCGTATTTTCTTAATCCTCTAGATATATTTTTCTCTTCACATGAAAAGTCAATGGTTGTTTGTTTGGTTATTATAGAAATCAATACTCAAATAAGGTTCAATAATGGGTTTCATTTTTCACAGACTCTAAGAAAACTATTGACATTACACTTCGATTTCTTTCTGGGATCACTAAGGGCAATTATCGGTTAGGTCCATAATATAAATGAAATATATTAGAACATAAAGAAACGAAATTAAGTTTTTTAATACATTTTTTAATAGATTTTAATTAATTTTTTAATAGATTTTAATTAATTTTTTAATAGATTTTAATTAATTTTTTAATAGATTAATTTAAACAAAGAATATCACAGATAAGAATGCATTTAATACATTTTTTTAATAGATTTTCTTCGTTTCATAAAATAAAAATTAACTTAAACAAAGAATATCACAGTGGAGAATGCATTTAATAAAGTTTTTTTTAGCATTTAAATGATTGTTTATTAGTATTTTTTTAGATTTAACGAATTATGCAGCATTCGTAATGGCGTTTTACAGCTGCAGGATCTTTTTTCTTTTTCAAATAAAGACTTCGAACGCATCCATTTTTTGGTTTAATTTTTAAGTAATACTAAACTCGAGCCAGAATATTTTGTTATAAATAAGACTTCTAACACTTTCATTCGTTCTTTTACTTTTTTTAACGTAATACTTAATATACCTTAACTCTTGTAATTAAATTCAAACAACGAGCAGGATTTTTCCACATCAAACATTCGTACGCGTTTATGTATGTATGTGTGTTTGTAAAAGTAACTCGCGACTATGACAATAAAATGGCGACTCATTTTTTAGTTATACTTAACTTGCAATGTTGCCAGTTAGACATTGACTGTTTCCGTGGTCATGCCTCAGACCCTATTCGCCACCCCAAGCCCCAAGCCCCAAGCAACGCCGAACGCCGTACTACATGTTTTAAGTAAGTATTTGAACATTTGTCGGTTACAAATTTTGAAGAGGATTTAATAGGAAAATAATACCAATTTTAATTTTTGCTTAAATTATTTTTGTTTTTCCAATCCCAGGGTTGTTTTACGGACATTTACATTTTTTTAAAAGTGCGGCTTAGACGTGAAAAGAATGATTTTGTTCTTTTTTCATTTAGATAAATCTCGACGGAGATTTCTTGAATCAGTACACATTATAAACTCTAGCACTATTAAACAACGTAACGGGTTCTACAATTGTTAACTTATATTAACTAAACTGAATTCAACTTAGCTATTTTATACAACATTCCCAATAAAACTTTGTACATAACACCAATATATAAAAACACACTCACTCCATTTCATAAACGCATCACACAATTTGAATTCTAACGGCTATGGTTCGTTTGAAAGTCGAACAAAAACATCCGTTTCACGTCATAATAAAACAACATCTTTTGAATTCTAACGACTATGCTTCGTTTGAAGAAATAAACAATTCTTTTCACGTTACAAACGCACCAAATATTTTCAAATATTGTATTTGTATGTTATGTGTTCAAATCAATCATCTTGAGTTAGTCTTGAAATAAAGACGAAACGCTGATGATTATATATAAATAATTCTGGTTTTTCATTTTAATTTTCTCTCTCTCTCTCTCTCTCTCTCTCTCTCTCTCTCTCTCTATATATATATATATATATATATATATATATATATATATATATATATATATATATATATATATATATATAATTAACTTGTTACAAATATCCAGGGGGTATGAATCCGAAGGAAGTTGAAACCGGGTTTATGAGAGTGCTCAATGAAAATTCAGAGCAAAATATATATTTTTTTTGATTTTATTCCATTAATTGCGACAAAACAGGTTTTGTTTCATTGGCGCGAGTAGCTACCAATTCGTCGGGCGAAAGGAATTCAAATGGCTTAAAATTTTAAGTTCACTCTAACGGGAGATTGAAAATTGAAAATACGTTGGAGGGGGAGGGGGATAGAGTTGGGGCTTTGTCTATAACGGCGACATGGGACATGAGAGGGGAGGGGGGGGACTCCAACAAGTCGTGTTTCAAATTATTAGGTGGGAGGTTTTGCACGTGTCATGTGCTGTGTCAATCTCAATCTCGGCCGGGGTGGGAGGAGGGGGATGGGGCGACGGCCGGAGTGAGTTAAATTTAAAATGAGAATTATGGTTACAACCGTAATTCTCATTTTATTTTAATTCTAATAAGTAATTATCATGTGGATAAAAATGTTTGATAATTTTAATTTAGGGTATTAATTGCTACTTTTGCATTTTATTTATTTTATTTTAATGTTTTGTTTACTATTTGTAGTGAATTTTGTTGTGATTATATTTTTTTTTATTTATTCCCTCTACTTTTTTTAAATATTTTTTTTTTTTTTTTTTTTTTTTTTTCTTTAAATTGTGATTATATTATACCGAGATCAATACTAGTGGAATCATTTTATAAGAGAGGTTTTTTGGTGTTACCAGTCTTATCAATAACAAAACCGATTATGCCAATGGTAAAGCCTGCCAATTATGCCTACGGTAGTCGCAGTGATAACCGCCTTATGTAAAAGCCTTAATAAAAATGAAATAAAAAATAAATAAAGATAAATATAAATAAAATTAGAATAAAAATAGAAATAGAAATAACAAGTTTGTAAGAATATTAATGATAATAACAATAATAATAATCATAATAATAATAATAATGATAAAAATAGTAATAATAATAATAATAATAATAGTAATAATAATAATAATAATAATAATAATAATAATAATAATAATAATAATAATAATAATAATAATAATAGTAATACTGATAAATACCGCCATCAATTACCATCTTGCTACTTGTGAAGTCATTGGGCGAAATAAGTCGACAAGTGATGGTAGGCTTTTTTTTTTTTTTTAATTTTTTTTTTAATTTTTTTTTTTTTTTTTTTTTTTTTTTTTTTTTTAAATTCCACTACCAATGACAAGGACTAAGTACCAGTTAATAATTAAGTGTTCAAGGTAGTGATCGAGGGGTTAAGTAATTGAGATTAGTCTAAGTGATATCAGTGTTGATAGCTGTCCTAGTTATGGGTTTATTTTAGAATTGGTAGTATGGCTGAGAGGTTATTGAGGCTGTGCTTTATAGGTAGAGATTTGATATTATTGGTAGTTCGGAGGGGTGGTTATATATTTATAGATTCATCATGACTTGTTGGGGTGGGATTGGGTTGTAAATTTGGGTGGGTGAGTAGGGGGTTATAGTGTGTTTTGGGGTAGTGTATAGTGGGGGTTTAATGTTATCATTCATTTTTGTAAAAAACAAAAAACTGTTAATTTTATGTTGAAGTTAAGTAGGGTTGGTGTGGAGTTAAGGTGGGGTATGTGGGTTGCTAAGGAGGTAGAGTCTACTATGTTTACAGTTGATAGATGTCTCTTGTTTTCTATTTAAGAGTTTGTTTTTGTCCTTAAAGCGGATAATTTCCAGTTTTTCATTTAAGCATAATCTACATGGAGAGTTTATTGATTTGCAGGTGCTGGATTTTTTCAAGATTTTCCACTTTATTATGGGAGTTTCTTTTTTGGTTTTTATTTTGTGGTAGTGTAGTGAAAGTCCGGTTTGGCCAGGATGGTCTGGGTTGTTGAAGGAGAGTTTATGGTTGTAGAATCTTTCCTTGAAGTTGTTGCCTGCCAGACCAATATAATAGTTAGTCTGGGATGGGTTTTCAGTTGAGGAGATAGATGCCTCATAGACCACTTGGGTTGATAGGCACATTTGATTTAGGGGGCAGTTTGATTTGTTATTACAGTTGCATGTTCTTTTAGAATTTGAGGTTACTGGGGTGTTTAGTATTTTCATGTTGTGCTTTTTTATGATTTTTTCCAAGTTGTCACCGCAACAATAGCTGAGTTTTAGTGTATTCTTATTGAAAATTTTATGGAGTATGCTGTTATTGGGGAAATGAGTGTTTATTAAGTTCAGGAATTTATTCCCTATTTTGGTTTTAGTTGAGTTGTTAAATGGAGGTGTATACCAGATAATTTTCCTATTTCTATTTTTGTTCCTATTAGGGTTATTTTGTGTAGTTGGAATATACTCTATTTTGGTATTTTTGTATCCACTCTCCTTTAGTGCTTTATTATAAAAGTTCTTATGTTTATTGAAGATATCTATATTGGAGGAGTTGTTGCTAATCCTTCTACTAATTGATTCTGGGATGTGTTTACTTACAGATCTAGGGTGGTTAGATAGTGGGTTGACATAAAGGGGGTAGGAATTATCTTTAGCATAGGGCTCATAAGTATCTCTATTGAGGTTGAAGGTAATATCGAGGAAATTGACCTGTTTAACATTTGATGTTATTTCAGCCTTTAGGCCTATTCGTTTCATTTCTTTGGATATTATTTTTTTGTTTTGTTCACATTTTTGTCCGTTTGTGTTTTTCACGTACATTAGGCCATCATCTCTGTAGAGGCCGATTGAATCGACTTCAAGATCTTTTGTTAGGTTGTATAGTAAGTACAGGCCAACCAAGTCTGTTACCTCGGCAGAGTCAAGAGAGCCCATAGATACATCGAATGAAGAGAAATGGTCTTTCTTTGTCCATTGTTCTTTGTTATTTATTAGTACTGTGGTTCGACATTTTTTGATTATGTTTATTTCATCTTCCGAGATATTAGAGAGGAGAGTGGCGAATTCTATGACATTTTCGAAGAGTGCTTTGGTTATTGAGGGGTAGTAATTAACTATATCGAATTGTATGAAAGAGCATTTATCTTTATTTCTAATTCTATTGAACCAGCTTATGGTTTCTGCGGTATTGATCCACTGGTTTAAGTTGTAGGTGTTTTTAATTTGCTTATTTATTTTTTCTAAGATGTTTTTACTGATTTTGCCTATCTCTTGTCGGGTAGGATTAATAAGCCTGGTTTGAGGTTTAGTGTGGAAATTAGTTTTGTGGTCTTTTAATAGTATATATGCTTCTTTTGTTTTTAGTTTACCTACTCTATCACTAATCTTGAGTTTATCAGTTATAGTTTTACTATCTGAGTTGATTTTATCGATTAGGTTAAGATCAGATTTTTTATAATTTTTTGTGATATTTTGTGTAATTAAATTCTGGTATTTTGTTTTAGTAAGTTTGTAAAAGTTATGAGTTTTGTCTGCTTTTACTAGCACAAGTTTGGAGTTATTAATTTCATTAACCATGTTATCCAGTTTTTTCTGGAAATGGGTTTTTTTCTTATAGAAAGTTATGTTTTTTATCATGTTATATAAGTCATCTTCAAAATTATCAAGTTGTTCGACCCGGGGGCCGTTACCTTTATTCTTGAATCCGTAGTAATCCGTTGAATTTTTTGTGGATCCTTTGAGGAAGAAATAGGCTTTCCATTTCATCCTTCTTAATAGTTCTTCTGTCTTCATGATCAGAATAGTAAGGTAATCCCGTTTGTTTATGGAAGGGATGTTCTTTAGGGATGTGTTGAGGTTAATTTTATCCATTTGGCAGGGTATAATCCAGCGGTTTGGAGAGTGCTCAACTGGTTAGGAGCAGAGTATAATTAACTTGTTACAAATATCCAGGGGGTATGAATCCGAAGGAAGTTGAAACCGGGTTTATGAGAGTGCTCAATGAAAATTCAGAGCAAAATATATATTTTTTTTGATTTTATTCCATTAATTGCGACAAAACAGGTTTTGTTTCATTGGCGCGAGTAGCTACCAATTTAAAAAAAGTAGAGGGAATAAATAAAAAAAAATATAATCACAACAAAATTCACTACAAATAGTAAACAAAACATTAAAATAAAATAAATAAAATGCAAAAGTAGCAATTAATACCCTAAATTAAAATTATCAAACATTTTTATCCACATGATAATTACTTATTAGAATTAAAATAAAATGAGAATTACGGTTGTAACCATAATTCTCATTTTAAATTTAACTCACTCCGGCCGTCGCCCCATCCCCCTCCTCCCACCCCGGCCGAGATTGAGATTGACACAGCACATGACACGTGCAAAACCTCCCACCTAATAATTTGAAACACGACTTGTTGGAGTCCCCCCCCTCCCCTCTCATGTCCCATGTCGCCGTTATAGACAAAGCCCCAACTCTATCCCCCTCCCCCTCCAACGTATTTTCAATTTTCAATCTCCCGTTAGAGTGAACTTAAAATTTTAAGCCATTTGAATTCCTTTCGCCCGACGAATTGGTAGCTACTCGCGCCAATGAAACAAAACCTGTTTTGTCGCAATTAATGGAATAAAATCAAAAATATATATATATATATATATATATATATATATATATATATATATATATATACAGGGTGACCCCAAATAACGGGCCCAACTCTAATTAGGCCCCGTTTCTTAGTGTTTCGTCCGAATTAAATGAATGTTTGGTCATAACTAGTTTATTATATTCAAAATATCTCATCAAAACACTAGGGTCTTTGTTTTTTTTTTCTCCGTTCTACAGCATGTGTTCTAGATGGCCTTCATTTAGCTCCGTGCATTTCTTGAGGCGCAGAACGAAGTAGTCTATGACGTTCTTACAGACTGAATTGGGGATGGCTTCATTGAGTTCCGTGAATGGTCCGGGTTTCCCTGCGTACACTCTGTCCTTAAGATAGCCCCAAAGGAAAAAATCTGAGTGCTTAGGTCCGGGCTATGAGCGACAGGTAGATGGTCTGGAGCTCACTCTTGAAGGTTTTGAGGACCTCCACATACTGCTCCTTGGTGGCTATCACTGCTGCGCCAGATTCTTTGATGAAGATCTGTCCGATGATGCCTGTGACCGAGATTGCAGCCCACACTGTGCACTTAGGAGAGTGCAGGGGCTTGGTGACTACTTCATTGGGTCTGGAGGACCCCCAGAAGACATTTGTCTGGGAGTTCGCCTTTCCGTCAAGATGGAAGTGGGCTTCATCTGAGGTCCAAAGGAGGTTAAGGAAACCTGGTGTCTCCTCGATCTTATCGAGCATCTTGACTGCCATAGCGCTCCTCTGCTTCTTGTCTGAGGCTGTAAGGGTCTGCAGCGTCTGTATTCTGTATGGGTAAGCCCTGATATCGTTCACCAGCACTCTCCTGCAAGTCTAACGGGAGATATCGAGGGACTGACTTCGCTTACGCACAGAGCGTTTCGGACTCTCCTGGAGAGACTCTCTCACACTTTCGACCAGCTCGGCTGTCCGCTTCTTGGGACGTCCCGAGTGGCTTGGACGGTTCTCACTGGCAGCGTTGAGGTTCTCCACGGTCCCATACTTCTCGAAGTGGTCCACACAGTTCTGAATTCTGCTTTTGGATGGAGCCTTTTCATATTCGAACTGATGCATGAAACTGTCCTGGGTTTTCTTAAACGAGCCTGTCTTGTAGTAAAATTTAACACAGTGTATTCTTTGTCCCAGCTCCCACTGAGGTCTTGGTGTACTCACGGTCGTTGATTCTACCAAGTCCTGTAAAATAAGGGCAATCGGTGAATAAATAAAGGAGATATCACATAAAGTGTACATGGGGGCCCGTTTTTTTTTTGGTCACCATATATATATATATATATATATATATATATATATATATATATATATATATATATATATATATATATATATAATATTTGTTATTGTTTATTATCTATGTACGTATACGCTTCGTCCTTAATAATCAGGACTCATCAGCATAGAGATATGACTTAACTACCTGGAATGCGATTACGAGTATTTTGCAACTCAAATCCGACGCCTTAACCACTCGGCCAATTTTGAACAGCGAATAAACTGTGATAATTTTAACACTTTATCCGGCGGCTTAACGTCTAGAGCATTCTACTTTTTTTTAATGAAAGGAACGATGCATTTAAAGCTAGTAACGTCGTGCTGTGTTAATACTACACTTACGGTGCTCTACTAGACGAGTTTTTTCTAGAAGCTACAAATAAACACACACACACACACACACACACATATATATATATATATATATATATATATATATATATATATATATATATAACTTCTTTGTAATATAGTAGGAAAAATCCCAGCAGAGTGCTCAATTAATTAAGAATTAAAGTTAAAAATTAAAAATTAAGAGTGTAATATTTATTTATTTTGGTACAGAAAAAAATTAGTACAACATTCGTACCGTCGGTTTCATACACGGAAGGACTTAGCCATCCGGCTCTCTTCAGCTTCTGTTGTCATCTGTTTCGGAAATGTGCAGTCACGTGTCACTCTCGTTTAGACGCGTGATTTGCTTATAGCGTTGTGTATGTTTGTTTAAATTTAGTGTAAGGAAGGTTTAATAAGGTTTGAAAAATGACAGTTGAGATTTAAACCGGAGGAGATTAAAAAAGAGATATAAAAAGATAGATATATAAAAATATATATATAAAAAAACAAAAATAAAAATTAAAATTAAAATTAAAATTAAAATTAAAATTAAAATTAAAATTAAAATAAAAACAAAAATAAAAATAAAAATAAAAATAAAAACAAAAATAAATAAAAAATAAAAAAATAAAAATATTTCTATATAATTCCCGTAAGTCAATATTAGTAGTTTCGTGTATTTGGCCGTTACTGTTTTGGGGTTTGAAGATGTGTGTCCTAAAGGGAGAGGGAATATGGGTTAAGGGTTAAATGCGTCTAAAAGGAACAACATTAATTAATTTCGTGTTAAAAACCTGGATTAAATAACTTTAAATCAATCCCGGAGTAATTTAAATAAAGGTATCATCCGGGCGGTCTAAGGGTAATAACTCTGCAGGGGTTTAAATGGTTTGAAACCGTCTAATTGGATCAGTTTGGGAGATGTGGGAGAATGACTGGTGAAATATTTTGAAATTATTGTTCTTGAAAAGTAGTGTGGATATAGGTTGATTAAGGTATTTGTTCGTATTTTTTAATTTTATTTATATTTTTATGGGTGATAGTTGGGAAAAGTTTCTGGAGTGGAAGTCGATATTTAATGGGCCAATTATGGGGTTATGTATTTGGCAGAGGGGGGAGTAGCTAGGCTTCTGTTGTACTAATTTTTCTGTACCAATATATATATATATATATATATATAGGGTGATTCATAAGTCACTTAGCTATTTATTTTTTAAATTCTAAAGTTTATTCAACAAATTCATTTATTGGAGTTTAAGATTACAGCAAATTTTCAAAATTTCCCCCTTCGTTCTGCATGTATAGCTCCATTCATTTTTGCAAGGAATTTACGACGTTTTGTAGCATATTTGATTGATTGAGTGTTGTGCGAAGGAGGCTTTCTGTTCACATCACGTTTCCATTGCCTTTCAACAAGTGTGGGAGATTTATCAAATTTGGCCATATGAATAACAATAAAAATCGGCTCTTCAATTGTAAATGACATATTGCCTGAAAAAAAGCACATATGATGATTTACACAAATTTAAATAAATAAAAATAAATATATATAGAAACAAATATATAAACGAACAAATTTAAAATAACAAATAGCAGTAATTAGAGAGTGAGATAACAATTATCAAAAGTTCATAGTATGTTTGTGCTTCATATGGTAATCATTTTAAATAGCTAAGTGACTTATGAATCACCCTATATATATATATATATATATATATATATATGAAAATATTTGTTGTTGTTTATTATCTACGGACGTATACGTTTCATCTTTTTTCAATCAAGACTCTTCAGCGTAGAAGTTTGACTATTCACTACTGGTCACACGATTAGAAACCCTGGATTATAAGTATTTTTCAACTCCAACCCAACGTCTTAAACCTCGCGGCCAATATCTGAACGGCTGATAAACTGTGGTAGATTAAATACATTTATAAGCGGCGATGACGACACAGGCATTCTACTTATATTAAGGTATGATGCATTATAAAGCAAATCCCGGCTTGAGGCACTAACTGGTCTAGCCGCATTGATGAGCTGTGAAACAGCGAAACAGTCTGTATGTGGATGACTATATATATATATATATATATATATATATACAGAATTAATTTCTAAACTAATAAACCTATCATTATGAATTTTGAACCACTGTTGCTAAGGGGTAAGGAGTCGTAATCTGGGCTATATTTAGTTTACTTTAATTTGATGTGAAGGGAATAAAATGGGAGTGAAAGCCGTTCGTGATAATTCAGATACTTCTGATTTCTATTATATCTCTAAGATTCGTATTAAAGATATCAATTAATACATTTTATTTACCTCCTCCCCAGGAGGTTAGGCACAAGGCCAGTTATATCTTACTCCCACAAGGTAAGATGTGACCCAAGGTCGGGTCGGGAAAGTGGGACTTGAAAAGCCAGCGCCCGAGAAGGTGAGCACTCTGGCCATTAAAAATTGCCTGGACAGCCCCGTCGGCATTCCCCGGTAGGTGCGCCTCAGGCAGTAAGCAATAAACTTACTCCTCCCCAAAGAGGGGAGGGTGAACCTAGAACTGCACAGGACAGACCCATAGACCGGCGTAAATCAAGCCCGAAGGCCAAGACGATACCAGTTTTATGAGGTGTAGTATCCATCGGAACAAAGGCCGATCAATAATACAACATACCAATTAATACATATTCCCCAAATTTCAGGGTTTTATTTTGAATATTTTAAAGTTTTTTTTACGGATCAGAACATGGGCACGAGTTGATATTTGAAAGTGGAATAATTTCAAATTCACCATTGAATTTGATTCATCGTCATTAGACACCAAATAAGCAAGATTCACTGAGTGTCAATTTCTTCTTAAGACCCCTTAACCTTGAGCAAATAAACTTTAGACATTTTCTAGAATCAAAATCATGTAATGGATTTTGATTAAAATTGGAATAAGGATTCTAGACATACGGTTTAGTAACATTAAATCTTGATCTAAATCTTCGTAAGGAGATATAAAAGTTGTACGAAACTGTTCCGTTCGGGGAATTTATTTTACCAAAAAAAATTATTTTATTCATATTCTTATAGTATATATATATATATATATATATATATATATATATATATATATATATATATATATATATATATATATATATATAGTAAGCAATTAAAATATATTTATGGTCATTAAGCTACACAGAGGCTCCCGCGTTTCATCCCCGGGGGAATCTTCAGGCTAAAATGCATGGAGTTATTTTACCGGGTGTTTTTATATACACGGCTAGCTAGTTAACCAATCAGATTATTTGTTGTTCTCTCGGCCAATCGTTGGGCTTCCCACGAACAAATGGCTGGTTAGTGTTACTTCCTATATCCTGTTCTATTGTTGTGTTTTCTATAGATTGGGGTATATCCTGTTTCTTTGTTGTGTCAATATAATGGGTGAATTTATTTTAACACGTGGTTCCTTGTATTTCTATTTTAGGTTTTAATTTTTAAATTGTTAGGTTTTTGTTTAGTTTAGTTTTTTTACTGATTTGTTTATTTATTTATTTATTTATTTATGTATCGTAGCCTGAGGTAAATTTATTTATGTGTAGGCAGCTCTTTGATATCTCACTTCTACAGTTTAAGAGATTTCGAGGGTCTTTAAAGTTTAGGATTTAAATTTTTTAATTCAGACATAATCTACACGGGTCGTCTACTGGCTTGTCTTACTATTTTCCATTCAATTATTGGTGAGCGTGCGTTTTTTTTTTAGCTCCCAATAATGGTTCGCTAGTGCTGTTTTAATTCGACGTTCTCTGTTTTTAAATGTGCTTCTGTGGTCGTAATATCTGGTTTTAAAATCTAGGGAGGTCATACCACGTAGTATTTCTTGTTATTCGGTTTTTCCTTGGCAAATATTGTGGCTTGGTATACAATACTTTTGGTTAGGCATTTATTTTTAGTGAACAAAGTGTACGATTTATGCAGTTACATCTTTTCTCTTCATTGCTAACTTTTTCATTTCTAGAAGAAAAGAATAAAAAGAGAAAAAAAGAAAAGAAAGAAAATGTAAAGAATAGTAAAAAAAGAAAAAGAGAAGAAAAGAAAGAAAGGAAAGAGATAAAACGAATAAAATAAGAAAATAATAAAAAGGAGAAAAAAGAAAAGAAAGAAAACGTAAAGAATAGTAAAAAAAAAGAAAAAGAGAAGAAAAGAAAAAAAGAAAGAGAGAAGAAAAGAATGAAAATAAAAGAGAAGAAAAGAAAAAAAGAGATAAAAAGAATAAAAGAAGAAAAGAAAGAAAATGTAAAGAATTGTAAAAAAAGAAAGAGAGAAGAAAAGAAAGAAAATGAAAGAGAAGAAAAGAAAAAAAGAGATAAAAAGAATAAAAGAAGAAAGAGAGAAGAAAAGAAAGAAAATGAAAGAGAAGAAAAGAAAAAAAGAGATAAAAAGAATAAAAGAAGAAAAGAAAGAAAATGTAAAGAATTGTGAAAAAAGAAAGAGAGAAGAAAAGAAAGAAAATTATAGAGAAGAAAAGGAAAAAAAGAAAAGAAATAAAAAATATAGAATAGAAAAGGGGAAAAAGAAAGAAAACGTAAAAAATAGTAAAAAAAAGAAGAAAAAATAGAAAAAAAGAAGAAAAAGAAAGCCGAAGAGAAGGAAAAGAAATAAACCACAGAATACTTGTGATTTGTGTATTATTTTACACATAGACGAAATGGGGTTTAGGATTTGGAGAATCCAGCTCTAAAAAAAGGGCATTTTTAGCAGTGTATGAAAATAAGCCGGGTAATCCCGTCGAAACTCATTCACGATTGAGTGCGCGTCCGTCGACAACTGGGGCGATAAAAAGCTTTTGTTAATACCAGTTGAGGATACGTCCCCGATAATCAGTCCGACGGAGTTTGGTCAGCTGAGGCCTCAGTTGGCCATTCGTTCGTTGGGTGTGAGGTATGATTCTACTCAATCCTACGAGGTGCACCCTCCTAGCCGTTGCGTTTTCTTTTTGAGTAGGGGTTGGTTTATTGTCAATCGTCTGGGGCGCCCCCACCGAGGATTGCCGACACGACCGCTCGGGCTCTTTTTGTGGGTCAGAGTGCACCGTCATCGGTGCGCTGGCTTTGCTCACTTACCTCTACCTTTCAGCCTTGTGCCACATTTCCACGCGATGAGACGAAAATAAATATAGGCAATAAATCTATCTAATCATCCGAAAGGAGGATGTAATGCTTGGGAGAACGGGAAATATTTTGTGATTGTATGTGCTTACCTGATTCTCGTGGTAACAACATCTCCTCCTGCTTTCTCTTGCAACTTAAAAAAAATCGTTGACAAATATCTACATAATACAGTAAAGTTAGACGTTTATAGTGGGGAATCCAGCTATTCTAAGACGTCACTGTGTATGGGTACAATTAGTTCAATAATGAACGCATGAAGCAATGGGTTTTTAAAAAGTAATTTTTAACACAGAATTTGCAGTTTATTTATGGTAAATTTGAACATATATAATAGTTAATGTGTTCTTAATAATAATTTGTAACTTTTTTCAGATTGAAAGTATTTTTGAAGCCTAGAAGAGCCTCAATGATGAACATGCCAAAACATGACCTTCGCCTTCTTATGTTGCATGAGTTGAAACTTGGGCACTATGGCTCCGAAACTTCCGCCAACATCAATAGAGCATGGATAGATCGATCCACAAACGATCGGACAGTACGAAGGTGGTTCCAGAAATTCCGTAGTGGAGATGAGAGCCATGAAGATGAAGAAGGTAGAGGACGGCCGTGTAATCTTGACAATGAACAATTGCAAACACTTGTTGAGCAAAATCCACGT
>OY744535.1:22932182-22947182 GCA_963556195.1 Sepiola atlantica
TATATAATTCCTCTGATGATAAGATTTTAATCTTTGAAAAGCCTGGCTTAAGAAAAGAAAAATAAACATATTTTTATCGAGTAAACCTTGCATTGAACAATCGAAGATGAAATAGATGTGTCATTCGTACATCTTTATCTCTCTGCCTTCATATATCTTTATAATTGCTCTATCTCGTATATTGAGCTTAAACTATTTCACTATAGGTTCAATTCTCTGAAAGTATACTTTTAGCTTCATACTTTATATATATATATATATATATATATATATATATATATATATATATATATATATATATATATGCCAAGAAGAATACGCGTCCTAGTTATCATGCTACTAAAGTCTATGTCTAGAATCCTTATTCCATTATTGACTAATATATACATTATTTTGATTGTGAAAAATGTCTAAAGTATAAAGCTTAAGCTTACTGGCTCTTAAGAGGCAATTGAAATTCAAGGAATCATGCTTAATTAATGTCTAGTGACTATGCATTCAATCAAATGCAATCTGAAATATTTGAATTTCATACTGGGAGTTTCTGCATAAATTATGGCCTCGAGAAACCCTTTAAAATACTCCAAGGTAAGTGAAATTTGGGGAATATTTAATAAGTAATGTCTAATTGTCAAAATTCACAAAAATCGGCGGTACCTGAATTTTTGCGAAGAGCTTCAACCCCCTCCTTACATTCTTTGCAAAAAACTATATTAAACTAAATATAACCCAAATCATCCATCCTTACGCATAGAAACTGTGTTCTAAAGTTTGTAATGATCGGTTAATTAGTTTAGGAGTGAATCCTCTACATACAAATATATAAACCTTTACACATTCCTTACTTGTAAAGTACATGTTTTAATTTTGAAGTTTTAGTGTGCATCAGATAAGGTATAATGCTAAACGCGTCCCTTTCAGCTGCTATCATAAGAAAAGGTTGCTGAAAAGATACCTGATCTAACGTTGTAGATCTACCGTTTCATTATATATTGAATTCTAAAGGGGAATCCTTGAAAAACATGTTTTTTTATGTAACTCCATCAGCGGTAAGATTTGACACAAGGTCGGGAAAGTGGGATTGAAAAGCCAGCGCCCTAGAAAAAAAAATGCCTCGGCAGCTCTTTTGGCATTCCCCGGTATGAGCGCCTTGAGCGATTGGCAATAAACTAACCCCTTCTCGAAAAGTGAGAAGGCAAAGCGTGAGAGAGTGCATCTCCTAGAACTACACAGGACAAGACCTCAGACCAGCGGAATCAAGTCCCGAAGGCCAAGACGGTACCGGTATACAGAGTGTAGTATCTATCGGAACAGATACTACACTCTGATCTTAGCCAAACGGCCAAGTTATTTACCTCCAGGAGGTTAGACACAAGGTCATGTGTAGTTAGCCAGCGCATTTGGATTAGCGACTCTGGCATACAAAAAATGCCTGAGCAGCTCCGTCGGCATTCCCCGGTAGGGCGCCTCAGGCGATTAGCAATAAACTAACCCTCTCTCAAAGAGAAGGTAAAGCCTGGGAGGGTGGACCTCCTCGAACTGTACAGGACAATACATCAGACCGGCGGAATAAAGTCCCAAAGGCAAAACGGTACCGGTCTAGCATCCATCAGAACAGATACTACACTCTGATCTTAGCCAAAAGGCCGAGGAGGATTTTTTATTTTTGTTATATATATATATATACAATAATATTTTTTTAAATAAATATTAAATATTTAAATACCTAGAGACATCGATGTTTCATGCTAACGCAATCTTCAGTCTAGGAACTAATTCCCGACGGTCGGTGGGCGCGAACCCCGAACACAAATCGCCACTGATTCGTAGTCGGTGATCTTAACCAAAGGGCCATCGTCAATTAGTTAGTGAATATAGAGTAACTTTAACTGTAAATAGCGAACGTGGCCGTTATTTACCAGGCAGCTTAGAGGGATCTTACGAAACGGTGTTCGGATCTCGCATATAGCTATTAGTACTGCTTGTTATTAAAGCTACTCGAAAGTGCCCAGCCCTTGTGGGAAGGGGGGCTGATAAACAATAATATTTTTTTTAATAAATATTAAATATTTAAATACCTAGAGACATCGATGTTTCATGCTAACGCAATCTTCAGTCTAGGAACTATATATATATATATATATATGGGAAGAGAAGGATGAAGGTAATCCGACGTGATGGTAAAATGAAAAAGGAAAACCAAAAACTGGATGTTTTTTATGTGTACATCAACGTTTCGTCTTTATTTATAAGACTTCATCAGGATGATGATATAGGGAAAAGATATCACACAATAACACATCCATATGCAACACGCTCAACAAACTAGGCATTCCAATAGTACAAACCACTTCTCAATCCATAAAACAAACTTTAAACACATCCAGACATTTCCAAAAAACACCCACATCCCATGCCGGCTTATACACTGCCCCTTGCAATGATTGCCATCAATTCCACGTGGGAGAAACACAACGTGAATTAAAGAAACGATTAAATGAACATAAAAGGGACATAAAAAACAACAACCCTCTTAGTGCACTTTTCTCCCATGCTCTAAAATATGGTCATGCATTCAAATTTGAACAAGCCAACATCACTAAACACATCCACAACAAATCTCGGCGAAGATTATTGGAAACTGCCCTCATCACATCCTCCACTACCATCAAGCAGCGAAATGGTTTCTTTAACCTATCACCCTTAATAAGCAAGATCATCCTCACAGAACAAAGTCTTTTGCCTGATCATGGCTAACTTTTATTTTCATCTCTAACCTTATGACACTCTTTCATTCACCCACACCCTTCCTTCTTCTCCCTGAATCTTCTCTTATTTTTCCTCACTTTTTTACCCTCACATTTTTAATACTACAGTCCAAATAAACTTTCTCATGTTCCAAATATTTCAAATATTCCTCACCCACCCTTTCAATCACCCCCCTCCCCCACCCACTCCAATCCCTCACTCATTGCTATCATTTTCCAAATATTTCAAATATTTCACACCCTATCACGACAAATCCTCCCTCTTCCCCCTCTCATCTATTTTCTCCCATACCTCTTCTTAAATTCCCTCATTTTCTCCAAACGCTCTCTAAGACCATAACTTTCGCCCATCCACCAAAATCACAGCCCCCCTCCCTCTCTACCCATCCCCATTTTCCCTGCATACACCCCCCACACACAAACATTCCAACTCACTCTTCCCCTTCAATCTCGACCACAGCCATCTGGTCAAACACCCCCTCCCCCTCTTCCTCCAATCTCTCTCTGCCATCCATTTTACCCCTGCTCATCCCCCACCTCTTTCTCTCATCGCCAGCCACAGTAGTCCTTGCTCCCTCCACCCTTCCCCTTTTTTCTCCCACTCATTTTCATTCTCTAACAAGTACGGACGTCCAGCAAGACGCTGCCATTATTTTTCATTTTATTTTATTTTTCTTCCCAACATGTCTACCCTACATGTATCTGTGCTTGCATGATATCTTTTCCCTATATCATCATCCTGATGAAGTCTTATAAATAAAGACGAAACGTTGATGTACACATAAAAAACATTCAGTTTTTGGTTTTCCTTTTTCATTTTACCATATATATATATATATATATATATATATATATATATATATATATATATATATATATATATATACCACAGCGGTAAGATGTGACACAAGATCGGAAGGTGGGATTGGAAAGCCAGCGTCCGAGAAGATGACCACCCTGACCGTCAAAAAATGCCTGGGTAGACCCGTCGGCATTCCCCGGTAGGGCGCCTCGGGCGATTAGCAGTAAACTAACCCCTTCTCAAAGGGTGAGAAGGCAAAGCCTGGGAGGGTGGACCTTCCAGAACTGCACAGTACAATACCCCAGAACGGCGGAGTCAAGGTCCGAAGGCCAAGGCGGTATCGGTCTATAAGGGTTTAGTATCCATCGGAACAGATAGTACACTCTGATCTTAACCAAAAGGCCGAGGAGGATTTTTTTTTTTTAATCCTGAGACGTTTCCTCTGAAAATAAATGAGGAAATCGTGTTAATCAAATTACTGATCGCCAATTTAAAATGGTTTTATTTCTTTTTAATATCCAGTAAGCTCTTTTTCATTAAAAAGAAAAGAAGAAAACTCAAAACAGCTTTTTGTCCTTTCTTTCCATTTCTGTTTTTATGGTCAGTAAAGTTCAAGAACCAACCACTACTCGAACCCAACCTGTTCAGGTCAAAGGTCGACATGGTAATTACACCAAATTACCAATAGAACAAAACCATTTATTTCTTTATTTTATTTCGCTTAGTGGCGTGATATATTATGGAGAGCTCTTTGGTGGCGCTGGCGAGAACATGTCAGTGTTCACACCCACGTTCGTGGATCAGTCGATTCGATGTTGCGTAGGACTAAATTGCGGTTTTATCTCGTATGCGTGGGATGGGGGTTGTTTCAAGGGTGGTGATGTGAAAGCAAACGTGGGGTTGTCCGTTGTTCAGTTTTGAATTTAGAACAAGTGCCAATGTTATCAAGAAAAATCAACGGAAAAAGCAGTTTTTGATGCAGTAAACACGGCTTTTATTTTTTCTTCCAATTATTGAAATGCGATACAATTCCTTTTTTTTTTCTTATATCTTATTGCGTATTTAACCGACGTTTAGAAATATCATCACACGCAGGCATAGGCAGGCAATTACACAAACGTGCACTCACACACAGACACACGTATATATATATATATATATATATATATATAGAGAGAGAGAGAGAGAGAGACAGAGAGAGAGAGAGAGAGAATTATAAAAAGAAAAACTATACACACATTAAGGTTGTACACATTATAACTTATTTCGACCCCTTTAATTAGGTCTCCTCAGATGTATAAACAACCACGTCCAAAAAACGGTTTTTTGGACGTGGTTGTTTATACATCTGAGGAGACCTAATTAAAGGGGTCGAAATAAGTTATAATGTGTACAACCTTAATGTGTGTATAGTTTTTCTTTTTATAATTCTGTTTTGCTCTGTTTAAATTACATTGAGCTCTGTTATTCAGATTCTCAACACAAAATTGAAATCTACACACACTATATATATATATATATATATATATATATATATATATATATATATATATATAAATAATGAGATTTAAATGTTACTACCGTTTGGAAGCGCCGTTTGGAACGATAATTTTTTTTTTAATTTAAGAATCAGTTAACATGACGCGAGATTTTGTTAAACAAATGAAAATAAAATATTTATTAAATTATTATTTTTTTTTATATATATCCAAATTTTCGGTTTTCAAAAACCTTATTCATGGTACGGACAATTTTTGTTTCCCTTTTTTTTCATCTTCTGATGTTATGAAGATATTGTTTTTTTATATGTCCGATCGCGTGTGTCAATAATGAGATTTAAATGTTACTACAGTTTGGAAGCGCCGTTTGGAACGATAATTTGAAATTTTAGAATCAGTTAACATGACGCGAGATTTTGTTAAACAAATGAAAATGAAATATTTATTAAATCAAACATTATATATATATATATATATATATATATATATATATATATATATATATATATATATATAATAACGAAGATATTTTTTTATAAAATATTTAGAAAACCTTGCACAACGCAGATTATTTGTTTTTAAAAATAAATTATTTATTCATCTTAAAAACATTTTTTTATGAACTTGAGTACTTTCGGTAAATCTACCATCTTCAGAAGAATATTTCTTCTCTGCGTTGTGCAAGGTTTTCTAAATATTTTATTAAAAAAATATCTTCGTTATTATTGCCACCCACCCAGCGCTTCAAATTGTGTGACTTTTCAAAGTATCCTTTCCACGCCGACCACGTGACACACAGCCATATCAACACTTTTCTCTCTTCGTCATAACACCTAGACGGATTTTCAACTTGGCCACGAGAATGTCTCAACCACTAGGAAAAAAGAAAAAAAAGAAAAAGAAGAAATATTCTTCTGAAGATGGTAGATTTACCGAAAGTACTCAAGTTCATAAAAAAACATGTTTTTAAGATGAATAAATGATTTATTTTTGAAAACAAATAATCTGCGTTGTGCAAGGTTTTCTAAATATTTTATAAAAAAAATATCTTCGTTATTATTGCCACCCACCCAGCGCTTCAAATTGTGTGACTTTTCAAAGTATATATATATATATATATATATATATATATATATATATATATATATATATATATATATATATTTTCACTAGAATAGAGGCTAATTACTACCGGTCTAAGAATTTTAACCCATTGGCAAGTCAACTTTGATTCTGCAGCGTGATGCAATATGGAAATAAAGAAAATTTAAACTCTATAAATTTCAAATCATCTGACATATACAGTAAGCTAAGTGAGATAGTGTTCAACAGCAGAGGCTCGAACATCACTTTACGCCTAGGCTTATTTTTTAAATACTCCTAGCGACCAAATGCTTATTCTTAAGGGGCCGATAACAATATTTTTAAATAAATATTTAAATTAGATTTTGTTTTACTACATTAGTTGCCCCTTCCACAACTGTTATAATTTTTCATTTCTCTCATGGACCATGTTGTTTTCAAGTCACTATTGAGAACCTGGAACTTTGTAAATTTTCCATGATCGGCTCTATGCTTGTGTATGGGCGTGTGTCTTTTTGGGTTCTATTGATATCTGAGGGCTCTTTTTTTAGATTAAGGTTGTGCTTTTTATAGATGTTATTTGACTTTCACGGAAGCTTGGCTAACCAGATATTTTTTCAGGTTTTGTTTGACCAATCCAGTTGCTTCTTCAGCAACTAGTATGATATTAATGTCTTTCAATGACTAAGTTGTTTATAGGTCATCTTTTAGGTTTCAGTATTAGGTTACTGTTGTCATGTTGGACTCTCTGTTTAGTCCGTAGTCATCTGGGACAGCTACATAAATAATACTTTTCATTTTTGTTCTATATTACAAAGTCTGGTTTGACGGCTTTGTCTTTTATGTATAACTTTGTCATAGAATACAGTTACTTTTCCGTTTGTTGTTATGGGAAGTGGCGTTTGTTCTAATATATTCTGCGATCTCCCTACAGATTTTCCAGTGGATATATCTACATTCTTTGTTATGGCGGGCAGTTTAAAAGCCGGTACTTATATCGATCTTGACCCAGTTTCCGTAAGTTTCTTGTCGGAAGCGTTCGGCTATCGTACGCAAACGTCCGAGTGTTGACGAGACGATTTGTACCAGACGACAATTTTGATACGGTGCTGCGTCCTATGATTTTAATGTTTTACTTGTTTTTTTTTTTTGTTGTTGTTAGGGTTAGGGTTTGGGGTGAGGGTTAGGGTTAGGGCTAGGGTTAGGGTTTAGGGTTAAAAATATTTATTTGACAACAGTAATTTCGCTCTGTTTTGCTTGTTTTATTTGTTTTGTTGTTTAAAAAATTTCTTGCAACTATAACTAAAAATCATAGGACGCAGCAACGTATCAAAATAACAAAAATATTTATTTGATAACAGTAACTTCGCTATGTTTTGCTTGTTTTTTTGTTTTTTTGTTGTTGTTTCTTGTAGACAATTTCTTGAAAATATAACTTACAATCACAGGACGCAGCACCGTATCAAAATTGTCGTCTGGTACAAATCGGCTCGTCATCTCTCGGGCGTTTGTGTACGATAGCCGAACATTTCCGACAAGAAACTCGCGAAAACTGGGTCAAGATCGATATGATTACCTTAAATCCATCGGCCAATAGGACCTAGCATCCAAACATAAGGTAGTTCCGGCTTTCAATCGCTGAGCAGTAAACCCTTCACTGACCATTTGTTTTTTGTAGGTCAGATATTTTAAATCCATTTGTGAATGAGCATTGGTCTTACTCGGCTATGATAGGTATTCCCTCATAAGTCTTGGTCTTGTCCAGTTGCGTGTGTGTAAAAACATGTGTAGTTTTTGAAGTGGTTTTTCTCTCTTGTGTTAACTCATGTGTGCGACTTAATAGAACATGAATTAGGCGGTTCACGCTCCGGTGAACATTCATGGCCGATGGCCTGTTCGATGCAATAACTTATTCACTGATCAATTCACACAAGGCGACTTGTGGCAAATCTATTGATTGGATTCGCGCAGCCGAGCGCGTAGGGGCGGTTTTGCTCCATCGGTCAACCGTGTGCACGCATCAATCGCTTGACAGTGTCGCATTCCGACACAGGACGCAGTAAAGCGCCATTTGTTTCTTATCTTCTTTCGGCCATTGTTGTCTTTTTTGTTTGAAGTGGACTCTGTGAACTTTCTTTTCATAAGGACACATTTATATATTTTTTTATTAAATCATTGATGCCTTTTTTTAATCTAGTCATTCGGATTTCTTCATGTACAACGTAATCGTTAGAATAATTTCAAAATCGGTAAAGACACGTGATATTATTTGATTTTTTTTATTGAAAATCGCTCTAGACAAGGCATGAAGCCACTTGATGTAAAGAGCTAACGAGAACAAATATGATTATTGCAAAGACAGGAGATGCCTTTTGGCCTTAGTCTTGAAAAGACCAAAGTTATAGGTAGGAGAAAAACAGTCAACAGGAAGAGAGTTCCACAAGCCTGCGGTTCTTGGAAAGAAGCTACTGGAATAAAAAAAAGGAGTATTACAATCGGGTATCAAAACAGAGAATTGATGAGGACCACTAGACCAACGAGTCAAACGAACTGGAACAAAGGAAGCAGGAAATAGATCACATAATTCTGAAGAACACATGCCATAATAGGATTTATAGAAAAGAATGAGACTAGCAAAATCACGTCTGTGAGTGAGAGGGTGCAGAGAAGAAAAAAGGGTTGGGCCAATTAAATTACAGATAGGTTTCTGCACCTTATCAAGAACCCTCAAATAGGACAGAAATTCACCAGCTCAAATATGACAACAAATTATATATATATATATATATATATATATATATATATATATATATATATATATATATATATATATATATATATATGGGAAATTTCTGCATCTTAATCACTTAGCAAGTGAAACAATTGAAATAATAAGTAAGCTAATAACAACTAACGCTGCAATCACCTATAAAAAATAATTACATAGAAATACATCGTATATTTGGGCGATAAAAATAGCACATATTCCTACACAGAGCGTCTTGGGACAGCGGTAGAACGCTGGACTATAGACATCAACATCGAGAGTTCGATCTCTGTGTAAGTTAGCCATGCTGTTGACCGCTATGAGCCAGAAACACGTGTCCATGGATTACTTTTATGTGCGTATTAAATAAAATTATATATATATATATATATATATATATATATGCATATATATATACACATATATATGCATAAATATATATATATATATGTACATTTATATATATTTGTATATATATAAAATAAAAATGGAATAAAGGATAAGCAAATCAACAACTAGCAAAAATATAAACTCAAAAACACATATTGAATAGTTCTACCAAAATATTTCAATTGTTAGGACAATCATCATCGGTTGGCAGCAGAACTTTATTCCTCATATATATATACCTATATATATATATATATATATATATATATATATATATATATATATATATATATATATATATACAAGGTTGTCTATAGCCCATAAGAAATCTTCAACTTCTCGAAATAAAAACAACAACAGAGAGAAAAGGTGTTGGAATTCATCGTTAACCAATGAATTAACTAAATACAAGAATCCGACGCGATTGTATATTACAATTCTGGTTAACACATTTCGATATCCCTTGAATAAACCCTTTCACTGATAACAAAATATACATCCAGCCATCACATATTAATTAATCCAGTAAAATATAGACCTCTATAAATATACTTTAAAAAACAAAACAAAACCACAAAATAAACAATAAAAAAATAAGTAAAAATAAAATAAAAAACTTAATAAACCCCACCCAGAATCTAAGCCATTTACCGACAAATACACTACGCCGCACGGTTCTCCCCACACGGTTCTCCCCATAAAAATAAATACAGCGGTGAAGCGGTAAAGCAGACAACATACATTATCAATAATTAAATCATTTAAATAAAATCCAATTGCGATTAAGACTCATATATTAATATATAACCCTGACCCCTTGACCCGGTGCTTTCTTCAAAAGGAACGCTTCAGCAATGCACCGTTTAACGGTGAATGCAACCGCCAATTCTCTCTGTTGTTTTTCATTTCGATACGCTGAAGATTCCTTATGGGCTATAGACGACTTTCATAAGTTTAAAAAAAAGTCAATCCCTCTGGATGAAACCGCGGTACGTCTCTGAAATATGTAACATATAGTTTTAAAATAAATATTTTGTATTTAGCTTTCACTTTTTTGCGATCGAGCACTTTATTGATTTTTTTCAACATAACCTGACGCACTATATATATATATATATATATATATATATATATATATATATATATATATATATATATATATGGGAAATGAAAAAAGAAAAACCAAGAGATATCTTTTTTTATATATTCATCAACGTTTCGTCTTTATTGTAAGACTTTCCCATGATGATAATTTGAAGAAAAATGTCATGCAAGTACATCGAAATTTTGGGTTTGCATGATGGAGAGATAAAGGAAAGTAGTAGCCGTGGCTACTGTGAGCGCTGGAAGAGAGTCCAGGCTGTGAGAAGTCAGTGGTGGCGAAGAATGAAATGAATATGGAAAGATTTGGACATCACTCTTCGACACCACTGACTTCTCCCAGCCTGGACTCTCCTCCAGCGCTCACAGTAGCCACGGCTACTACTTTCCTTTATCTCTGCATCATGCCAACCCAAAATTTCGATGTACTTGCATGACATTTTTCTTCAAATTATCATCCTGAGGAATTCTTACAATAAAGACGAAACGTTGGTGAATATATATTAAAAATATCTCTTTTTTCATTTCCCATTACATCAGATTACTATCATCCTTCATTTCTCATATATATATATATATATATATATATATATATATATATATATATATATATATATATATATATATATATATATATATATACCTTATTCTACTTGACAAGGATCGCAACGTCAATCGATCTACCTTGAACCCCATTCTGTACCTTGAATAAAGTAATACCCTTCAGGTGCATTCAGTCTTTCTACAGCCATTTAGAAGAGTAGACATAATATTGAGGATAATCTCTCTTTGCGATTGGCAGGCTGCAATCTCTTGTCGACGTTAGCCTGTTGCAAATGGCCACCCATCTAGCACTGACCATGTACAACGTAGCTTAATTTCGGCGATATAATGAGAACCTGCGTGTCACCGTGATTGTAGCCGTACATGTATGCCATGTGTCGGATAAAGGTATCGGATATAAAATACCTTCTTCCTGCGGGTGTGCCTTAATAAATATTTTCAAATATACAGTTGGGTCCTTTTTCATCGTAAGTCCTTTGAACGTGAATCTCTAATATGCGTTTTCTCTAATACGTTTTGAAGTGAAAACTAATGTTGAATTCCTAATTCGCTTTGAACTTGCATCTGAGACATTCATTGTTGGTGCGTAGTAATTAGAACATTGCTGTTCGGTCACCGCGCCGCTTTACAACAAAGCCGTACAATAAATCTGTGAAACAAATGCGCGTAGAAAAATAAATCCAGGTGTGCGTAACGACGGCGGAAATCACGAGAAGGGACTAAAATAAATTGTTCTTATCTATTTGCATCTTCAAGTTAGGGTTAGGGTTAGGGTTAGGGTTAGGGTTAGGGTTAGAGTTAGGGTTAGGGTTAGGGTTAGGGTCCTTTATGTACTTATTCAGCTCCCTACAAAATGGTCGCTCTGGATCGGCCAGTCCAAATTGGAATTGAATTTATTTTTGAGGCTGTGCAATTACAACCGTTGCAGACATGGTTCTATATTGTATTATGTCTATTGGTATTCCATGAAAAATGCCAGTATACTGAAATTATATGCCCTTAATAGGGTTAAGATGAAATTTCATATACACTAAATGTACAAAAGCAAGGAAATTCCCAATTTTGGGAGGGAATTTCCTTTTTTACACTTTTATTGTCATTAATGGTATGCGAGCACAACAAGGCTATGTATTTTACTGGTAGGAATTTTTCTTCAGCGCACCTCACACACTTCATCCACTCATGCATAGAGATTTTTACTGTAGTGATGTGATAATGAAATGGTTTGGTTGATATGTAGTCATACCCTTAATGACAATAAAAGTGTAAAAATTTGGAAATTTCCTTGCTTTTGTATATGAATTTTCATCTTAACCCTATTAAGGATATATGATTTCAGTATACTGGCATTTTTCATGGAGTGTCACTACTTTTGTAAAGGCTATGTCTCAATACAATGGTCATTTTAAAGTTTTTTTTGGTATTTTCTGGAAAACTAAGGTATATGGTAAACTGATATTAAAATGCCATCAACTAGACCCTAGAACCTCTATCTCTGCCCAAAATCAGCTGAATCCATCAAATAGTTGATGAGATACAGAGTGGCACACACTACGTACGTACACACGGATAACACAAAATCATGACTGACCTTTCTGGATCTCTGGGTTGCCTTGACTAATGATGCTGAAATTCTACACACTTATAGAATCTATCAAATAAAAAATTTGTGCAAAGTTTAAACTAATTTGGTTTATTGGTTTTTGAGTTATGATTGATCAAAGAAATGAGATTTCCGGCATAGACCGTTCTTGAAGTCTATTAAGGGATAGAGCGCTCTCGCGCCTCCCTTGATTAGAATTATATTCATTTGGGGGGGGGGGGAATATGCAAATTACAAACGAAGACTCCTATATGTGTCCGTCTGAATCCGATACTATACTATTACTATACTATTACTATACTATTACTTCTGGCGCAGTGACTTTGTTGCTGTCGGACTGAAGTATGGTTCTGTTCAGTTCGAGGAGGTCCATCCTCCCAGGCTTTACCTTCCCTTTCAGAAGGGGTCAGTTTATTGCTAATCGCCTGAGGCGCCCCTACCGTGGAATACCGACGGGGTTACTCATGCAATGTTTTGTCGGCCATAGCGCGCTAATCCTAGTGTGCTGGTTTTCCACACCTGACCTTGTGTCTGGCCTCCAGAAGGGGGGGGGGGTAAATCAAAAATACATTGACCTTGTGTCTAACCTCCTGAGGAGGAGATAAATAAAATACTATTATTTCTGTATGAGAAATCAAAACTATAGCATTAGTTTCTGTAATTCTCAAGTCAGTCTACGATACGATTTCAGACTAATTTACTATGTTTCAATGATCAATTTATTTTAATTTTATTTTATTTATTTTATTTTATTTACTTATTTTTATATTATTTTAAATTTATTTTTTTATTTATTTTTATTTTTAAAATTTTATTTTAATCATTTTTATGTTTATTTTTGTTTTATTTATTTATTTTATTATTTTATTTCATTTTTATTTTATTTATTTTATAAAATAAAAAATAAAATTAGATTAAATATAAAAACAAATAAATGAAATTAAAATAAACATAAAAATGAATAATATAAAATTAAATAAATATATTTATTTCATTTTTTAAAATTTTATTTATTTATGTTGATATTTATATTTATTTTTATTTTATTTTTATTTTATTTTATTTTATTTTATCTTATTTTATATTATTTTATTTTATATTATTCATTTTTCATGTTTATTTTAATTTCATTTATTCGTTTTTATATTTATTCTAATTTTATTTTTATTTTATTGTATTTATTTTATTTTATTCATTATTCTTATGTTTATTTTAATTTTATTTATCTATTTTTATATTCATTTTTAAATGACTCGTCATTTAAGATTACAAATTAAGCAAGAAGTTTAGATACGCCCTGTGCATAGAATAGACGTCACGATTTTGTTTCGGTTTTGTTAAGTAAAATCAAAAGGTCCATTCATTGTCGGCGAAGCATGTGAATGACGTTACTAATATAAATAAATAGTCTGTTTTATTAAAAATGGAGACACATTTCGTTATTAGGGTACAAAGATGGAATTCATCCACACTATTGTGGGCATAAAGACGAGATATACGAACACTGATTGTCTGATCTATTCCCTGCTTCTTTTGTTCCAGCTCGTTTGACTCGTTGGTCTAGTGGTCTTCAACAATTCGCTGTCCAGATACCTCGCTATAATACAGCGTTCTATTCCAGTAGCTTCTTTCCCAGAACAGCAGCTCTCTGAAACTCTCTTCCTGCTGACTGTTTTCCTCCTACCTATAGCATCGGTCTTTTCAAGATAAAGGTCAATATGGATCTCCTGCCGTTGCGATAATCACCCTTCGTTCTTTCTAGCTCCTTACATCAATTGGCCTCATGCCTTGTCTGGAGCGACTTCCATAAAAGAAAATAATATGCCACCCACAAGGTCGAATATTTTGCTAGTATATATGCGGGTAGAGCTTATTTTTGTAAGGGTATCGTCAACGGCCATTAGCTTTAAGGCAATGCTCATTAGGTAAAACTAATTTCGAGCTCAGGCATTTGCAATGTTTACATTTCGTTACATTGAGATATCACTTAAATTCACTCAGTGTCGCATGATGGCGTAGGGGTTAGCATCGCCGACTGTCAGCTCAACGGTTGCGTTTCGATCCCGGCTTGAGACACTAACTGGTCTGGCCGCACTGATGAGCTGTGAAACAGCGAAACAGGCTGTATGTGGATGACTATATATATATAAGTAAAAGGTATTAACCTGTTTTTGTTTTTTTTGTAATAATCCCCCCCCCCAAAAAAAAAAAAGATGTTTTTATTTTTTTAATTTTAATTTAATAAATTATCTGCATCTAACACATGGTTTTCTTAGTGAAGGCATTTTGCCTCTATCTTTATATTAAAATTCAAAGATGCTTAAGAAAATGAACTTGCCCAAATGTATAACTACCGGTGACCATGCGCTATTTTAAGTTCAAATAAAACAGACATTTGCACCGTTAATCCATAACATCGGACA
>OY744535.1:22957182-22967182 GCA_963556195.1 Sepiola atlantica
TTATTATTATTATTATTATTATTATTATTATTATTATTATTATTATTATTATTATTATTATTATTATTATTATTATTATTGTTGTTGTTGTTGTTGTTGTTGTTGTTGTTGTTGGGACTAATAATAATAATAATAATAATAATAATAATAATAATAATAATAATAATAATAATAATAATAATAATAATAATAATAATAAATAAAAATAAAAAATAAATCAATATCAAGATCTAAAATGTGAATTAGTTAGACTATGAACATGTAAAGAAGTAAAGGTTATTCCTGTTGTAATTGGAACGCTTTGAACCATAACGAAAAGCCACGATAAAGTGCTTAAATAGATTGACGAGACAATTTCTTTTCCAATTCTACAAAAGACTTGCCTGTTAGAAACGGCGAAAATGTTGAATGTCTAAAGTCAAGGGAATTGAAATGTAAATAAAACATCAACTAAAACATCCAAAAAGAAGGACTGATAATAATAATAATAATAATAATAATAATAATAATAATAATAATAATAATAATAATATTAATAATAATAATGGTAATAATAATAATTGTAATAATAGTACTAGTAATAATAATAATTTTAATAGTAATAGTAATAATAATAATAATAATAATAATAATAATAATAATAATAATAATAATAGTAATAGTTATAATAATAATAATAGTAGTAATAATACTAGTAATATAATAGTTATAGTTATAATAATAATAAGAGTAATAGTAATGGAAATAATAAAAATAGTAATAATAATAATAGTAATAATTATAATAATAATAATAATAATAGTAATAGAGATAGTAATAGTAATAGTTATAATAATAATAGTAATAATAATAGTAATAATATATATATAATGATTATTTAGAATTCCAAGATTTAGTCTTTACTCATACCAATGGCAGAATTGACAATGATCATACAACTGTTTCGCAACGTGCACTATGCTACAATTACACGCAGTTACACGCTGCTCTTCAGAAACAAAAATAAAAGGCATTTATAAAATGTTATACTGTGTAGAAAATTCGTGGAAAAAAAAACAGAAAGCAGACAACACTTACGCCTGCCCCTCCCCACTCCCCTCAATAATAGGGTGACAGAATATATATAAGTTTTTACCAATTTCTTAAGATTTAAACACTGGTTTTCGCCAGCCATGTTTTGATCTGTGGTGTTTCTTTGTATATATATATATATATATATATATATATATATATATATATATATATATATATATATATATATATATATACGACGGTTGAGTTTGAATCCCGGCTTGAGGTACTAACTGGTCTAGCCGGACTGAAGAGCTGTGATACAGCGAAACCGTCTTATCTTGATGACTATATGAAGCTCCGTTCTTAGGTAGAGCTTATTTGTAAGGATACTGCCAACTGCCATTAGCTTTAAGGCATAGCTCATTTGGTAAAACAATTCGAGCTCCCGGCACTTGACAATGTTTACATTGAGATATCACTTACAATCAGTCGTATGATAGCGCAGGGGCAGAGACGCCGACTGTCAGCTCGACGGTTGAGTTTCAATCCCGGCTTAAGGCACTAACTGGTCAAGCCGCACTGAATAGTTGTGATACAACAAAACAGTCTTTTTTAAAAACATAATTCACTCCAAACAAGGCAGGCCGCCACTGTAGACGTAAGGGGCTACTGAGAAAAGAAAAGGGGAGAAGGAAGTGGGGGTCAACCTAACTTGGGATCTGCGCAGCGAGATGTCTGTTTACATTAGTTTTAAATTTCTGCATGTCTGTTCTGTCGGGGAAACAGGGGGCAGGGAGAAAGTTCCAGAGGCCAGCAGTACGAGGAAAGAAGCTATTTGAGTAGAAGGCTCTCCGACATCTGGGGACCTCCACAGTGAATGAATGAGATTTAGTTGATTGTCGAGTTGGTCTAGTCAATTTACGTTGAGGAGGAACCAGAGTAGCCAATTCATCGGAGCATAATCCATTGAAGTATTTGTAAAACAAGCACAAGGATGCTACATTGCGGCGATGGGACAGAGGCTGGAGCTTGGTTGACAGTGAGAGACCTATTAGGTTGGCGATTCTTTTTTGGACCTTGTCAAGGAGGGAGAGACTAGTCTGTATGTGAATGACTATATATATATATATATATATATATATATATATATATATATATATATATAATAGGATGATAAAAGTACAAGAAGTGCAGAAACCAACACACATAACGATATAACAGGGATGATGTCTATTACGAAGACCCCAAGGGAGTTACAAAGGGAAATGGTCGTAAAATATATGAGAGAATAGAAAGATTGAGGAGATGCGGCCATCTTGACCTCGACTGAGACTGCGGGATTTTTTAGTGGGAGTAAATTCACTAGACCAACTCGACAATCTGCCAAATCCCATGCATTCACTGTGGATGTCCCCAGATGCCGGAGAGCTTTCTACGCAAATAGCTTCTTTCCTCGTGCTGCTCGACTCTGGAACTCCCTCCCTGCCTGCCCCCTGTGTTTCCCCGACGGTACTGACATGCAGAAATTTAAAACTAATGTAAACAGACATCTCTCTGCGCAGATCCCAATTTAGGTTGACCCCCCCCCCCCCCCCGCCAACCGTCTCCCTTTTTTTCTCAGTAGCCCCTTACGTCTACAGTGGCGGTCTGCTTTGTTTGGGGTGAACTTTGTTAAAAAAAATCTCGCTCAAATTCAATCAGCGGCCGTTTACCTGTTGTAGACGGTTGATGAGAGAAAAACGTGATTTTCTTTTTTTTTTTTTACTTGTTGGTCACCGTTTATCAAGACCCGAGGGCCATTCGAGGATAAAGGTTAAACAGATCGTCACTGGAACGATGGACGCCGCCACGCGAGGATTGAAAACAATGAGTATTGAGTTACTCCTCTCCAGGAGTTAGGCACAAGGCCAGTTTTTTTATCTTACTCCCACAAGTAAGATGTGACCCAAGATCGGGTCGGGGAAGTGGGGTTTAAAAATTGCCTGGGCAGCCCCGTCGGCATTCCCCGGTAGGGGCGCCTCAGGCAGTAAGAAATAAACTTACTCCTCCCCCAAAGAGGGGAGGCGAAGCCTGGGAGGGTGGACCTACTAGAACTGCACAGGACAGACCCATAGACCGGCGTAAATCAAGCCCCGAAGGCCAAGACAATACCAGTCTATGGGGTGTAGTATCCATCAGAACAGATACTACACTTTGATCTTAGCCAAAAGGAGAATGGGCAGAAGATTACTTAAGCGGAATTGTGAAATAATGATGGAAAAGAACAGAAACTCCTGGGAATATTGAACGACTTGCTGTCATTCAGATCCAAAGGTAAACAGCCGGTTCTAATCAGCGATAAATCACTGTTGACAACTAGTGTATGAACTTTAAGCGGGAACAATGATGGGAAATGAATGTGTGTCATGTCAGAGATGATATTTATTGTGTTCAACCTTTACGCCCGTTTCGTGTCTCGTGCGAACTACTGAGAGAAATAAATTTAATTTTTGCCTTTCAAAGTTCAAATTTAAATAACAAACGCCGACGTAAAGAAAACGAACAAATATTTCCGTTAGAAGATCCTATGAAGCATGAACCCCGCGCAACAGCTAAACAATAAATGATAGATTTCACATAACATTTTCTGATGCTTTCGCTCGAATCTGTCACCAGTTTTTTGTTTGTTGGTGTACAGCTTAGCGTCACCATCGCTTGACCAATAGTCACTTGACTTTGTCAAAATACAGGTCATCGTCTATAAAAGACGTGATTTTTTTTTCTTGGGCGATCTTGGCCTTTTGGCTAAGATCAAAGTGTAGTATCTGTTCCGATGGATACTGCACCCCATACTGGTATTGTCTTGTCCTTCGGGCTTGATTTACGCCGGTCAATGGGTCTGTCCTGTGCATTTCTAGGAAGTCCACCCTCCCAGATTTTGCCTCCCCTCTTTGGGGAGGAGTACATTTATTGCTTACTGTCTGAGGCGCCCCTACCTGGGAATGCCGACGGGGCTGCCCAGGCAATTTCAAACCCCACTTTCCCGACTCGATCTTGGGTCACATCTTACTTGTGGGAATAAGATAAAACTGGCCTTGTGCCTAACTCATGGGAAAGAGTAAATAATATCTATAGCAATGGTCAAAGGTCAAGGTCACGGAACAGTTTATACTTTTGGCGATAATCGATTCTATTCATCGTACAGACTCGCTACTTGGTCCATATTGCAGCCAATGAAGTCCCATATCTTACATGACCTTGACCTTTTAAAATTACCTTGAACAGTTCGGTCATGGTCGAAGTGTTGATGGAATTTCAACATCCGATTTTTTTTCAAATTTGACGTATGGATCTGACTCCTTTTGATAACCCTTACCCTAACCCTAACCACCATGAAACATTTCAGCCTGGTCAGATAAATAGTTTTTTTTAGGCATCCGTTTTTCTATAGCATAACTTCGAGAATACTTCATACAATATGGAGAAGAAAGGCCCGAATTAGACATTGAGTCATCCTTACGTTGTCAGACGTAGATATACAGTGCAACGATTGACTTACGATCATCATCATCATCATCATCATCATCATCATCATCATCATCATCATCACTACTACTACTACTACTACTACTACTACTACTACTCCTCCCCATGAGTGTTCTCAAACCGGTCGTTGTTAGTGATTGCTCAGACAGTAACCGTAGGTTTTCCTTGGAGTCTGAATGACAACAAGTCTCCCCAGATTTCTAGTATTCTTCGCCTCTTTCGAGAATCATCACACGTGATTTTGCGTTATCGCAATAGCCGCTTCCCTATTGATTTATCGCTGGCAACGACCCTTGGTCATCTGAGATTTGAGTGGCAATAAGCCTCCACAAGGTCCCAGTACTATCCGCACGCTTCCAGTAGAGTTGTAGTCCTTGGAGTCAGAGTGGCAACACATCTACCCAGATATCCAGCATGTTTCGTGCCTTTCGATAATCGTTGCAAAAGAAATTGCCTCATCGTAGCAGCCGTTTACCACGACCGTTGAGTTTCTCTGGTATTTCAGTGACAAGCCTCCCCAAAGTTCCAGTATTCTCCGAGCCAATCCAGTGAAGGTCAACTTGGTGCCCTCCCTCTACAATCGTTCCATCCTTCATGACCGTTCACAATCATAGTTTGTGGTGCCAATCGAAGATTTGGTGGGAGAGGACGATGAAATTATGGATTTTCTGGTAGTTTCAGTTACTTTGGGCTCGTGTAATGTTCTTTCGATATTTTAGTTCAATTTCTATTTCAACTTACCCGTTGTTGGTCGGTGCCCGCTAATAATACGTGATCGTTTCCGCACTCGAGGATGTTCCTTACTATTTAAGCTATTTACATCAGCGCCGTGAGTTGTATGATGGCAATCTTCCTTTTGGTTCTAATTTCTCTTAGTGATTATCTCAGGTTTTTCGAAACTGTCCCTAGTGCACCTGCAATTCTTTGTATTACAATTATGGTTTTCATGTTCAGCTTTCTATCAAGCTCCAAGTATTTGATCAGTTTTTTCTGCTCCATTGAACTTAGTTGTTGTGACGAGGAAGTCTAGGATTTTTCAAGTGTTGTTCTTTCTTGGAGATTATTATCACGTCCGGTCTCCTTGCTTGGATGAATTTGTTCGTTTCTACTTCGATGTCTTCGAGGATTTAATGCTTTTCGGTTTCTTTTTCTGTTTCCGGTTGTATGTTAACTTTTTTCAAAGACATGATTAGAATAAACTATGCAATAACAGTCGACGTGGTAAGAAGCAAAGTGTAGTATCTGTTCTGATTCTACGCTTCATCTGTTCTGATTCTACACTTCATCTGTTCTGATTCTACACTTCATCTGTTCTGATTCTACGCTTCATCTGTTCTGATTCTACACTTCATCTGTTCTGATTCTACACTTCATCTGTTCTGATTCTACGCTTCATCTGTTCTGATTCTACACTTCATCTGTTCTGATTCTACACTTCATCTGTTCTGATTCTACGCTTCATCTGTTCTTATTCTACGCTTCATCTGTTCTGATTCTACACTTCATCTGTTCTGATTCTACACTTCATCTGTTCTGATTCTACACTTCATCTGTTCTGATTCTACGCTTCATCTGTTCTGATTCTACACTTCATCTGTTCTGATTCTACGCTTCATCTGTTCTGATTCTACACTTCATCTGTTCTGATTCTACACTTCATCTGTTCTGATTCTACACTTCAACTGTTCTGATTCTACGCTTCATCTGTTCTGATTCTACACTTCATCTGTTCTGAATCTACACTTCAACTGTTCTGATTCTACGCTTCATCTGTTCTGATTCTACACTTCATCTGTTCTGATTCTACACTTCATCTGTTCTGATTCTACGCTTCATCTGTTCTGATTCTACGCTTCATCTGTTCTGATTCTACACTTCATCTGTTCTGAATCTACGCTTCATCTGTTCTGATTTAACACTTCATCTGTTCTGATTCTACGCTTCATCTGTTCTGATTCTACGCTTCATCTGTTCTGATTCTACACTTCATCTGTTCTGATTCTACACTTCAACTGTTCTGATTCTACGCTTCATCTGTTCTGATTCTACACTTCATCTGTTCTGAATCTACACTTCATCTGTTCTGATTCTACACTTCATCTGTTCTGAATCTACACTTCAACTGTTCTGATTCTACGCTTCATCTGTTCTGATTCTACACTTCATCTGTTCTGAATCTACACTTCATCTGTTCTGATTCTACACTTCAACTGTTCTGATTCTACACTTCATCTGTTCTGATTCTACGCTTCATCTGTTCTGATTCTACACTTCATCTGTTCTGAATCTACACTTCATCTGTTCTGATTCTACACTTCATCTGTTCTGCCCTCGGTCAGTGAAGAAGAAATCTTTTAAGACTGAGTCAATTCTAATTTTCATCCCAATCCAGTGTACCCCCTTTTTTAAGGAACTTTTTTTCCCCCACATTAAAACCCGAACGTGTGTAACACTCTGCCCTCGTGGGAGATGGGGGCAAGTAAAAAGGGACATAATAATCTGAAGATAAAAAAAATCAGATGAACATTTTAGAAAGGAGGAGGTTAAGAATTCTTCAGAAGAGGAACACAAAGTCCAGAGTGGTGTATCTGTTTATGTAACAAATACGTTTCAAACGAGCGACAATCATTCTGGAAAACTGAACATTTTTTTTGTCTGTATGATATTTTGGTTTATAAAAAATTCAGTGCTCAACATAAAAGATAGAGCTCTGGTGTCACTTTCCTCCTTTTCTTCTTCTTTATTTTTTATTATAATTTACCTATAATTTACCTATTATTTACCTGTAATTTACCTGTAATTTTTCCCATTCAAGATTTTGTCCGTTGGGACAGAAACCGTCACATTGTTTTTACTCTGCCTAGGAAGAAAATATTCTGGCAATGTGTCTTTTTGCCAATTTCCTCGAAATTTATACACTGGTTTTTGTCAGTCATATTTTGATCTGTGCCGCTTCTTTATATATATATATATATATATATATATATATATATATATATATATATACGTATAAATATACATATAAATATATAACATATATATACATATATATAATGTATATATATATATACATATATACAATATATATATATATATACGTATAAATATACATATAAATATATAACATATATATACATATATATAATGTATATATATATACATATATAAAATATATATACATATAATATATATACATATATCTAAAATATATATACATATAATATATATAAAATATATATAATATATAAACGTATATATATATATATATATATATATATATATATATATCTATATATATATATATATATATATATATATATTTAGGCAAACATTATTAAATAACACGGAGTGGTTTTGTTTGATGCGACTTTTTCTTATTTTTTCAAATTTTCCGAATTGTCCATCTAATGTGTCGGTCAAGTTGATATAAATATGATCCATGGCTTTCTTGTTCCATTCTTTTTATATATATGTACAGGGCCGGCGGGACAATTATAAAAGTGGGGGGGGTGGTCTCCTAAAAAGTGTGTGTGTGGGGGGGGGGGGCTCGTTAAATACATTCATATAAACTTAATTATTGATGACCGTAAAGTAAGGGCCCAAGTCAAAAAGTAAGGGGGCTTGATCCCCCCTGCCCCCCTCCCCCTGGTTCCGCCGTCTATGATATATATATATATACACAAATAATAAGAAATGTTTTTGGTTTAAGAAAGAATTGTTTATATGGTAAGATATATTAAAATACCTTTTTTTATTTTCTTTATCTCCTTTTTGGTGTGTTATCAATTCGTGTGATGTTGAAACGAATTTGGAATGAGAGTCTCTTTAGTCAAGAACGTCACGTGGCAGTGCGAATTTCTAATGCGTTCTAATTGCTCATTATTATATACACACATATATATAAACATATTATATATATTATATATATATAATATATATAATATATATATACAGGGTGGGCAAAAATAAGGGTCCTATTTTTAAAAATTCATAACTTTTTTATTTATTGATTTAAAAAATTTTTTTTTTTTTAGAATAAGTAAAGGACCCCTTCCGAAGCAAGCATGAGCCGTATTAGCCCTAAGGAACGTACCCTCATTTAGAAAACATTATTTTTGCTTAAAAAACTCAAAACAGTGTAAAAAACAATACTTTAGTTTTTGTAAGTTTTAAGAAGTGTTTTTCGGCTAAAATTTGTTTTGTTTGTTTCAAAAAATCTCGGAAGGGTCAGTCTACACACACATAAAGTTTGGTGAGTTTAACTTTTATTTTGTGGAAGTTATTCAAATTCAAGTTATTCAAATTTAAAGATAGGACCCTTATTTTGGCCCACCCTGTATAACATATACATAGAATAAAATATGAAACGAAAAGTACACCTTTAGTAGATAGAACCTATAGTGAAATGGTTTAAGCTCAATATACGAGATAGAGCAATTATAAAGATAGAAGAAATAAGAGTTATAAACATGTACGAATGTCCAGATTCATTTCAAACTTCGATTGTTCAATGCAAGGTATATTCCGTAATAAAATTATGTTTATTATTCTTTCCTTAAGCCAAGGCTTTTCAAAGATCAAAATCTTATCATCAGAGGAATTACATAGATCGATAAGATAAACATATACATATATATTATATATATATATAACATATAACACACACACACACACACATATATATATATATATATATATATATATATATATATATATATATATATAAATCTATATATATATACAAGGCTTGTGGGAGAGAAGTCCAGCAGAGTGCGCAATTATTAGGAAAATTCAAAAACAAGAGTGTAATATTTATTTATATATGTATTACAGAAGATAAAAACAACATCGGTACCGTCAGACATAAACCGAGGCTGAAGAGAGTCTGGTAAAGGAGACCAATTGCTAGGATTTTAAACTGTCGGTATCGATGTTGTTCTGAAATTCTATAATTCACCCTCCCCCCCCACACACACACATATATATATATATATATATATATATATATATATATATATATATATATATATATGTGTGTGTGTGTGTGTGTGTGTGTGTGTGTGTGTGTGTATGTGTGTATTATTTACTCCTCTCCAGGAGTTAGGCACAAGGCCAGTTTTATCCTACTCCCACAAGTAAGATGTGACCCAAGGTCGGGTCGGAAAGTGGGGGTTGAAAAGCCAGCGCCCGAGAGGTGAGCACTCTGACTATCAAAAATTGCCTGGGCAGCCCCGTCGGCATTCCCCGGTAGGGGCGCCTCAGTCAGTAAGCAATAAACTTACTCCTCCCCAAAGAGGGGAGGCGAAGCCTGGGAGGGTGGACCTCCTAGAACTGCACAGGACAGACACATAGACCGGCGTAAATCAAGCCCCGAAGGCCAAGACAATACCAACAATACCAGTCTATGGGGTGTAGTATCCATCGGAACAGATACTACACTTTGATCTTAGCCCAAAGGCGT
>OY744535.1:22972182-22989682 GCA_963556195.1 Sepiola atlantica
CACCAATACAAATGAGGCCTATTTTATCAATTCAAATAAGGTCTGTTTTGTAACAGTGGGAATAAGGTCCAATTTTTATCAGTGCAAATTATGCCCATTTTTTACTGAGGTTCATTTTTATCAAGCCAAATAAGGTCTATTTTATCTGCCAATAAGATCTATTTTTATCACCTCAAATAGTCCACTTTTGTCCGTTTAATTTTGGTCTATTTTCTATCAAGGTGAATATGGTTCGTTTTCTAACAGTGTAAATAAGGTCCACTTTTATCAGTGCAAATAAGGTTCAATTTATATCTGTACAAATAAGGTCCATTTAAGCAAATAAGGTTCATTGTTTTATCAGTGCAAATGATGTATATTTTTATGTTTGTTTTTTCGATCTTACATAATTGTAAATATCGTTTTTTTTGCTTGTAGTTTTTTTGTTTTCGTTTTTACTAATTTATTTTAACTTATATTCATAAAGAATACACACACACACACACGCACACAGACTACGGAGAAGAGTTTGAATTAACTACTAGACGCCATCCTCAAATGTCTTTTTCTATCTGTAAAAGGATTTGTCAGAAACACCTGACATGAGGATATTTATCCTACAAGTAAACCCTGACCAAATATTCAAAATAACATAGTATTCAATACCCAAATAAGATACCCTCGACACGGCTATACACTTGCTCATATGAGGAATAGTGCTCCTTATTACCTCAAGTAACAACACTTAGCTGGATACTCCACCAGACTAGATGAATTCTGGTCCTGGAATCCGGCAAGACCAATGAACCAAACAGAAATATATACGATAACATAATCAACTGGTCAATTGGGGAGAGAAAATTAATGTTCTTAATTTCTTTACAAACTCAACGTTTGACAGGAAAAGGAGAACATTAATGGGATATTCGAATATCTATGTATCTCGTATAGAGATTAAGTGTTAACCCCTAGGAAAGAAATCCTATAGAAGGGGTCCCTTGGTTTATGAGAACTTCGACTGAAGTAAAATGAAACAAAAAAGGGAGGTATATATAATTATTATTTAATTAATATTATTTATATCTACAGATGCATGTTTCGTCTTCGTTAAGACTCATCAGTACGACTATTTCTATCTATCTATCTATCTATCTATCTACCTATCTATCTATCTATCTATCTATCTATCTATCTATCTATCTATCTATCTATCTATCTACCTACCTATCTATCTATCTTCTTCTCTATCTATCTATCTATCTATCTATCTATTTCAGTCTGTTCCTATCTATCTATCTATCTATCTATCTATCTATCTATCTATCTATCTATCTATCTATCTATTTATCTATCTATCTACCTACCTACCTACCTATCTATCTATCTTCCTCTCTATCTATCTATCTATCTATCTATCTATCTATCTATCTATTTCAGTATGTTCCTATCTATCTATCTATCTACTCTTAAAATAGTTATGGTGTTTTTACTAACTTGAGAAGTAAAGGACAACTTTAATGGAACACTCGAATATCTATGTATCTTATATAGAGATCAAGTGTTAGCCCCAGGAAGGGGGGCCCTCGATTTCTGAGAATTTCAACTGAAGTAAAATGAAGAAAAAAAAGAGATACGGTAAGATAAAGAAGAATTTTAATGAAATATTCGAATATCCATGTATCTCATATAGAGATAGTGTGTTAGCCCCAGAAAGGGGACCCTTGATTTCTGAGAACTTCGACTGAAGTAAAAATGAAACTACGCATACATACACGAGCGCACACGCATACATGCTATCACGTGTAGATGCACGCTGTTTCTTTCTTTACATGTGATAAACATCGTCGGTTATTAGCAGGTATAGACAAAATGTATATTGAATTAAAATCCAACTCAGCGTTAGATGCGTGTGTGCGTTTATTTGTCTGTGTGTGCGTTTATTTGTCTGTGTGTGCGCAACACAATTCTGACGCAAGATGTTTAAATCGGCGGTGACTATGACATTAGTCGGAACAATGATTAGGACAACAATGTCGGCGATGACCACCAATTTGGTAACATCCATGTCATTAGTGGTCATCGTCGACATAGTAGGTGGCCATCGCTTTGGCATCGTCCATCCGTTCGAATGCAGTATATTGCAAAGTGCTTAATGTTTTGAATCTATCGGAATTAATATGATTCTTTCAGTTTCAACTTGCCTCATATGTCCCAACATTACACCGGGTTTCATATCTCTACGAACAATCACATTCTGATGTTATATATATATATATATATATATATATATATATATATATATATATATATATATATATATATATATATATATATATAGTGTGTAGATTTCAATTTTGTGTTGAGAATCTTAATAACAGAGCTCAATGTAATTTAAACAGAGCAAAACAGAATTATAAAAAAGAAAAAAACTATACACACATTAAGGTTGTATACATTATAACTTATTTCGACCCCTTAATTAGGTCTCCTCAGATGTATAAACAACCACGTCAAAAAACAATATATATATATATATATATATATATATATATATATATATATATATATATATGTGTGTGTGTGTGTGTGTAATAATCTAACGTGATAATAGAAAGCTCAATATATTGAATAGAGCAATAAATTCAAAAGATGAATGATGAAAATAAAAGTTGTACAATTACAATATTTATTAATTCATCAGAAGTTCGAAAACAATAAGAGATCTCATTATCCTTAATCCATGGATTTTCAACAAAAAAATATTTTCATCAGAGAGTAAAAATCGGTAATGTAAGTATTATCGGTAACATTGAAATAATTATTTGATACTTACATTACCTCTGATGAAATGAATTTTGCTTTGAAAATCCATGGATTAAGAATTATGAGATCCTCCTTGTTTTTGAACTTCTGATAATTTAATAAATATTGTAATTGTACAACTTTTATTTTTATTATCAATTTTCTGAAGTATATATATATATATATATATATATATATATATATATATATATATATATATATATATATATGAAAATATATCTATAGCAAGTAAGCTATACAGCAATATATATATATTTCTCTGTAGCTTACTTGCTATAGATATATTTTCATATATATATATATATATATATATATATATATATATATGTATATGTGTATATATATATATAGTGAGCAATGAAAATCAGAGGCTCCCGTGTTTCATCCCCGGGGGGAATCGTCAGGCTAAATTTAGCCGGACGATTCCCCCCGGGGATGAAACACGGGAGCCTCTGTGTAGCTTGATTGCCATATATATTTTCATTGCTTACTACCTAGCTCTACTTACGTATCGAGCACTGTTGAAGTAAATACTGAAAACTGACACATAAAAAATTATATCTCCTTATAATATTTTATGTGGATACATGAAGTACTAATATATATATATATATATATATATATATATATATATATATATATATATATATATATATATATAGTAAGTTATGAAAATATATGTATGGCAATTAAGCTACACAGATGCTTATGCGTTTAATCCCCGGGGGAATCTTCAGGAATTTTAGCCTGAAGATTCCCCCCGTAAATATATTGTCATAACTTACTACCAAGCTCTACTTACGTATCGAGCACTGTTAAAATAAATACTAAAAATTGATACATAAAGAATTATATCTCCTTTTAAAATATCATGTGGATACATGAAATAGTAATATATATATATATATATATATATATATATATGCATATATATATGTATATATATATGAAAATATATCTATAGCAAGTAAGCTACAAGCTAGATATATTTTCATATATATATATATATATATATATATAGCAAGTAAGCTACAAGCTAGATATATTTTCATATATTTTCATATATATATATATATATATATATATATAGCTACAAGCTAGATATATTTTCATATATATATATATAAATATATATATATGAAAAATATATATAGCAAGTAAGCTACAAGCTATATATATATATATATATATATATATATATATATATATATATATGTCGTATTATAGCGCCGGGGTTAGCAGCACCGACTCTCAGCTCGACGGTTGAGTTTAAATCCCGGCTTGAGGCACTAACTGGTCTAGCCGCACTGATGAGCTGTGAAACAGCGAAACAGTCTGTATGTCGGTGACTATATGAAGCTCCCTCCCTGAATAGAACTTATTTGTAAGGATATCGCCAACTGCCATTAGCTTTAAGGCATAGCTCATTAGGTAAAACCAATTTACATTGAGATATTTCTTACATTCAGTTAGCAGCGCCGACGGATGATTTTCAGGCACTAACTAGTCTAGCCACACCGATGAAACAGTCTGTATGTGGATGACTATATATATATATATGCAACGCTCATGCTGCAGAATTACGTCACCGACCGAGGAAAACATCAGAGCAGACTTGACGAACGAAGTTAGCGGGCGTTAACCCCACACATCACCACCAGCTGGGGGTCGGGGAGTTGACTGCATCTGTAAGGCAGACATGCATGAAAGAAATGTCGACATTCTCTTGCAATAAATTGTAAGCTTTATTTTTACATATTGGCATATATTTCCCTCCATTCAAACCCTACCACAATATATATATATATTCCACAATTATATGACCTTCTCGTCTTTTATCATTTTTAGCACACTTTTCATCCGCTCTTGAAAAAGCCCACATCACATCGGGCGAAACGTTGAGCTTATGGGTCTTCCACTGTTCCATTTTTAATTTCATATATATATATATATATATATATATATATATATATATATATATATATATATATATATATATATATATATATGCATATAAATATACTTATAAATATATATAGTATATATACAGATAAACACTATATATGCATATAAATATACATATAAATATATAATATATATATACATATAATATATATATACATATATATATATTATATATGTATGCATATGTTATATATTTATATGTATAATATATATATACATATATATAAACATATATATTTATATATATAATATATATAATATATATGTAATATATAAACTTATACATATGTATATATATAAACATATATATATAAACATATATATAATATATACATATAAACATATATATATATAATATATACATATAAACATATATATATAAACACATATATATTATATATACATAAAAACATATATATATAATATATATATAAATATATATATATAAACATATACATATATATGAACACATATATATATATAAACATATATATATTATATATACATATAAACATATATAATATATATATATATATATATAAACATATATATATATATAAACATATATATATTACATATACATATAAACATATATATATATATATATATATATATATATATATATATATGTAAACATATACACATATAATAAAAAATATTGTTCTTGGTTTAGAAAGCATTGTTTATATGGTAAGATATATTAAAATATCTTTTTTTTCTTCATCTCATCTAAATTGTAAGCTTCATTCTTACTGTAACATCATTCGCATTTGGGGACGACGTTACACCTCGATAATGAACAAGTAGTTTTTATTTTATTTTAATTTTAAAGTTCACTTACTATGTAACGTGGTCGTTTTTAAAACTGATGATGGCGTAACGTTCGGTCACGACTCTTCTCTCGCATATCACCTCAGCCAGATTGTTGACAAACCTCGCTCGCATTATTTATACTGAAGGACATATCGCAAATACTGATAACTTGCTCTCGACACTGTAATCTACTTTTCTATCCCCTGGGATATTCAGATCACTCAGTTGTCTAAATAAAGATCAACTCCAGGCTCAGGGAGACCACTGATCTCCCTTTCCATCGCAGAGTCAACCGATACTCAAGTGCCGATTCAGATAGTTTAAGATCCTTCATCTGAGAAATGCATGCACATTCCAATTTCAGGAAAACTTTGTCTTGTAACGCTTTCGAGATTCACCCAGGGTTTTTTACCCCGCCTAATAAACCGGTATCGTCCGGGCCTTTGGGTCTGGATTTACGCCGGTCTATTGGGGGGTTGTCGGTCCTGTGCAGTTCTAGGAGGTGCACCCTCACAGGCTTTGCCTCCCCTTTTTGGGGAGGAGTAAGCTTACTGTCTGAGGCGCCCCTACCGGAGAATGCCGACGTGGCTGCCCAGGCAATTTTTAAACAGCCACAGTGCTCAAATTCTCGAGCGCTGATTCTTTCCCACTTTCCCGATCTTGTGTCACATCTTACCTTGTGGGATGGAAGATAAATAGAACCGTTGGTCTAAAAAAATAGTCAGCCATGTTTCACTCCTAAGTTTTCTGTTGCTATAGTTCATGGAAATCATTATTGTTCATCTTTATCAAACAGAATATCTATTGTAACTTACTTCAGTCTCTGCGTATACTATTCTCTTATTGTATACTGACGCTCGTCGTCATCACCATCGACATCGCAGTGTGTTGCATTTCGTCACCATCACTATCATCGTCATCGTCGTAGTTGGCCGCACCTCGTAGCCGTCATCGTCGTCCGTCTGTAATCAAAACTTTTAACGCAGAGAGGAAAAGGGCGAGTCCGGCAAAGAATTTAACTGGTCTTTATTTGAAAGATATTTTCTCGTCATACGAATCATCGTCCGTGTCTGCAATCAAATACCCGCCATGCACAAGAAGGAAAAAGGCGCAAGACGCAGGAGAGTCCAAAATGGGTCCTTTTAACGCAGAGAGGAAAAGGGCGAGTACGGCAAAGAATTTAACTGGTCTTTATTTGAAAGATATTTTCTCGTCATACGAATCCTCGTCCGTGTCTGCAATCAAATACCCTCCATACACAGGAAGGAAAAAGGCGCAATACGCAGGAGAGTCCAAAATGGGTCCTTTTAACGCAGAGAGGAAAAGGGCGAGTACGGCAAAGAATTTAACTGGTCTTTATTTGAAAGATATTTTCTCGTCATACGAATCCTCGTCCGTGTCTGCAATCAAATACCCGCCATGCACAGGAAGGAAAAAGGCGCAATACGCAGGAGAGTCCAAAATGGGTCCTTTTAACGCAGAGAGGAAAAGGGCGAGTACGGCAAAGAATTTAACTGGTCTTTATTTGAAAGATATTTTCTCGTCATACGAATCCTCGTCCGTTTCTGCAATCAAATACCCGCCATGCACAGGAAGGAACAAGGCGCAAGACGCAGGAGAGTCCAAAATGGGTCTTTATTTGGGAGAATTTTCTCGTCATAATTATAAAGCTCACACATTCATTAAATTGGAGAGAGAGAAGCTAAATTGTTCTTCCTAACTTAGATCTAATTCGTTACGGGGATAGGAAGGAATGGACATACCAGTCGCTACTAACTCTTTTAGGAATTAAATTCCCATTTTCCTTTTTCTGAATTACATCTCGATTTTCCATCCGTTCACCACGCTCCCGAAAGACGGACTATCCCAAAAGCTTCTTTCTTTTTTCGTTTCCACTATTGTGACGTAATTGCTTCAAAGGGGGACACTTAGCCTGTCATCACGCGCCTGTTAAATCAGATGTCAGGGAAAGGGTCAGAGTTCAGGTATGTTTATACTTTTAGTCCGAGAGCGAACTTGTTCCCCAGATATCCTGGTCCACCTAGATACCAAATCCATACTTGTTGATATAATCGTTCTTCACTAACAGACATCCATTATGTAACAATTGCATGATATTATCACGGGCGTCGTAACGTTATTTGAATCTTTCTTCGGGTGCCTAGCGCAAGGAAGAAGTTTCAAAAATAGATCTTCTTTGCAAGAGCTTCCCGTTTATGGATCACATTGCCGCAGGACTGCTTCCCTACCTATGAAAACATGGCCGTGTTCAAACGCCCAAAATAGGTTTTTCTTTAATTATACAGTAGATTTCGTCTAAAAAGTCACCTCAATTAAACAGAAAAAGTGAGACTAACTGATTTTGTGAATTGATTTAGTTACTCAAACATTTAGTGACTTGATCACTAAACTTTTATCATCAATGTTTAGGCTAGGTACGTTGGCCTGCGTAATCTAACATAGGAGTATTCAGCTCCCCAGGGAGGGCACTCTAGAAGGTATAAAAAATAGCCGAGAACTGCCCCGTCGGCATTCCTCAATCGGTTCGCCTCAGACCACCGGTAATAAACCAATCCACGTTCCGAAGATCAAGAGAATGCCTGAAAAGATGGCCTCCCAGAATCGAACCTTATCTAATTCAGAAAAAAAGCATCGGGCCCCTAGTGAGGCAAACCCTAGTATCAGAATTCACGAAGGTTTACCCCTGGCTAGGTACGTTGGCCTGCGCAATCTAACATAGGGGATTCACCTCCCTAGAGCGGTCACTCTAGAAGGGTAGGAAAATAGCCGAGAAAAGACTCGTCAGTATTCGCTGTCAGTGGCGCTCCAGGCGACTGACATTAAATCAATCTCATCCCGAAGGAAGAGGTAATGCCTGGAAATATGGTCTTGTAGGACCGAAGTGAATCCTACCTCATCCAGACCAATGGATCTGACCCCCAGCGAGTCATCACTTCATATCAGAATATGCTAAGGTTTACCGTTGGTTAGGTATAAGTTGGTTTGCGTAAGAAATTTTCATAGGCACTCATAGTCATGTATAAATATAACCACCAACCCTTCGAGCGTCGGTCGCCATATTGTTTTTTTTTTAATGAAAATACGGCAGCACAAAACGCTCACTATATTTTACGTTCAGGAGCGCGACTCATAAACCATAAGGTTAACGAAAACCCAAAATATCAAAATAGTGAACGTTTTGGTATGTCGTAGTTTTTGTTTGTTTTTGTGTTGCTAAATGGGTCAAATGCCACTTGAGAATAAGTATTAATAAAGAAGGTTTCATTGTTACTCAGGAGATGCAGAACATTATGAGAGGATTGAGAATCGTCGATGGAATGGACCAAGCTCGAATACTTGTAGGGTCGGTTCATGACAGGAATCTGTTGACATTGGCTTAGAACACGCCCATGTTGTAATAGGTAGGGTAGCAGCCCTGTGGTAAAGTGTTCCATAGACTGGAAGCTCTTGCGTTCCAACGTGTATTCTTTTAAACTTTTCCTAATTGTAGTAATTTTTTGCATTTTTTCAAGTGACAATTCAATTTCAATTTAAAAAATTTTTTTTAACTGTATTTCAAAATACAAAATTGCAAGATTTAGTGATTAAGTGATCAAGTGATAAAAACCTCGAAAGTTTAGATATGGAAAATATATCTGAAGAGAACCGCACGATGCTTGAAACGCGTTAGAAATTCACAAAATTATAAAATCATAAAATCATAAAATAATCAAATAACAAACAACTATTGAAAAAAGTTTTTTTACAAATGTTAGTAGCCTCACTTCTTTAAATAAATAAATACGCTTGCACATGGATTCTTTTTATGTACGTAAAAATAAATAAATGTATATATATATATATATATATATATATATATATAGATTTACAATGATAAAATAACAAAATAATAAATAAATTTTGAAAAAAACATTTTACAAATGTTGGTAGCCTTACTCTTTTATATATATATATATATATATATATATATATATATATATATATATATATATATATTTATATATATATATATATATATATATATATATATATAATATTTCATTTATCCACATAAAATGTTAGAAGGAGATATAATCTTTTAGGTATCAATTTTCAATATTTACTTCAACAGTGTTCTATACGTGAGTAGAGCTATGTAATATATGAAAATATATTTATAGCAATTAAGCTACACATAGGCTTCCGTGTTTCATCCCCGTAGGCAGCATGACGATTCCCTACGGGGATGAAACTCGGAAGCCTCTGTGTAGCTTAATGCCATAAATGTATTTTAATAACTTACACTTAATATATATATATATATATATATATATATATATATATATATATATATATATATATATATATATATATATATATATATATAGTAATCCAGGTAAAGTAAACATCCACAGGATAAAAATATATATGATATTTTTTATTTTTATTTATGCAGACATGTACATAATCTGCGATGTACATGTCTGTATAAATCAATAAATAAATAATATATATATATATATATATACATATATATATATATATATATATATATATATATATATATATATATATATATATGGTTATTTTTATCTATACAGGCATGTACAAAATCTGCGAGACTGGCATGTCGATGTTATCGATCAACAGCTATTATAAACTGAGATCTCATCAGTCAAAGTTAGAATCTGATCTCTACCTCAAATCATATTTAGGAAGGATATATATATATATATATATATATATATATATATATATATATATATATATATAAGGTTATTATTATTACTATTATTATTATTATTATTATTATTATTATTATTTCATGTATCCACATAAATGTAATTAGGAGATGTTCTATACGTGAGTAGAGCTAGGTAGTAAGTTATGAAAATATATTTGTGGCTATTAAGCTACACAGAGGCTTCCGCGTTTCACCACCGGAGGAAATCGTCGTTTAGCCTAACGATTCCCTCCAGAGATGAAACGCAGAAGCCTCTGTGTAGCTTAGTGGCCACAAATATTTTCATAACTTACTATATATATATATATATATATATATATATATATATATATATATATATATATATATATATATATATATATATATAATTTTGTTTGTTTTTTGTAGAAGTTAACACATTTAAATATCGTTATACGGGAAAGAATTAGCTAAAGACCAAAGCGGAAACTTTGTACCGTTTCACCAGAATAATGCACGTCTATATTTATAAAATATAAATATTAAGGAACAGTTATTGGTGAATAATGTTTACATGGCCAGAGTGCTCACCTCTCGAGCGCTGGCTTATCTAATCCCACTTTCCTGACCTTGTGTCACATCTTACTTTGTGGGAGGTAGATAAATAAATAAATAAATAAATATATATATATATATATATATATATATATATATATATATATATATATATATATTAACTTTTTACATACATAGATTTTTTGCATCTTAATCACTTAGGAAGTGAGACAATCGAAATAGTAGTAAGCAAAAACCACGAATGCTGCAATCACCAATAAAAACGATAACATACAAATACATTAAATATTTAGGTGATAAAAATCGTAGATATTTCTAGGCAGGGCGTCGTAGTCTAATGGTAAATATCGAAGGTTCGATTCTTGTCTAAGTTAGGCATGCTGATGACGGCTATGAGCCAGAAACACGTGTCCATGGATTACTTTTATGTACATATAAAATTTATAAATATATATATATTAACGAAAAATACGTCCTATAAAGTTAAGGGTGACTACTAATGCAATTGTTTGCATCTTAATCACTTAGGAAGTGAAACAATCGGAATAGTAGTAAACAAAAAGACAACAAACGCTGAAATCACCAATAAAATAATTAGAAAAAAAATACATAAATATATTTATATGAAATGGCGAAAAAAGAAAAGAGATTTAACATTTAAATTTGGAAATATATAAAAGCTCTATTTGATATTGAGCACTTTTTATAAACCAGGTTGAAATTCTTTGCTTTACTACCTGTGGATGTTTTACCTGGATTATTATTATTATATATATATATATATATATATATATATATATATATATATATATATATATATATATGTGTGTGTGTGTGTGTGTGTGTGTGTGTGTGTGTGTGTGTGTGTGTGTGTGTATATATATACTGTTTTTAAATCTCCGAAACAGTTACATGGTAAACAGCTGATGATCCCCGTGTTAATATTAGACGCTTAAGGTCTCCTGTTTTTGTTTCAATCTTAGATAATTAACCCCCCCCCCCCCATTTTTTTTTAAAACTTTTTTTTTACTTAAATTTATTCATTTATTAATTTTCCAACGAATGTTAAGTCTGCAATATCTTGGATTTAGTTAGTTTCTCTGGGAATTTAAACTGCATTTTACATTTTTTTTTCTAATGACTCAAAGCTTCTTTAGACTATATATATATACATATGTATGTATATATACATGTCTAATTTATTTTTAAAAAACCTATTTCAAATAGAAGTTTTATACCAAACTTTTAGTCTGCGCGACCATTATCTTTTCGATAATTTATTATTCATAAATTACTGACTAACCCTAACCATAACCCTAACCATAACCCTAACCCCTAACCCCTAACCCTAACCCTAACCCTAACCCTAACCCTAACCCTAACCCCTAACCCTAACCCTAACCCTAACCCTAACCCTAATCCTAACCTCTAACCCCGAACGTCTTTATTTGTGCTTTTAAATAGCATTAAAACTTGGGATTTTTGTTTGTGACAAGAAAGTTCCAAATTTGTAATAAAAACCTACAACAGCAAAGATTTTATTTTTATTTTTACGCAAACAAAAAAAAAGACAATAACTAGAAAAAGCGATTCGAAGATCGAACTAAAATTCAATTCTCACCATTTTACAAGGAATTTTATTTCAAGACATAAAATAGAATTTGAAGCGGAATGTAATTGGAGTACCAAATGGAATGGGCGAAATATTCCAACGATCCATAACCAACTGGTCTATCCAAGGGTTTTAATATATTTTTTTCTTTTTTTTCATTATTAACTTCAGACGAATTTTAAAAAAATTCCGTTCGGCACTATTTCAAAACACCTCATCTATATATTACTAATCTAATACTACTAAAACTCTGCGAATCTTGTTTGTCTCTGTGTACAATGAGTGACGTCACAAAGAGATTAAATCACAAAATAATTACGCCATTAAGGCTAAACTAACAAAACGATGACGTCATCCTTTAAAACAGAGAACATAAACGACCCGTGACCGGTATGATTACGGGTCGTCTATATTATATATAAACAGAAGAGACTCAGAAGGTTTATTTATTGTATAGAACCGTTCTCTATAAGTTTTTATTTGAAAAAAAAAATACCTGTAATATAATTTAATTAAATAAAATACTATCTCTGTTTTAATGACCGTGAGAGGCCATTTTTCAAGATGGCTACGTCTTGGTTTCATAGTTACTGATGTATTATGGTTGATATAATTTTTATTTAGGGCTGCACTTTGTACCAAAATGGACTATTCCGCCCATATTTTGGATAAAATTGATTGTTAGCCTTAAATTGTATTTGAAGTCTGGAAATATAATTTAATTAACCTTAAGCTCCATTTACATAATTCCCCACGATAAAAGAAATCGACCATAATGCATCATTAAGCGTGGAAGCAAGACATACCCTGTTGAAAAATAGCTTCCCATGGTCCCTCTAACGGTGATAATAATGTTTTTGTTATACATACACACACACACACATACACACACTCATATATATATATATATATATATATATATATATATATATATATATAAAATATTTGTTGTTGTTTATTATCTATGTACGTATACGTTTCATCCCTTTTCAATCAGGACTCATCAGCATAGAGATATGACTATTCACTACCGGTCGTACGATTCGAAACCCTGGATTACAAGTATTTTTCAACTACCATATATATATATAATAATAATCCAGGTAAAATATCCACAGGGTAGTAATCCAAAGAATTTTAACCGGGTTTATAAAAAGTGCTTAATATCCAATAGAGCTTTTATATATGATTATTTTTATTTACACAGACATGTGCAAAATCTGCGACACTGGCATGTCGATGTTATCGATGAACAGCTATTACAAACTGAGATCTCATCAGGCAGAGTTAGAATTTGATCTTAACCCTAGATCATATTTGGAAAGAATGAAATGGAGAAAGAAAGAAAACAAAAAAGAAAAAAAATTTAAATTTCAAACTTTAGGGAGTCACGTGGTTGGGACCGTTAAGGATCAAAATATTAAAGTCCAAAACCATATGTATATATATAGTACACGTATTGTATTAGTTTCTGTAGATGAAACTACAGTGTTTATAAAAAGTGGTCAATAATAAGTAGAGCTGTTCTTAAGTATACATTTTTATTCATACAAACATTATTGGTTACATATGTGCATACATGTTTCGGTTGTACTCTTCACAGAGAGTCAACCTCTTCAGACCAAAGAAGACAGAGAAGTGAGATAAATTTGGAAAACTTTCCCTTTAAATAAATCTCTTTTGGGGATGAGATATTTTTTTATAATTTAGTATTGGGTTAAATTCTTTACTTGCTGTGAAGAGTACAACCGAATGTATGCACATATGTAACCAATAATGTTTGTATGAATAACATTTTATATATATATATATATATATATATATATATATATATATATATATATATATATATATATATTACTATTTCATGTATCCACATAAATTTTATAAGAAGATATAATTTTTTATGTATCAATTTTCAGTGCTCGATACGTAAGTAGAGCTATATAGTAAGTTATGAAAATATATTTATGGCAATCAAGCTACACAGAGGCTCCCGCGTTCATCTCCGGGGGGAATCTGTGTAGCTTAATTGCCATAAATATATTTTCATAGCTTACTATATATATATATATATATATATATATATATATATATATATATATATATCCGTATTTTCTCTCCCGTCACGAAAAAGTTAGCGAGTAAAACACGTGCCTTTTTATTAGTCGGTGTTGTTGCTTTAGGTTACCAAAAAATGATAATAATAATTTATATATGAAAAATGTGATTACTGACGTAATTCTATGATTAGTGCGGACACTTGCGAAGCATAATTCATGTACACTAGTTTAAATTATATTACGTACATTTTTTTTTATCAAAACAGAATTAAATATAATGGTTTTATACGAGGATAAAATGTTTTGAATAGATTTTCCTAAACCTTTTTTTCCTGATTTTGTCTTCTTAAAATATTTTTATCTGTTTTTGTTTATTTTTTAAAACGGGTTCATTTTAACAACTTCTCCTTTTGACTAAGCGCAAAGTGTAGTATCTGTTCTGATACTACACTTAGCGTTTTCTGTCCTCGGTCAGTGAAGGTGAAATCCTTCTAGACTGACGGAGGCAATTGTTTTCCCCCCAATACAGAGTGCTCTTTTGGGGAGATGCATTTTCAACACATTAAAACCCGAACTTATGGCCGTCTCTACCCTCGTGGGCAGGCAAGTAAAAAAGGGACGCCTTATTTCGGCTTAGGGCAAAGTGTAGTATCTGTTCGGATACTACACTCAGTATTTACATACGTCCCACTAAAGTGTGATGTGACACAAGGACGGAAGGGGGGGGCGCCTCAGTTAGAAGAGTCAGGCTGGCCTCTAAAAATAACTTGGGCAGCCCCGTCGGCATTCCCCGGGGGGGGGGGGGGCTGAGGCAGTTAGCAATTAACAAACTAATTCCTAAAGAGGGAAGCAATGCCTTGAAGGGTGGACTTCCTACGAATACCCATGTCATATCACCGTCCGACAGATAAAAGGCCATCGAAATGGCGAGTCTCTGTGGACTGATTGTCGAGGACGTATTCGCGACTGGTATTTTTAGGGGTGGGGGGGGAAGATTTTTGTCGACTAAATCCTTTTCTCCACTTCTGATACTGCACCAAATCTTTTCTGTCCTGGGTCAGAGAAAGAGAAGTTCTTCTAGACTGAGGCAATTTAAATTTTTGTTCTAATCCTGGGTGATCATTTTTACGGAGCTAGATCCCCCCCCCCCCCTCATTAAAAAAGAAACAACCCTATGTCTAACCCTACCCTCGTGAGGAGGCAAGTAAATAGGGACTCCTACACGTGTGACGAGGCTAGTGTTAGGGTTGGCGAATATGCGATTAGACGTGCCTCTTCGTCTCTTTTTTTTTCTTCCTTTTTTTATTGGAACAAAAGTCTGATCTTTTATTTACACGTGTCATTAAACGTGTTAATAGTGACTTAAAGCAGTTTCCACATGACAACGAGCTTTAGTCTTGACGGCGAAATCTCAGACGATCTCAACGTAGTATTATCGTTTTAATGGCAGTCGTAAGTCTATGCAAGAAATATATATATATATATGTTTTATTTATTATCTATGTATGTGTACGTTTCGTCTGTTATAATCAGGACTCATCAGCATAGAGATATGACTATTCACTATTGCTCATGCGATTCGAAATCCCGTATTCCAAGTATTTTACAACTCAAATCCAGACGTCTAGAACCACTAGGCCAAGCTGAATAGTGAATAAACAGTGATAATTTTAACAACTTTATTCGGCGACTTGAGGTCATAAGAGCGTTCGACTTAATGAAAGAAACGATGCATTTATAGCTACCGACGTCATATATATATATATATATATATATATATATATATATATATATATATATATAAATAAATTTTTGTAGGTACAAAGTTTTAATAAACAATAAAATAATATTGACGCATTGCCATTATTATCTATAGTGAGGATTTTAAAATTTTTTTTATAAGAGAGGAATAAAGAACCACAAGAAGAGGAACAAAAGTGAATCACTTCGTAACTTTCTTTTTTTCTTCTCTATGAGGATGTTTTTTGGGTTTTTTTAAACGAATATTGAGAAAAAAAGAGGTAAAAAAAAATATACCGAGACGTCTTTTCAAGGTAATCGTCGACTATGAAGGGGAATCACGATTAAAAACGTGGTCAAAAGACAATAAATAATTATCGAGGATATTAAAAAAAAAATTGTTAATTATAAAAAAAAGAAAATGGGAACAGACATTCTTAACGTACACCCATTAGTTCTAAGTTATGGGTGTACTATTTTTGTTTGCACAGAGACGGTTGACGTAAATTGCTAGCATATATATATATATATATATATATATATATATATATATATATATATATATATATATATATATATATATATATAATGCTTATTTAGAATTTCTAAAATTTAGTCTTTACTTATATCAATGGCAGAATTGACGACGATCTTACAATTGTTTCGCAACGTGCAATATGCTACAATTAAACGCAGTTACACGCTGCTCTTCAGAAACCAATATATATATATATATATATATATATTATATCGATATATATATATATATATATATATATATATATATATATATATATATATATATATATATATAGCGTGCATGTGGTGAGCGTAAGTTTTCTTCTTTTCAGTAGTAGCTCGTGACGTAAGGATGCTTTTCCGATCAATAAATAAATAAATAAATAACATTTAAAATCTTTAACTAAAAAAACAAATATGTTTTATTTATTAACCGTCTCCTGACCCATTATTAGATGTTCGGGGCATGTGTTCCTACTGTGTCGTTCTCGTTTCGCAAAAAAAAAAAAAAAAAAAAAAAAAAAACAGAATGAATAACAGTTAGGATTTGATAATCTCGCAAAATCCGAAGAAAAAGATATTTCAGTTTTTTTTTTTTGTACATTATTATTAAAAGATTCTTTTCTTGGACCGTTGACTACGGGAGTTCCCGCTTTACTCCCTGTTTCCCCGACTGTCACAACATGCAGAAATTGAAATGTAATGAGA
>OY744535.1:22994682-23007182 GCA_963556195.1 Sepiola atlantica
TGCCTCTAGTAAAATCACTAAGCTGAATACTCCATCAGACTAGATGAATTCTTGTCCGGGAATCAAGTTAGACCAAGAGACCACAAATAACATATACTATAACATAGTTAACTTGTCAATCAAAGAGAGGGAAATTAATGTTGTTATATCTGTACTTACTGAACGTTTGAGAGGTAAAGGAGAACTTTAATGTAAGATTCGCATATTTATGTATCTCATATAGAGATCACGTGTTAGCCGTAAATAGAAGACTCTTGGGTTCTGAGAACTTCGACTGAAGTAAAATAAAACAAAAATAGGATATATATATATATATATATATATATATATATATATATATATATATATATATATATATCTCACTTACTCTCTCTCTTGTTAATCGATGTTCTTGGCCTTTTGACTAAGATCAAAGTGTAGTATCTGTTCCGATGGATACTGCACCCCATAGACTGGTATTGTCTCGGCCTTCGGGGCTTGATTTACGCCGATCTATGGGTCGGTCCTGTGCAGTTCTAGGAGGTTCACCCTCCCAGGCTTCGCCTCCCCTCTTTGGGGAGGAGTAAGTTTATTGCTTTCTGCCCCGAGGCGCCCCTACCGGGGAATGCCGACGGGGCTGCCCAGGCAATTTTTAAACCCCACTTTCCCGACCCGACCTTGGGTCATATCTTACTTGTGGGAGTAAGATAAAAACTGGCCTTGCGCCTAACTCCTGGAGAGGAGTAAATCAATACTTCTCTCTCGCTCCTCTCTCTCCCTATATATATATATATATATATATATATATATATATATATATATATATATATATATATATGATACTAATAATAATAATAATAATAATAATAATAATAATAATAATAATAATAATCCAGGTTAAACATCCACAGGGTAGTAATCTAAAGAATTTTAACCGGGTTTATAAAAAGTGCTCAATATCAAATAGAGCTTTTATATATGATTATTTTTATTTACACAGGCATGTACAAAATCTGCGACACTGGCATGTCGATGTTATCGATCAACAGCTTTTATAAACTGAGATCTCATCAGGGAGAGTTAGAATCCGATCTTAACCTTAGCTCATATTCGGAAAGAAAGGTTGTTGATCGATAACATCGACATGCCAGTGTCGCAGATTTTGTACATGTCTGTGTAAATAAAAATAATCATATATATATATATAATATATATATATATATATATATATATATATAGAGAGAGAGAGAGAGAGAGAGAGAGAGGGGGGAGCAAGAGTTTTCATATTGACACTTGTATTTTAGTCTGAAGAAATCGACCTCATCAAAGCTACAATTGAAATATGTTCTGGGGGTGTAGCCATGATATGTTTGTATAAAGAACTCTATTATTGTGCAATATTATGTAGACACAATAAATATTCTCCGGATTTTTTACTCTGTAGATACAAATCTTACTATGATTACTATATATATATATATATATATAGTAGGTAATGAAAATATATTTATGGCACACAGCTACACAGAGGCTTCCACGTTTCATCCCCGTAGGGAATCGGCAAGCTAAAATCCTACCTAGCTCTACTCACGTATTGAGCACTGTTGAAGTAAATACTGAAAGTTGATACATAAAAGCTCATATCTCCTTATAACATTTTATGTAGATACATAAAATAATATATATATATATATATATATATATATATATATATATATTTAAAATTTAATCATCCACAGATACGAGTTTTGTCAGAATCTCAGAGTCTGAAGCCTAAAGTTCTATCACTGAACCAATCTTCGCTTGTGCTTGAAAATATCGCTTTTTTATAGATGTCATTTTTATTTTTTATTTTATTGTTTGCGATACTTTTGAACGAATTCAATTATTTTATATGGGAGAGCATTTTGCCTTAATGCTAGTTCGGAATAAGTTCTCCTTCACCAATGTCAAACGTATCGCAAACAACACAAACAAATACATTTGTTTGCGATACTTTTGAACGAAAATATACATGGCTTCAGACTCTGGGGTCCTAGTTTCAAATCTCGCTAAACGACGAAACACGTGTCCGTGGATAATTGAATTTAAAAATAAATATATATGTCACTCCTCACATTGGTGAAGGGAAAATTATTCTCAACGCGCATTAAGGCAAACGTATCTTCCGTATAAATAACTGAATTCGTTCAAAAGTATCAAATAACAAATAAATACAAAAATACACGACATCTTTAAAAAGTGATATATTCGACCACGAACGGAGATTAGGTGAGTTGTAGAACTTTAGGCTTCAGACTCTGGGGTCCTGGTTTCGAATCTGGCTAGATTCAGCCACGACGAAACACGTGCCCGTGGATGATTAAATGTATATATATATATATTTATATATTATATATATATATATATATATATATGCATCTAACACATGGTTTCTTTGAAGGCATTTTGCCTCTATCTTTATGTTAAATTCAAAAGATGCTTAAAAACAATGAACTTTCCCAAATTTATAACTACCAGCGACCATGCGCGATAAAGTTCTATTTAAAACAGACATTTGCACCGTTAGTCCACAACATCGGACGAGACACTTCTACAAGACCAAGAAGGAGGATTACGGAGAAAAAAAAGGTTTATACCTTTTATTTGTCTAAGCTCTATCGAGGCTTGTTTTATCAAGCAAAATATTAGATTAAAAAAATCAAAATGGAGAAAAAAAATTTTTTTATCTTTATTTTGATTTAATAAAAAATATCTGCATCTAACACATATTTCTTTGAAGGCATTTTGCCTCTATCTTTATGATACATCTCTCTATCTATCTATCTATCTATCTATCTATCTATCTATCTATCTATCTATCTATCTATCTATCTATCTCTCTCTCTCTCTCTCTCTCTCTCTCTATATATATATATATATATATATATATATATATATATATATATATATATGTATATATATATATATATGTATATGTATATATATATATATATATATATATATGTATATGTATATATATATATATATATATATATATATATATATATATATATATATATATATATATATATATATACAGGGTGGGCCAAAATAAGGGTCCTATCTTTAAATTTGAATAACTTGAATTTGAATAACTTCCACAAAATAAAAGTTAAACTCACCAAACTTTATGTGTGTGTAGACTGATCCTTCCGAGATTTTTTGAAATAAACAAAAATAATTTTAGCCGAAAAACACTTCTTAAAACTTACAAAAACTAAAGTATTGTTTTTTACACTGTTTTGAGTTTTTTAAGCAAAAATAATGTTTTCTAAATGAGGGTACGTTCCTTAGGGCTAATACGGCTCATGCTTGCTTCGGAAGGGGTCCTTTACTTATTCTTAAAAAAAAAAAAAAAAAAAAAAATCAATAAATAAAAAAGTTATGAATTTTAAAAAATAGGACCCTTATTTTTGCCCACCCTGTTATATATATATATATATATATATATATATATATATATATATATATATATATATATATATAGTTATTGTATTGTTGTTGTTTCCTAGGTGTTTATCTAATGACACTCCAGTGTTTATAAAATAGTGCTCAATAACAGGCAGAGCTGTATTATAGTATAAATTCATTTCTCGACATTAACATTATTGGCTGCCTATGTGCATACATTTTTCAGCTGAGATCACTTTCGAAATCTATCTTCTACGGGTCATCTTACAAAATGAAACATGTATGTAAATTAAATAAAAGGTTCCGTTCGAAATTCTGTACAGATTCCCGAGTTCGACAAAATAAACCGTAAGGTTACACCGGCCGAAACGTTGTGTGGATAACATTCAAGATGAGAACAGTAGTCCGAATAATCCAAATAATACGATTATAATTGTTAATAAAAACTTTTTTTTATAAATAAATATTTCTTAGAGTTTTATTTTAATTTTTATTTATTTATATATAGTAATATGAAAATATATTTATGGCAGGAGATAGATAGATAGATAGATAGATAGATAGATAAAAACGTATTGAATGCAAGTGTTGTAAAAGTCAAGCTATTATTCTGTGTGTGTTTGTGCGGCTCATCCTACCCACAATTATTTCTTATCCCTTATACACCAGCAGGACGAGAACGGCCCCGCCCCCGCCCCCGCCCCCGCACGCAACAGCGAACGACCCACCCCTCCCCGGGGCCGGCGGCGGCGGTGGCGGCGGCGGCCACTTGGCGCAACTGCTGTGCGAAGTCGTTCGTTATAAACTCATTTTTTGTTGTTTTCTTTGTTTCTTCTCTTGCTCCGCTCGACGAACATATTTTTAATCGAAAAAGATTTCGCACAATGTTAGCACCTTTTCTTTTCTTTTTTTGTCTTCTTCTTTTTTTCCTTTTCTTCTTCTTTTTCTTCTTCTTTTTTTCCTTTTCTTCTTTTTTTTCTTTTCTTTTTTGTCTTCTTCTTTTTCTTCCTTTTCTTCTTTTTTTCTTTTCTTTTTTTTGTCTTCTTTTTCTTTCTTTTCTTCTTTTTTTTCTTTTTTTTTGTCTTCTTTCTTTTTCTTCCTTTTTTTCTTTTTGTTTTCTTCTTTTTTTGTCTTCTTTTTTTCCTTTTCTTCTTTTTTTATTCTTCATTTTTTACTTTTTCTTTTTTTACTTTTCCTTCTTTTCTTTTCTTTTCTTTTTTTTTGTCTTCTTCTTTTTCTTCCTTGTCTTCTTTTTTTTCTTTTCTTTTTTTGTCGTCTTTTTTTTTCTTTTTCTTCTTTTTTCTTCTTCTTTTTTTACTTTTTCTTCTTTTTTTTCCTTTTTCTTCTTTTTTTTTCCTTTTCTTCTTTTTTTTACTTTTTCTTCTTTTTTCCTTTTCTTCTTTTTTCCGTTTTCTTCTTTTTTTACTTTTTCTTCTTTTTTTTCTTTCTTTTTTGTTTCCCTTTTTTTCATTTTTTCTTGTTCTTTTTTGAGTTCCTTCTTATTTTGTTTTCTTTTTTCTTTTCTTCTTTTTCATTCTTTTCTGTTTTCTTCTTTTTTCCTTTATTTTTTTTTTGCGTTTCTTCTTTTTTCTTTTTCTTTTCTTTTTCCTTTTCTTTTTTTTCTTTTATTCTTTTTTCTTTTTCTTCGTTTTCCCCCTTCTTCTTCTTTTTCTTCTTTTTTTATTCTTCTTTAGATTCTTGGTGTTTGTTTTTCCTGTTTTTCTTTTTTTCTTCTTGTTCTTCTTCCTCCTCTCTCTCTTCCTTCTGCTTCTTCTCCTTCCTATACTTCTTCTTCCTTTTCTTCTTTTTCCTTTTCCTCTTCTTCTTCTTCTTCTTCTTCTTCTTTTTTCCTTCTTCATCTTTTCCTTCTCCTCTTCTTCATTCTTATTCTTCTTGTTTTAAAATCCTAATTTCTATGATTTTATTAAAAACGTATTTTCATTACTAAATCTTAAGCAGTAAAGTTCAAGATTACAAAACAAAAGAAAAAAAATGTAGTTTTTATTTTTTTTCGTATTATTTCGGAAGATTGTGTCCGCCAAGAAAAATGTCTTATAAAATGGACACTGAACAGTTTATATCGAAACAAATCTGAAGCGGCGGACATTTTTTTTTGATTTACTGCGAAATTTCAAACATGTGGAATTTTTTGATATTCACCGATCCCAATTTTTTTCCGACAAATACAGTTGGTGGCTCATTGCATTTGATTTATCTCCTCCTCATGGTGTTAGACACAAGGTCAGGTGTGGTTTTTAAAAGCCATCACATTAGGAATAGGCGTACTATTGCCTTCGACATATGCATGGGCAACTCCGTCAGCATTCCCTGGTGTAGGCGCCTCATGCGATTAGGATACAAACAAAACTTTCCAGAAAGAAGGTAAAGCCTGGGAGGGTGGACCTCCTAGAACTGAACATAACTATACCCCAGTCCGAAAGCTACACGAATAGAACCTTCCTCCTCAGGAGGTTAGACACAGGGTCAGGTGTAGTTTTGAGAAGTTAGCGCATTAGGAATAGGCGTACAAAAAAATGTATGCACAGCTCCGTCGACATTCCCCGGTAGGGGCGCCTCATGCGATTAGGATAAAAATATACCCTATGTATGTATAGTAAATATGGAAATGATAGAAAAATAAAATTTTAAAGTTTAAAAATTTATTAAATCATCAAGTGTTCAAGCGAAGGATATGATCAACTGAACTTTAATCCATAGATTTTCAAAGAATTTCTTTAATCCATAGATTTTCAAAGAATTTCTTTAATCCATAGATTTTCAAAGAATTTCTTTAATCCATAGATTTTCAAAGAATTTCTTTAATCCATAGATTTTCAAAGAATTTCTCTTTCGTTCAACTGGATTTTAACATTATGCTCGTTCTCTCCCTTTTTTTGTTTCGTTCAATTCTTTCATTTTTTAATTCGTGTTTTAGCCCCATTTCTTCTAACCTTATACTTTTTATATTCGTAGATTAGGAGACTTCCTAAAGTACAGATATCAAAATTATAATGTAAGAAAGGAAAAATCGAAGAAAAAGGAAATAATTGGACGACACAACAATAATAATTGAATAGAGCACTTCTAAACACGACACATAATAATAATTGAATAGAACACTTCTTAACACGACACATAATAATAATCATCATCACTAACAAAATAATTTAATAATATTTAACTACACCAAACCATTCAATCTAATCACACCTCAACATTCGTATAAAAAAAACCGTTTCTGCAAACCTATCACAAAAACAAACCGTAATTTCCGGCCCAGGCTATTCGCGAAAATCACGCACCGACGAGTGGATATATTTTATCTCTGACGATGAGGGATTCCCTCGAAAATTTAAAAAGGAAGATACACCAGCCTAGCATCACGGTTCGAACTTAACACATTGGTAAATATAATAAAATTATTTGAAATTTATTGATTTCTCAATATTGTTTACCTTTTACCTTTTACGTACCGGCGGTGTCAACTAACCAACGCATTGTCATCGTCTTCACACATAACTTTTGTATATATATATATATATATATATATATATATATAATAGCACTATATATAATATAACATATATATATATATAATAGCACTATATATAATATAACACATATATATATATAATAGCACTATATATAATATATATATATATATATATATATATATATATATATATATATATATATATAGCATTATATAAAGTGAAATAATAAAATAAAGTGCGAATCAAATTTCATTAGAATTCAATGTTCAGGCAAAGTATGGTTTGCACTATTCCGATCAGCTCATAAGGACCCTGAATTTTGAACATTATAATATTAAACACCAAGTGAGTTTTCTGAACTTTTCATATGATTTGTTTTTTTATCGTTTTATTAATTTGCGTACACCTTAGATACATTTTTTCACTTCCATTTACTGCATCGATTGCAAACAGATTTCCCGGCTGGATAAATTTTTCGTTTTTGGACAACCACTCACCACCTGGATCACTTTTCAATCAACCTCTTGAATATCTTTCCTGAATATGTTTTAAATTGTATGACTTCGATGAACTGTATAGCTTTAACAAAAAAGTATGTTTTGGAATGATATATTTGATGTTTTATATACGTTTATGTATTTTTATATATATTTTTATATATTTTCAAAGTTTAATTTTATTACCTGCAGTAATGTCATTGCGGTAATGGTCCGCTGAGGAGAAAGATTTTTTTTGAAAACTCATGAGTTAAGGACTTTAAAGTACTTTGCTTGAACTTTGAATTGTAATAAAATTTGATTTGCACCTTATTTTATTCTTTCAGTTCATCTATTGCTATTAATGCTCTATCCAGTATATTGAGCTTCATTTTTATCCGGATGTTCACTAATTAAAGATATTAGTTGCCTCATATATCTTTTGTTGTATTAACCTTATATATATATATATATATATATATATATATATATATATATATATATATATATATATGTGTGTGTGTGTGTGTGTGTGTGTGTGTGTGTGTGTGTGTGTGTACGTGTGTTTAATTTCACTCGAAAGCGATCAACATTACAATTACGATTACTGATTCGTGTTTTTAATTTCGTACGATGACATCTTCTGACATAAATTAATGAACATATCAAAATCAACGCCACATTAATATATACTTTTTTCGCTGAAATACGAGTGTTTTGTGTGGTTTTAATTTCGTATTAATTTTGCCTTTAATTTTGAATGTATAAAATTTGCTGAAATATTCGTGTCATTGCTTCAGGGAAAAATAAGTTGACACTGAATTTCCTTCTTTTTTTAAATAGTTTTTTTTTAAATCGTTCGTATAAAAGTTCTCATGTCTAATTAACTAAATATGTATTTTTTTTTTCAATTCCAGCTTCTGGAAAGATACATTTTATTTTGTCTATTTTTATTAACAAAAAACGAGATTTTTCTGAAGAGGGAGAAAATTTATTCTTGAAATATGTATAAATTATCTTTCAAAATTTTTTATTACGATTTAAGCCCATTTTATGAGTCCAGTCCGATGGTCTGTCATGCAATATTTTTATTCGCTAAAACACGCAGCACGAATCGAGGCATTTTATTTTCAATGTGTCCAATAATCTCTGTAGCAAGATTCGACGCGAGTTTCTACAAATAATGTTACAAACGGTATTTTCGACAAAAGGTTAGATTAAGCGGAATAGTGGACAATTCCATTATAAGTTTAGTATTATAATTAGCGCTACGTGTCAGGCTATGACGTCAGGGACGAGAAGTCGTAATTGAGACGGGACAATGAAGGGAGACAAATTTTTCTCTTTGGCATCTAAGCTGATAGGATTCGGACGTCTTTTTCGAAGCTCCGTCTTCGCCCAATGGGGTGTTTTTTTCATTTGCGTATTTGAATTTGTATCTAGCACCGGACCACCTGGGTAAGGGTTAGGATTAGGGTTAGGGTATGGTGTTAATAGAAATAAAAAGTAGTGGTATCATTGAATTCTTTGAATTCTTTTCGGTACTCCATACCAGTCGAGGATGCGACTATACGCCCTCGACGATCAGTCTGACAGAAGATGGGACGCTGTGGTTTATTTTCTGTCGAGCTGAGGTATTTGTTATGGATAATCCTATGAGGTCTATCCTCTCAGATGTTACCTTCTTTCTTTAAAATGGGGGTTTGTTTATGGCCAGTCGCCTGAAGCGCACCTACCGGGGAATGCCGACAAGGCTTCTCAGGCATTTATGCGAAGTCTCTTGTATGCTGGCCTACAATCCCCACCTTCCGGGTTTGTGCCATATCTTCCTGCTGCAGAAGACAGGCAGTACCTGGTGATAGAGAGTCTCCCTGAGATGTAGCAATAATTTCCTTCATCTTTTTTTATGGATCATTTTTAGTAGCTTTCTTTTTCTAGTTTGTCTTCGAGAAGCCTCTGTGAGAACTACATATTCATATATAAGTAATTCTAACTGTTCCCTTTGTTACCGTTTCTTTACCAATGTCTTTTTTCTCTTTTCATTACGACTTCGGGATTTTTCTCAAGAAAACACACAATAAGATGGCGGCCTACGTGTTACAAATGATTGATTTCTCAATATTGTCATTATTGTTTACCATGTTTACGTACGGCCAGCGGGAAATCAATAATAAACGGTTGACGCGATGACGCAAAATGATGTGAAAGATAGTCAAAAGAGGCGGCGAGTGCTGGAGAATTGCGGAGAGTTTATGTCACTCATACTCCAGGGAATACCATTTGTCATTGTTAGTGAGCAATCACTTAAAATGACCTGTGTGAAAACTACTAGTGATTAAATAGTAGTAGTAGTAATGATGATGATGATGATGCTGATGATCATCATCAGCATCATCATCATCATCATCATCATCATTACTATGATGATGATGATGATGATGATGATGATGCTGCTGCTGCTGCTGCTGATGATGATGATGATGATGATGATGATGATGATGATGATGATGATGATGATGCTGCTGCTGCTGCTGATGATGATGATGATAACTTTCCGAAGACCGTGGAAATTCACCTGTGCTTTCTACATCAACCTGTATAATTTACTGTTAATAATAATAATAGCATTTTGAAATAATAAATGTCCGCCAGTGCCAATGTTATTAAAAAGAAATGTCTCTTTCTTCTTCCGTAAAAATGATTGTCATTGAAGACTAGATATTCTTGAAACCAATCAAACGAATGCGTCTCTTCTTCCTTTATTTATTTATTTAAAACTGTAGTAATGGAACTTTTTTTTTAAAAAAGCAATGGATACTCTCTGCGTTCTTTAAGGTAAAAATAATCATCGGCAAATATTCTTCAAATCAATAAAACGACTGTCACTTTTTAAAATGTATTTGCTTAAAATGTACCGTTTTCGTCGACGGGGCGTCACAATCTGATTTTGGAACAATTCATTTTTGACGACACAATCTGATTTTGGAGCAATTCATTTTTGACGTCACAATCTGATTTTGGAACAATTCATTTTTGACGTCACAATCTGATTTTGGGAACAATTCATTTTTGACGTCACAATCTGATTTTGGGAACAATTCATTTTTGACGTCACAATCTGATTTTGGAACAATTCATTTTTGACGTCACAATCTGATTTTGGGAACAATTCATTTTTGACGTCACAATCTGATTTTGGAGCAATTCATTTTTGACGACACAATCTGATTTTGGAGCAATTCATTTTTGACGACACAATCTGATTTTGGAGCAATTCATTTTTGACGTCACAATCTGATTTTGGAACAATTCATTTTTGACGACACAATCTGATTTTGGAGCAATTCATTTTTGACGACACAATCTGACTTTGGAACAATTCATTTTTGACGTCACAATCTGATTTTGGGAACAATTAATTTTTGACGTCACAATCTGATTTTGGGAACAATTCATTTTTGACGTCACAATCTGATTTTGGAGCAATTCATTTTTGACGACACAATCTGATTTTGGAGCAATTCATTTTTGACGTCACAATCTGATTTTGGAACAATTCATTTTTGACGTCACAATGTGATTTTGGAACAATTCATTTTGAAAAGTGATAACGTCGGATTTTTTTTTTACCTTCACGACATCAAATCAATCACCAATCATCATCTTTGCTGGTCGGAGGATCTCATTTTTTTTTATATGTGAAAGGTGATAACGTACGTACGAACTCGAAATGCCCTACTCTGTTATTAGACAACAAAAAAAACTTTTTTCATGATTTGTGACAACTAGAAATTAGGAAAGTAGAAAGTGGACTTTCGGTTTACTTTCGGCAGTCTCGTAACTCTTGCTTCCCTTATTTTGTCTTTTAGTCCTCACATTCTATGAGCGATGTTTCTGACAAAGGGGGGAGAATTGCTGTTCTAACACTTATTGTTGGCTAGTTTTTGACCTTAAAGTTGTAATTTAAAAAAAAAATTATTGATTGACCCTGACAGACATTATTTCATAAAGAATATTATTATTAACAAGAAGTTTATAGAGAGTAGAAAGTGACTAACTTGGGTTTAATTTCGGCAGCCTCGCAACTCTTGCTTCCCTTATTTTATTCCTTTAGTCCTCACATTCCATGAGCGATGTTTCTGACAAAGGGGGAAGAATTGCTGTTTTCTAGGTCGGAACGGAATCTATCCACCTAACACTTATCGTTGACCTTGGCGTAGTATTTTTTAGCTCCTTATATTAAGTGGCTTCATGCCTTGTCTGGAGCGATTTCCATTTTTAAAAAATGCATAAAATGGCGACTGTTTAACTAATTAGAAACTTATTTTATGGCGGTTAGATTTTAAAGAATCACTTCGAAATGCACAAATTCTCTAAGAGTTTCTTTGACCTATTGGAATCGCCGCGCCAACAATGGGACTATTTAAACAAGATAATCCGGCACCTCTGTCATGTCGGTCTGATTGCAAAGAATCTCCCAAATATCATGAGGTCACAACATCCCTTAAGCGTCAGAATGTAATTACATTGAAAATTACACTTTCATACTATTCGAATCGTCAGGATGTGGAATTGGACTCGTTTAACCGCCCCTTCCCTGCCCTCTCTATCCAGAAGGGAAGTGTCATTTTAAGTGACTAGAACAGCAATGAACGGTTAAAATATACGTTTTTTTTTTCTCTATGTTTTTAATCTGATTTTAAATTAGACACCGATGGATTCCCTGCGGTTTCGTTGCGGATTTTATCATTAATTTCTTGTTCAGAATTAATTATATTTACCTCGATATATGTGCGTGTGCATATCTGCTTTTGTCAGCAAGATATAAGTCTTTACACACACACACACACACACACACACACACACACACACACACACACACACACACGTGTATATATATATATATATATATATATATATATATATATATATATATATATATATATATATCCATGTGCACATATGCCCACATATATGAGCATATCCAGTGTAGCAGCAAGTCCCGGGAGCATACACCAGAGAGAACAGTTGGAAATAAGTTATACACCATCCACTATGACTATGCAATCCCTACAGCTACATATCTAGAAAACGGAGC
>OY744535.1:23012182-23044682 GCA_963556195.1 Sepiola atlantica
TTTTTTTTTGTTTAAAATAACTCAAAGCTTCTTTAGACTATATATATATATATATATATATATATATATAATTATTTATATATATATATATATATATATATATATATATATATATACATATATATATATATAAATATTTGTTATTGTTTATATTTTTATCTATGGACGTATACGTTTCGTCTTTTTTCAATCAAGACTCATAAACATAGAAGTACGACTATTCACCACCGGTCACACGATTCGAAACCCTGGACTACAAGTATTTTCCAACCCAGTCCAACGTCGCTAACCGCTAGCTTATAAACAATGATAATTTTAACACATTAACGGCGAAGCGAACAGGCATTCAAACTTCTATAAGTGAAGGAACGATGCATAAAGCAAGTGACGCTACGCTGTGTTACTATTACCATTTTACAGTGCTCTACTTTTTTTTTTAACGAGGAGCTTCAAATATAAATATTTGTTATTGTTTATATTTTTATCTATGGACGTATACGTTTCGTCTTTTTTCAATCACATATATATATATATATATATATATATATCACACACACGCACACACACATATATATATATATATATATCTATATATATATATATATATATATATATATATATATATATATATATATATATATATATATATATATATATAGTTGCATTCCAAAGTACGATAGGACAAATCAACCCAAAACCATAATTTTCATTTATTCTTACCATTTCGTTATTTTCATATTTCGGTGAATACCTGTATTTCTTCTGTAAAGATTACTGTAAACATAAAGAAAACCTCAGAGCAACTAATGAAGTTATTTGTTGTTGTTTTTAATTACTTAGAGACAACTTCAAAGTGTCAACGAGATTGACGAACAGCCGTTACTGTCCATCATACAAAATGTTTAAATAGAGGTAGTTGGACAAATTGAGTGTCTGTTGTATATCAAAACAAAAAGTTCACACAAGTAGATTATTAGCCGTGTCTTTATCTATGGGGTTGTAGCATCGGGAAAGCCGATATAAGATAAGTGTAGGGTAGTTTTCCATGCGCGTCATGACATTACAGTTAGCCCGATATTTTGAAACTGTTTGTAGACCAGCCGCACTTAGTGCTACCTAAGAGTTAGAGCTCTTGTACAAAAATTCTGGAATAGCAGTTAGACAAGTTGCCAAACCTGTACCCTCAACCTATCAACTTGTCAGAACAAGAGTGGTCTAATCTAGTCAGGTGAACTTAGTGACAAGCAAGTGTCCCCTAAGTTGTCCAGATAAAGAGAAATAGAGATGGCTGGACGGGGTTCATTGTCATGGCTACGAAAAACGCCAAATACTGAGTGTCTTTGATGTGTCCCTGTGATGGTTCCTCTGCGCCTGGCCAATAGACAAAGGAGCGGTGCAAGCCGGGCGAGGGGTGGAACCTTAAGCAATTGTAGGTTTGCAAACCGGATATTTTTGCTCGAGTCTTGAGCTTTCGCCTCAGTGGCAAAGTTCCTCGTTTAGGGCGAATAAAAGAAGGAAAAAAAAGGGGCAGAACGTTGGCTCACAGTTCACAAAAAATGATCAAAGAAAACCTCATGCAACTTTACAGGTCGCTTATTACGACGGCAATGCTATATATTCTCACAGTTTTACCTCTCGTATTATGTTTTGGGGGTCAAAGTTTGTTTCTGCGTTTCGAACCCGTCCCAGTACAGGCATTTTAGCTCGTATAACTTGACACTTCGTTTTTGGACAGCAGGTTCATTTTTATATTTTCAGACTCATTACACCGTAACCGCCCATTTCTTTCTGCCTCGTTACACGCCTTTGGAAGTCTTCAAGATGCGTAGAATGTCAGCCTGTCACTAATTTTGATACGATGAAACAAAGATGAGTGTTTGATGTGCCTGTTGACGAGGAAACAAAAGAAAATGACGCACGTTTTATTTTTGCTTTTTTTTTTGTTTTTAGATACATCATCGCATCTTTATGCTCGGCTTTGTCTCACAGACGGTCGGTAGGTCTGTCACGCTTCGGCTTGTAATAGCGCCCCAGCCGGTCTTTTATGCGTCGGTCTCAAATGTAGTTTCAGTCGGTCTGTCACGCTTTCGTTTGAAGTAAAGTTTGAGTCAGTCTGTCACGTTTAGGTTTGAAAAAGCGTTTTAGTCAGTCTGTCACGTTTAGGTTTGAAAAAGCGTTTAAGTCAGTCTGTCACGTTTAGGTTTGAAAAAGCGTTTAAGTCAGTCTGTCACGTTTAGGTTTGAAAAAGCGTTTAAGTCAGTCTGTCACGTTTAGGTTTGAAAAAGCGTTTTAGTCAGTCTGTCACGTTTAGGTTTGAAAAAGCGTTTTAGTCAGTCTGTCACGTTTAGGTTTGAAAAAGCGTTTAAGTCAGTCTCTCATTCTTTGGTTTGAAATAACGTTTAAGTCAGTCTGTCATGCTCTCGGCTTAAAATAGCATTTTAGTCACTCTGTCACGCTTAGGTTTAGAATAACGTTTTAGTTTATTTACTATTGATTTATGATGTGAATGTTTTTTTTTTCTGTTTGGAAAAACTTTTTAAATAGTTTATTTACTATTCATTTATAATTTGACTGTTTTTCTAGTTTAAAAAACTTTTTAAGTAGTTTTTTTTTTAATATTCATATATAATTGGAATGTTTTGTTAGTTTGAAAGTTTTTTTAAATAGTTCATTTACTATTCAATTATTATTAAAATGTTTATTTAGTTTGAAAATACTTTTTAAATAGTGTATTTACTATTCATTTATAATTGAAAGGTTTTTTCAGTTTGAAAATACTTTTTAAATAGTTTTTTCACTATTTATTTATAATTGAAAGGTTTTTTAGTTTGAAAATACTTTTTAAATAGTTTTTTCACTATTCATTTATAATTGAAAGCTTTTGTTGGTTTGAAAATACTTTTTAAATAGTTTTTTCAATATTGATTTATAATTGAAAGTTTTTTTAGTTTGAAAATACTTTTAAAATAGTTTTTTCACTATTCATTTATAATTGAAAGTTTTTTTCAGTTTGAAAATACGTTTTAAATAGTTTTTTCACTATTCATTTATAATTGAAAGTTTTTTTTTGTTTGAAAATACTTTTTAAATAGTTTTTTCACTATTAATTCATAATTGAAAGGTTTTTTTCAGTTTGAAAATACTTTTTAAGTAGTTTTTTCACTATTCATTTATAATTGAAAGTTTTTTTTTGTTTGAAAATACTTTTTAAATAGTTTTTTCACTATTAATTCATAATTGAAAGGTTTTTTTCAGTTTGAAAATACTTTTTAAGTAGTTTTTTCACTATTCATTTATAATTGAAAGTTTTTTTTTGTTTGAAAATACTTTTAAATAGTTTTTCCACTATTCATTTTTAATTGAAAGTTTTTTTTAGTTTGAAAATACTTTTTAAATAGTTTTTTCACTATTCATTTATAATTGAAAGTTTTTTTTAGTTTGAAAATACTTTTTAAATAGTTTTTTTACTATTCATTTATAATTGAAAGTTTTTTTAGTTTGAAAATACTTTTTAAATAGTTTTTTCACTATTCATTTTTAATTGAAAGTTTTTTTTAGTTTGAAAATACTTTTTAAATAATTTTTTCACTATTCATTTTTAATTGAAAGGTTTTTTAGTTTGAAAATACTTTTTAAATAGTTTTTTCACTATTCATTTTTAATTGAAAGTTTTTTTTAGTTTGAAAATACTTTTTAAATAGTTTTTTCACTATTCATTTTTAATTGAAAGGTTTTTTTAGTTATAAAATACTTTTTAAATAGTTTTTCACTGTTCATTTTTAATTGAAAGTTTTTGTTGGTTTGAAAATACTTTTTAAATAGTTTTTTCACTATTCATTTTTAATTGAAAAGTTCTTTTCAGTTTGAAAATAGTTTTTAAATAGTTTTTTCACTATTCATTTTTAATTGAAAGGTTTTGTTAGTTTGAAAATACTTTTTAAATAGTTTTTTCACTATTCATTTTTAATTGAAAGGTTTTTTTCAGTTTGAAAATACTTTTTAAATAGTATTTTCACTATTCATTTGTTATTGGAATGTTTTTTAAAATACTTTTAAAATACTTCATTTCATTTTAAAATAGTCTTTAAATATATTTTTTTTAAATAGAAATTTTACAAAAATTAAATATATTAAACATCATAGTAATTACATATCCAATACAGAATATATTGCAAATTGATATTTTTGGCACTTCTGTGTCTCAGAATTAATCCATGCCGTGCCAACCATATTATCGTTCGCATATTTTCTACCGTTTCGAAGCCTAACTCGATTAACGAAATGTTTAACATCCAAAGATCGAAGGCTGGAATTTCTTCTTCGCAAATTTTCTCCATGACTTATTCCCTCGTGTTGAAACTAGTCAAATTTAAAATTCCGCCAAACTATATGCGGACAAATATGATGAAGGACTGTTTTTTCAGAAACACCGCTTGTGTATTACCGAATTCAAAAACCGGAAGCCGTCATCAAGTAGACTGTTTCTTGTTTTACCATCTACCAAGCATAATTATGAAATAGCGTTTTTGTTGGTCCGTCAAGCTTAAGTTTTAAATAAAATTCTCTATCGTCCAAAGTTCAAGTTTTTAATAGAATTTTCGTTGGTTATACTTGAGTTGTAAATAACATTTCCATCGCTCTGTCACGCTGAGATTTGAAATAACATTCTTGTTGGACTGCAACTCTGACATTTAAAAGCAAATTTTTTCGTCTGTCACGCTTAAAATTCAAAATTGCATTTTCCTTGATAAACGCGCAAATCGAATAGACGTATCTTCAAGATATATGCTCTTTTTTATTTTATTTATTTTATGTTTTTAAAGAATGGGTAAAAAAATAAAATTACTTTTGGGTCCTGAGAATGCCGAACACATTTCAACCACCTGTGATCTTCTATTTTGCAGTCCATTGTTAATTCTCCCCCCTCTCTCTCCCTCTCTGTCTGTTTGTCTGTCTGTATGTATGTATGTATGTATGTATGTATGTATGTATGTATGTATGTATGTATGTATGTATGTATGTCTCTTACTCTCTATATTTCTCTCTCTTTCCCTCTCTCTCTCTTTCTCTCTCTCTCTCTTTCACTTTCTCTTTCTTTCTCTCCCTCTCTCTCACACACACGCTCTCTTTCGTTTGTGGTGGGATACTCCGAACTAATCATCTTCGGAGAAATGGTTTCCGACAATAGATAGCTTCATCAGCAGGAAAAAAAACCCACAGAACTTATGAAACGCAGCTGGCCCATGTTCGACAGACAGACCGCATTGTTTGATTCAAACAGATGCCCGCGCTTCTAAGCGTGTATATATATATATATATATATATATATATATATATATATATATATATATATATATATGATATAATATATATATATATCAATATAATGTATACATATATAATATATATATATAATATATGTATATATATATCAACATAGTACATATATATATCAATATAATATATATATATATCAATATAATATACATATATATATATAAATATAATATATAAATATATTATATATATATAATATATACATATATCAATATAGTATATATATATCAATATAATATATATATATATATATCAATATAATATATATATATCAATATAATATATATATATCAATATAATATATATCAATATAATATATATATATATCAATATAATATATATATATATATCAATATATATATCAATATATATGTATATATATATCAATATATATCTATATCAAAATATATGTATACATATATCAATATATATATATATATCAATATATATATATATATTCATAAATATATATATATATATATATATATATATCAATATACACACATATATATCAATACATACATATATATATATATATATATATATATATATATATTTATATATATCAATACACACACATATATATCAATACATATATATATATAAGATGACAAACATATTTTAATATTTTTGTTGGGTAAACATGAATGAACACAATAAGAGAAATAGTTTATTTTGTTTCTTAAATTAATTATAAAATATATTTTTTAATATTGTTACCATTTTCTTCTATGCATTCTCATTTTACAGTAAAATACATATATGAAGCATAAGTCTGTGGATATCAATTATTTATTCAAAATAGCTATATATACATATATATTTTTTCAAATATTAAATGAGTATATAAATATACATATAACATTAATTTGAAATAAATGTTATTAAATTATTTTTACCTACATACGCTAGCGTTTCAAGCTTTCGCTCTAATCACTGCAGGGATGATAATCTCGGACGGTCGCACGGTTCGAACCCCTACCACAAAATCTACCTAGACCCCGTAAGCAAGCGCTGTAAGACCACGTGACATTAACACATTCAAGAATGGAATTTAAGTTCTATTTACGCGAAGGGCAGTATATCTAGAAAGACTGACTAAAGATTCTACGAGTCGGAATATGCCAAATAGCTAGCTGTCAGTCTATTTTTAACTTCCTCGGACATGGCTCAACTTTAATCTTATTAAATGGGCTTATAACCATATTAATTTTAAATAAATAATATTAAATAATTTTTACCTACATACGGATATATATATATATATATATATATATATATATATATATATATATATATATATATATATATATATATATATATATATATAGAGAGAGAGAGAGAGAGAGAGAGAGAGAGAGAGAGAGAGTCTCGGAAGTTTCTCAACCATTAAAACTAAGAAAAATAAAAAAAATTAAAAAAATTAAAAAAATTAAAAAAATAAAAATAAAACCCTTAAGTCATAAGTCGTTCAGTGGAAAATCACTCATGTAAGTCAATTTAGTTTTTACAGTTATTATATTAGTTTGCTTCTGACATTATTTAAAGGATCATCAGTTGTTTACCATGAAAAACTCTCTCGGGAATTTAAAAACAAGACAGTATTTAATTTCATGGCTTCCCAGCAGAGTTGATCAGACCCCACTTCCCTTAAAAGGCAAATATATATATATATATATATATATATATATATATATATATATATATATATATATGATAATTTTATTTACACAGACATGTACAAAATCTGCGACACTGGCATGTCGCTGTTATCGATCAACAGTTACTATAAACTGAGATCTCATCAGGAAGAGTTAGAATCCGATCTTAACCTCAGATCATATTTGGAGAGAAATATGATCTGAGGTTTAGATCGGATTCTAACTCTCCCTGATGAGATCTCAGTTTATAGTAACTGTTGATCGATAACATCGACATGCCAGTGTCGCAGATTTTGTACATGTCTGTGTAAATAAAATTATCATATATAAAGCTCTATTTTGATATTGAGCACTTTTTATAAACCCGGTTAAAATTCTCTGGATTACCACCCTGTGGATATTTTTTACCTTAATTATTACCATTATTATATATATATATATATATATATATATATATATATATATATATATATATATATATATATATATATATATATATATATATATATATATATATATATATGAGGATCCAATTCACGATATATAATAAAATAAAATGTCGTGAAAGACAAGATGTGTGAAAAAGACAAACGGGGAAAAAATTGAAATACAAGAAAAAAAAACAAGAGAAAGAATAATAAAACTCGTGCAGATAGACGTCATCACTTTTACCCACAATTTTGACTTTCCAAACTGCACCCTCCTCAAGACCGAATACGCTCTCCCACGTCGCAAGTTCTTCTCTCATAACCATCTAACATAAAGCTCAGACTTGTATGTTATTCCATAAGTAAACATCCGGCGAAAACTGCACCGAAACAATGCAATATATCGCGCCACTGCGATTCCGGTTAAAGTAATATTTGTTTAACTAAACTTCACTCATATTTTTCTATTTAAAATTTTTTTTTTCTTCTTTCCACAACCATTTGTTTTCATTTTTACGTCTCTCTATAAGCGTTTTATTTTTCTTTTGTTTTTTGGAAATAGTAAACACGTGCTAATGGCATCTCTTTGTGCGTTCTTGTTTTTTATCGTTATAGAATACATGTAAAATCTTCACTTTTTCTGAAGATGTCCGTTAATACAAACGTAACCGGTAAAATCTACGGTTTCTTTATGATTTGTTCTGTATTTAAATTTGTCTTTTTCGTCTGTTTTTCTCACTCCCACACATACACACACAAATATATATATATATATATATATATATATATATATATATATATATATATATATATATATATATATGATATTTTTTTATTTTTTATTTACACAGACAGTACAAAATCTGCGACACTGGCATGTCGATGTTATCGATCAACAGTTACTATAAACTGAGATCTCATCAATAAATAATTTTTTAAAAATTATCATATATAAAGCTCTACTTTGATATTGAGCACTTTTTATAAACCCGGTTAGAATTCTCTGGATTACCACCCTGTGGATATTTTTACCTGGATTATTACCATTATATATATATATATATATATATATATATATATATATATATATATATATATATATATATATATATATATATATTCTCGGAAGTTTCTCAACCATTAAAACTATATTAAAAAGAAAAAAAAAAAATTTATAGTCCCAAGTCTTCCAGTAGAAAAGAACTCATAGAAGTCAATTTATTTTTTACAGTTATTATATTAGTTTATTTCGAACACTATTTTAAGGGATCATCAGTTGTTTACCATGAAAAACTGTGTCGGGAATTTATATATATATATAAGTCATGTTCATCTTATATTCCAATAACCATGGTTTTTATTTTTTATTTTTTCATATTTTCAAAAACATAACATTACTGTGAGATGTATATTTAAGACTCGTTTCTCTTCAAGTTGTCCAACGTACATTACTCTGTCAATATCAGCTCTGCCCACTACAAGATCATCAGAAAAAATAAAAAAAGCAGAAACGTTCTCAAATTGAAAAGTCACTGAGAAAACCCTACACCCCACAGTGGGCGAAAGCAAAAAAAAGAAAAACAAAAAAATACCCTCACACGTGAAAAATTTCAGTAAGATGCCATTTCGAATTTTTCAGTTCTGAAATACGCGGACAGTCGAAAATTTTAATTCAGTGATATCATGTTTATATAGTTAAGTAGTCCTATCATATTTTTTCTAAAAAGTTTGAATTCACTTGAAGATAAGTTTAATTGTCTAAAATTACTTCATTTAAATTACAAATGCCTACTGATCTCATTTGAATACGAAACAAAGTGCAGAGCTAATCTTTTTAATTCAACATTTACAAGTTAATTAGACAGATCTAGTCACCTATTCGAGCAATGTTAAGATTATTATACTTCGGTATTTTGGTAAATGATGTTTAGTATTTACTTATAAAATGTTTAAATTAACTTTTATCTTATTTTTTTTTTCTATCTTTTATTATTTTTATATTTTATATTATATTATATATTATATTTTATTTTATTTTTATTCTTATTTTTTATTTTTTATTTTGATAATTTTTATAATGGTTTATTATTATTATTATTATTATTATCATTTTATCTTTTTATTTTTATTTTATATTTGTAACTTATTCCTTTTTCTAATATTTGTCTCTGTGGCTCTTCCTGTCAATAGATGTTCCTCTACGACAAGCTTGTTATTTTTTCCTTGAATTTCTGTAAGACGTGGTGCTAAAAGCTGATGAAGTGACGTTTTGGAGTAGCTTTGTTAATTTAAAAAAATAAAATAAAATATTTCCAGAATGTTTTGGAAACGACCGTACGCCATACTAGAGTTGATGTTCGAATTCCTGGAACAATTGTAATGCTCTAATTCATTAAATCTTCTTATATATATATATATATATATATATATATATATATATATATATATATATATATATATATATATATATATATGTATGTGTGTGTGTGTGTGTGTGGCGCGTATTATTATACAAGAGTCTTGATGGTCATCATACACCGTTCCATATTTATATGTAAACTAAAATTTAATATCTTTTCTTGGCACAGGGCACAGATTATCACCACAAGGAGCGAGCAGAGTTGCGGCTGTTTGTTGAGGAAACAAAAAAGTTGAAACTGAGAAAAAGTTATTGTGAATAAAAGAACATTGAAGAATTTACTACAACAATTGAAATTTGTTTTTTTTTTCTTTTTTGTTCGTTTGTTTTATCTCTAGTACCCGTCTTAGATTATTCTAGTGAAAAGGAAAACCTTTGTCTCCCAGAATCAATAACTCCAGACTTCAGAGTTTGGGTCAATTTTCTTTCTTTCTGTCGTGAAATTTTAGCTGGTAATCTTCAGTGTAGATTAGAAAACTCACATAATCTGCCCCCCCCTCCCAAATATAACACACTGAAATCTGCTGGTGCCACATACACTTTTATTGTCATTAAGGGTATGCGAGCACAACAGGGCTATGTATTTTACTGGTAGGAATTTTTCTTCAGCGCACCTCACCCACTTCATCCACTCATGCATAGAGATTTATACTGTAGTGATGTGATAATGAAATGGTTTGGTTGATATGTAGTCATACCCTTAATGACAATAAAAGTGTAAAAATTTGGGAATTTCCTTGCTTTTGTACTTTTAGTGTATATGAATTTTCATCTTAACCCTATTAAGGGCATATGATTTCAGTATACTGGCATTTTTCATGGAATGTCACTACTTTTGTAAAGGCTATGTCTCAAGACAATGGTCATTTTTAAGTTTTTTTTGAATTTTCTGGAAAACTAAGGTATATGGTAAACTGAAATTAAAATGCCATCAACTAGACCCTAGAACCTCTATCTCTGCCAAAAATCAGCTCAATCCATCAAATAGTTGATGAGATACAGCGTGGCACACACGTACGTACGTACACACGGATAACACAAAATCATGCCTTACCTTACTAGATCTCTGGGTTGCCTTGACTAATGATGCTGAAATTCTACACACTTATAGAACCTATCAAATGAAAATTTTGTGCAAAGTTTTAACTAATTTGGTTTATTGGATTTTGAGTTATGACTGATCAAAGAAATGAGAATTCTAGCAGAGGCCATTCGTGAGGTCTATTAAGGGATAGAGCGCTATCGCGCCTCCCTTGATTATATAATGGTCAAGTAGATAACGACGCCGACTGGCGACCTGCGAGTGCCAAGTTCGAATCCAGTAGATTCCATAATATCACTTTCATTTAGGGATGTTTGCAACGATTATGTGGTCCCTCCTGCAAGACTGCCGACAACAGAATCAAACTGGTCAACAAAGTTGTGCCATTCTGATTCATGCGAATTTACTTATTATATAGACCTTGAGACAATAGATCGCTCTTTATCATTACGATAACGATAAATGGCTTTTCTAAAAATCAACAAACTCGCCACTCCTGTGGAATTCCAAGAAAATGTTAATGAGAAACTGAAATGAGTTAATAAGATATGGGTTGGCGTTTTTGGTTAAGTCGACCCGAACAAAACAAATAGAACGCTAACATCTGATACGCATGTTTATATATTACGTGCCATATCGTGAAAACTGTATGAAAATCAGCCACGTGTTTATCTAGTAATACTTGAACATCTTGCTTGCGTTGGGTAATATCTATGTTTATCAAATTATGAGACAAGTTCATGCGGGTGTGTGTGTGTTGATTCCCCTCAACGTAATTTTGATATTCATGATTCTCTTTAAGTTTTACGATTAACCCATTAGCGCCCAGGGCCCCTTTCCTGTAGGACCTGAAGGTTAATTAACCATATTTCAGCTGCATCTGTATTTTTTTCACAGATATCTATAACTAGTCATAAAGATTGGAGTGTCTTTCAAATATTGCACCGACTGTCTTAAGATTATTGGCAACACGGATATCTCAGTTTTCAGTCTACTGTGAAAATCTAGAGCGGAAGGATACAATCAGTTTCATCAATTATTCAATCAAAAATGTTTTGGTAAGTAGTCCTTATAACCAACCCACATTTTTACATACCGTATAACTATCCTATAAAATCAAGTAAATCTTTTTAGTCAATAGTCTTTATAACCAACCCACATTTTTATATATAGTATAACTATCCTATAAAATCAAATAAATCTTTTTAGTAAGTAGTCCTTATAAACAACCCACATTTTTATATATAGTATAACTATCCTATAAAATCAAGTAAATCTTTTTAGTAAGTAGTCCTTATAAACAACCCACATTTTTATATATAGTATAACTATCCTATAAAATCAAGTAAATCTTTTTAGTAAGTAGTCTTTATAACCAACCCACATTTTTATATATAGTATAACTATCCTATAAAATCAAGTAAATCTTTTTAGTAAATAGTCTTTATAACCAACCCACATTTATATATATATAGTATAACTATCCTATAAAATCAAGTAAATCTTTTTAGTAAATAGTCTTTATAACCAACCCACATTTTTATATATAGTATAACTATCCTATAAAATCAAATAAATCTTTTTAGTAAGTAGTCCTTATAAACAACCCACATTTTTATATATAGTATAACTATCCTATAAAATCAAGTAAATCTTTTTAGTAAGTAGTCCTTATAAACAACCCACATTTTTATATATAGTATAACTATCCTATAAAATCAAGTAAATCTTTTTAGTAAATAGTCTTTATAACCAACCCACATTTTTATATATAGTATAACTATCCTATAAAATCAAGTAAATCTTTTTAGTAAGTAGTCCTTATAAACAACCCACATTTTTATATATAGTATAACTATCCTATAAAATCAAGTAAATCTTTTTAGTAAATAGTCTTTATAACCAACCCACATTTTTATATATAGTATAACTATCCTATAAAATCAAGTAAATCTTTTTAGTAAGTAGTCCTTATAACCAACCCACATTTTTATATATAGTATAACTATCCTATAAAATCAAGTAAATCTTTTTAGTAAGTAGTCTTTATAACCAACCCACATTTTTATATATAGTATAACTATCTTACAAAATCAAGTAAATCTTTTTAGTAAGTAGTCCTTATAAACAACCCACATTTTTATATATAGTATAACTATCCTATAAAATCAAGTAAATCTTTTTAGTAAGTAGTCCTTATAAACAACCCACATTTTTATATATAGTATAACTATCCTATAAAATCAAGTAAATCTTTTTAGTAAATAGTCTTTATAACCAACCCACATTTTTATATATAGTATAACTATCCTATAAAATCAAGTAAATCTTTTTAGTAAGTAGTCCTTATAAACAACCCACATTTTTATATATAGTATAACTATCCTATAAAATCAAGTAAATCTTTTTAGTAAATAGTCTTTATAACCAACCCACATTTTTATATATAGTATAACTATCCTATAAAATCAAGTAAATCTTTTTAGTAAGTAGTCCTTATAACCAACCCACATTTTTATATATAGTATAACTATCCTATAAAATCAAGTAAATCTTTTTAGTAAGTAGTCTTTATAACCAACCCACATTTTTATATATAGTATAACTATCTTACAAAATCAAGTAAATCTTTTTAGTAAGTAGTCCTTATAACCAACCCACATTTTTATATATAGTATAACTATCCTATAAAATCAAGTAAATCTTTTTAGTAAGTAGTCTTTATAACCAACCCACATTTTTATATATAGTATAACTATCTTACAAAATCAAGTAAATCTTTTTAGTAAGTAGTCCTTATAAACAACCCACATTTTTATATATAGTATAACTACTCTATAAAATCAAGTAAATCTTTTTAGTAAGTAGTCCTTATAAACAACCCACATTTTTATATATAGTATAACTATCCTATAAAATCAAGTAAATCTTTTTAGTAAATAGTCTTTATAACCAACCCACATTTTTATATATAGTATAACTATCCTATAAAATCAAGTAAATCTTTTTAGTAAGTAGTCCTTATAAACAACCCACATTTTTATATATAGTATAACTATCCTATAAAATCAAGTAAATCTTTTTAGTAAATAGTCTTTATAACCAACCCACATTTTTATATATAGTATAACTATCCTATAAAATCAAGTAAATCTTTTTAGTAAGTAGTCTTTATAACCAACCCACATTTTTATATATAGTATAACTATCCTATAAAATCAAGTAAATCTTTTTAGTAAGTAGTCTTTATAACCAACCCACATTTTTATATATAGTATAACTATCTTACAAAATCAAGTAAATCTTTTTAGTAAGTAGTCCTTATAACCAGCCCACATTTTTATATATAGTATCAATGAATGCTCTAACTATTCTATGAAGTCAAGTAAATATTTGAAAGTAATTTTGCCTACATATGATTTTTGTTTTCACAAAAGATTTTAGCGTATAAATCCTTTAATTGATAAGCTGAAATTTTTTGTGAATAAAGTATTATATTTTTTTTAAATTTGGGGCATTAATGACTAAATTCGAATTATGATTAAACGAAAAAAAATGTAATATTATGAAATAAAACGAAGTTTTTAAAATCGTATTAAAAGAAAATAATTCCAAAATTAAATCTACTAGTATTAATTTCGGTTTCTTAAATGCTCCCCTCCTCTTCGCTGGTACACTCGATGGGGAGCCAACATCATCCTCCCTGAATTCACAACACAGATGTTTCTAGGGTAGAAAAACTACGTTTTAATGATGTACATATAGTGTTATAACAATTTGGTTAATTAATAATTTAATAACTAAATCTTTTTTATGGAAATCGCTCTAGACAAAGCATAAAGCCACTTGATGTAAGAAGCTAACAAGAACAAATATGATTATCGCAACAACAACAAAACAAACAGAATATGCCTATTGACCTTAGTCTTGAAAAGACCAAGGTTATAGTTAGGAGGAAAACAGTCAGCAGGAAATGAGTTCAACAAGCCTGCGAGTCTTTGAAAGAAGCTACTGGAATAGGAAGCTGTAATGATATCGAAATACTTAAATTTGACTTTGAATGTCTCAGTTTCCAATATACTATGAAAAATCTAGAGCAGAAGATTATAATCAGCTTCATCGATTATTCAATCAATAAGTCTTTAGTAAATAGTCCTTATAACTATCCCACATTTGTATACATAGTATAAATGAATGCTTTAACTATCATATGAAATCTAATAAATCTTTGAAAGTAATTTGAAAATACTATATTACATAGTATTTTATTTAAAAAATATTTTAGGTTTTAAAATTATTTAAAAATAGACACTAATGGGCTGAGAAAAAATAGTAAACATGTCTAAAATTATGTTTCCGAATTTTTAAATGAGGATTGGTAATTTTATGCAGACCTGCTTCCACTTACTTTTACTAATGGCCGCCCACATAATTAACGTAAATTCAAACGACACGCGCCCGTATCTGTGTGTGTGACTTGCAATTGCTTGAATAAGGAAACCCGTTATTTCCGTTGTTTTACACTTTACTACGTTTTATTTAAGACAGTTGGGAAATTATAAAAGAAATTGATATGCAATGATTCTTAGGTTGATAGTTTTTTAGTTTATTGCTCGTTAAGTTATTTCAAAGATTTTGCCATTTATTTGTTAAGTTTGAATTGTTGGCTTTACATCCGTATATAGAATTGTAATGTTAGTTTTGATATTGCGTAGCGACATTCACTTTTTCGTTTTTACTAATTTCAATATACTTGGGTATCCAACAGAAGATGCTTGTTTTCGTGGTGCTGATGTTATTGATACTGTTACAATTAGTGGATTGTTCATATCTAATTCATTGTCTCAAATGAGAATTTCGAATTGACAGGGATCATGAATTTGCTAAACTTGCCGCATATTTTAATTTTATATATATATATATTTATTAATTACTTTTTACTTACATAAAAGTATATTTATATGCTATATTAATTTTTATATATTCTTTATATATTATTTCTATATAGTATAAATTCTATATAGTATGAAGTCAAGTAAATTTTTGAAAGTAATATTAGTATCAAATAATATTGTATTTACAAAAGATGTTTGGAAGTACATTATAGGGGGAAAATGGGTACTCATGGGTTAAGAGCGACTGATCCACAAACATACTATTTCAAACTTAAGCGTGACAGACCGGCCGACTGAAATACCTAGTTTCTTATGGGGATGCTTTAGAGAATCTACAAAGATACGTCCAAGTAGTCTTTGCGTTTAACGAATAAAATACTATTTTTCAGAGCTATCTATAGTTAGTAATAAACACACACCTGACCTTGTGTCAAACCTCCTGGAGAGAAAAAACAAACTTTTTACTTTTTACCTTTGAATTTCATGTGATGTAAATAATAGTGACATCATACGAAACGTAATAAATTCTCAAAATATTAGCAAATTTTAATAATCTTAACCCCCTCTAATAGGGGCTTAACTCAATTAACCTATTAGCATCCTGGGTCCCTTTTTTTACAACCAAAAGGTTAATTAACCCTATTTCAGCAAAATCTGTATTTTTCACAGATATCTATAGTTAGTCATAAAGATTGGAATGTCTTTCAAATATTGCACCGACCGTTTTATGATTATTGGCAACACGGATGTCTCAGTTTTCAGTCGACTGTGAAAATCTAGAGCGGAAGGATACAATCAGTTTCATGTATTATTCAATCAAAAATTATTTGGTAAGTAGTCCTTATAACCAAACCACATTTTTTATATATAGTATCAATGAATTCTCTAACTATTCTATAAAGTCAAGTAAATCTTTTGCTCAAATACGATTTTTTTTCACAAAAGATCTTAGGTTATAAATTCTTTAATTGATAGGCTTTAATCTTTTCTGAATAAAGTATTATATTTTTTTAAAATTGGGGCATTAATGGGTAAATTCGAATATTTATTAAACGAAAGAAAAATATGTTATATTGTTAAATAAAACGAAATTTTTAAAATCGTATTAAAAGAAAATAATTCCAAAATTAAATCCACCAGTATTAATTTCGGTTTCTTAAATGCTCCCCTCCTCTTCGCTGGTACACTCGATGGGGAGCCAGCATCATCCTCCCTGAATTCACAACACAGATCTTTTCTAGGTTAGAAAAACTACGTTTTCTCGATTTACTTATAGTGTTATAACAATTTGGTTAATTAATAATTTAATAACTAAATCTTTTTTATCGAAATCGCTTCTGACAAGTTATGAAGCCTCTTGATGGAAGGAGCTAACAAGAACACATATGATTATCGCAACAACAACAAAAAACAAACAGACAAAGGTTATAGTTAGGAGGAAAACAGTCAGCAGGAAGAGAGTTCCACAAGCCTGCGGGTCTTGGGAAGAAGCTACTGGAATAAGAAGCTGTAATTATACCGAAATACTTTAATTTTACTTCGACAAATTAAAAATAATTTAGTAAAAGAATTACCGACATAACTGAAGAAAAATCGAAAGTAATTATAGGATTTACAGACGTCTAATCGATTGTATCCTCCTATACTGATGATTGCTGCTTTGGCACGAAACACATGTGTATATGGATTGATTTGAAAATTATTATTTAGTAAAAGCTCTCGCTAGATTGAGGACTGTAAGTAAGCTGACAACAGGCTATCATTTACAGTGTGATGCAACATTCTAGGCCCCGCCTATTGAGTGCTCTCGACGGCCTGCTTATGATCGCCGAATTAAAGATGATCATATAATCTATAACATGGTGCGGCTATGCTTGGATTTCTTGGATTTCAGCTTTAGAATGATACAAAATTGCTTTGGGGTTGAGCTTTTAATGGGAAAAATATGTTTTAAATTATCAAGTCTAATTCCGAGTATTGATTTACTCCTCTCCAGGAGTTAGGCACAAGGCCAGTTTTTATCTTACTCCCACAAGTAAGATGTGACCCAAGGTCGGGTCGGGAAAGTGGGGTTTAAAAATTGCCTGGGCAGCCCCGTCGGCATTCCCCGGTAGAGCGCCTCAGGCAGTAAGCAATAAACTTACTCCTCCCCAAAGAGGGGAGGCGAAGCCTGGGAGGGTGGACCTCCTAGAACTGCACAGGACAGACCCATAGACAGGCGTAAATCAAGCCCCGAAAGCTAAGGCAATACCAGTCTATGGGGTGCAGTATCCATCGGAACAGATACTACACTTTGATCTTAGCCAAAAGGACAAGAACGAGTCAAGTTCCGAGTAGGGTTCAAGAAAACTCAGGATGTGTGTATTCGTTTCACCGATGCTAAACGGACGGGTCGAACCCTACGCCTCGCAATCTCCACCCCAACGAACATCGGAATCACTAATAAGCAACAATTTGTCATACACAGAGCACAGACCAAATGGCCGTTCGAAGAGTCTCAAAGAAGGAATTCAGGACGATCAAATTCATTTGCAGGGCCGATTCGTAGATAGAAAACATCGTCACATTTTGACGTATGTCAGAGAGGCATGCGATTCAATAATGCGAGCAGTTACGCCAGAAAACACTGAAGAAGGTCGACAAAATATTTTAGACTTTATTGGATATGGATGAATGAATGTTTCACTGCGCACTTCGCCATTCCGCTAACAGCTTAAGGATTTTAGTATGTATGGATGACAGATAAGATCGCAAAGTGACGTCATTGGATTATAGTGGCAAACGCTTGCACATGATGAGTATCAATCTGTAAACCTCCATGATTATTACCCGGTGACATGCCAAGGCAAGATGACAAGCAATCACTTTAATTGCCGGTTTTACATAAGTTTCCTTTCTTTTTAACTGCTCTAGACCTGGCTAAGAATACCCATCTATCTCAGTTTTGAAATCAAAGTGATCCTTCTACTAGACAGTCATCCAGAACTGACGAGCTCTACCAGGTTTTCAGGCGCCAGTCGCACCCCTTCATCCGTTCTCTTAACGGTTCTAAACCTTTTCTACTAGGAAGAAGGCCATGAATTCGATTAAGTTGCCACTCTCTTCGATGCGTTTTTCATTTGTGATTTTTGAAAACGCTAACGAGAGCTTATCAACAACAGTTATGCCGACAGTAACACCCCCCCCCACACACACACATATATATATATATATATATATATATATATATATATATATACTATTCACCCCAAACAAATATAAATATTTAAAGGGAAAGTTTTCCAAATCCTTCCCACTGCTTTTTCTTCTTTGGTCTGAAGAGGCTGACTCTCTATGAAGAGTACAACCGAAACATGTATGCACATATGTAACCAATAATTTTTGTATAAATAAAAAAAATAATACTTAAGAACAGCTCTACTTGTTATTGAGCGCACTTTTTATAAACACTTGAGTTTCAACGGATTTACATCTACAAAAAACAATACAATACATGTACATATATATATATATATATATATATATATATATATATATGTAAAGGAGTAAGGCTACCAACATTTGTAGAATGTTTTTTTCAACATTTATTTATTATTTTGTTGTTTTTTCAACATTTATTTATTATTTTGTTGTTTTACCATTTTATAATTTTATATAACGCGTTTCAAGCGGTGGTCCGCTTTCATCAGATATGAAAATCCATTTGAAGAAATGTCTTTCGATTTGAGCAAATGTTGTTTCATTTGAGGAATTTGTTATTGTTTTTGCGCATGCGTGGGTTTGCGGGTGTGTGAGTATCTTTTATTTTTTATTTTTTATTTTATTTTTTATTTTTTATTTGCCATTTTTCCTGCTTCTCTTGGTCAAGTGCGTGTTACCCATCGGTCATCCCAGCCTCCTAGGGTGCGGAGAATTTCTTTTGAAATTTAATACTTTTTATTGCTTTTTGTTGTCTCCAAGAAGGAAGACATTTCTTCAAATGGATTTTCATATCTGATGAAAGCGGACCACCGCTTGAAACGCGTTATATAAAATTATAAAATGGTAAAACAACAAAATAATAAATAAATGTTGAAAAAACAACAAAATAATAAATAAATGTTGAAAAAAACATTCTACAAATGTTGGTAGCCTTACTCCTTTACATATATACTTTTCTCTCGTTGGAACTGCACTAATACTGCACTACCCCCTTTTCTATATATATATATATATATATATATATATATATATATATATATATATATATATATATATATATATATATATATATATATATATATGTATCTATATATTAAGACTACACTAGAAATTGTGGAGGAGATAGAAAAATAATGCGTGTATCAGTGTGTGTTTGTGCGTGTGAGCATGATGTGTGTGTGTGTGTGTGTGTGTGTGTGTGTGTGTGTGTGTGTGTGTGTGTGTGTGTGTGTGTGTGTGTGTGTGTGTGTGTGTGTGTGTGTGTGTGTGATTGACGGCTGTGCCTAAAAGCCAGGTGTGGGAAAATCTCTGGCTGTGTGCCAACGTGCCGTCCCTGGCTTGTGGTAATTACATCGGCCCGTGCGACCTTTCGGTTAACGACTATATATATATATATATATATATATATATATATATATATATATATATATATATATATACAGAGAGAGAGAGAGAGAGAGAAAGAGAGAGAGAGAGAGAGAGAGAGGGGGGCAGAAATAGATAGATATGAAGATATGAAAAGATTGGGATAGATAGATATTGTAATTATGTCAGCGTTATCAATTTCGTCAACCCCAGAATCGAAACGAGCAGACCTCCCACCGCAACACCCAGCTCCATCCCCACCCCAACCTTCCAACAAAGAGAGAAAATGGGGGGGGGGGGCGTACACAGAGACGGTGACGACTGTTGAATGAGAAAGGCGCGGGGAATGATGATGGAAATAATTAATGATGATGATCCAAAACCCGCTCCCATCGTCCACTCCAAACCCACCATCACCCCGAATCGCGAGCTGACCCATCCCCGATTCCTTTCACCCTCACTCTCTGTCACTGGCTTCTGCCTCCGGCTGCCGCTTCAAGTCCGCTCCCCTCCCGGATTGGCCCTCGTCCCGATTACGACATTCTGCTAAAAGCGCTGAAGGCTAACCAGAGAAAACACGCCATGAAACGAGGTCGAATCTTCGCTGGTTGCATATTTCCACACGGCAACCTGCGAGATAAGGTGTGGTGTAATGTTGATCAGCTCGGATAATGAAATCGGCGAACCGGGTTCTAATTCAGTCAAAAACTTATTCTGCTTGTTTAACACTAGCGCCTTCAACAACGGCCATGATTCACTTATCACTTTACCCTGTTTGTTTATATATATATATATATATATATATATATATATATATATATATATATATATATATATATATATATATATAAATACTAGACCACCCGTGACCCGTTGGGTCAGTTTGTTATATTTGCTATGGAATTCATGTATGAGCGTGACACTTGTGGCATAAAGAAAACAGAGGGAGTAGGAGTGGTGAAATCTATGAGAGGGAAAGTGGGAGGTGGTTTCGTTCACCGACCGCTAGTATGGCTGATATTAATAATGAGTGTTGTTTTTTTGTTTGTTTGTTTTTGTTTTTTAAAAGGGAGGAGTTTTTTTGAAACTGCGACAGACTTTACGAAGTCCTCCCGTTGAATGTTTTTAGCCGTGAAGAAAACAAATAAACTATTTGATGAAATTAAATGAAATTGTTTAAAAAATTTCCAGAATGAAAAATTTCATGCGTTCGTTAATCATAATAGAGAATAACGGAATTGGAATAACAGATTGAAGACGATGCTATTTACGCATGCGCAACCGGATGTTGAAAACTGGAAAGCTGAAAGCTGATTGGAAACATACAAGAACAATAGACTTTTAGTATTATATAGATTTGTAATTTTTTATTATCTATGTACGTATACGTTTCGTCCTTTTTCAATCGGGACTCTTCAGCATAGAGATATGACTATTCACTACCGGTCACACGATTCGAAACCCTGGATTACAAGTATTTTTCAACCCAAATCCAACGTCGCTAACCGATCGGCCAATTCTGAATAGCTTATAAACAATGATAATTTTAACACATTTAAAGGCGGCGAAACGTATAGGCATTCTACTTCTATAAGGGAAGGAATGATGCATATAAAGCAAGTGACGTCACGCTGTGTTATTACTACCATTTACAGTGCTCTACTTTTTTACGAGGAGCTTCAAATATAAATATTTGTTATTGTTTATTATCTATGTACGTATACGTTTCGTCCTTTTTCAATCGGGACTCTTCAGCATAGAGATATGACTATTCACTACCGGTCACACTATTCGAAACCCTGGATTACAAGTATTTTTCAACCCAAATCCAACGTCGCTAACCGATACATAAAGAGAGAGCAAAATCTCACACGTGTGAGTTTTTGCTCTCTCTTTTTGTTTGTTTTTTGTTTGTTTTCACCCTAAAATGAAACTACTGTATAGTGTAGGTGTTTTCAAGACACTTTAATCCAAGAACTTTTTACTCTTTGTGAATTTTACAGAAATTTTATATCTTTAGGAAATGTGAAAAAATAAAAATAATAAAACAACCATGGTTATTGCAATATAATATAAACTGACTTATATTTTGCTCTGTTATCAATAATTGACAAGCATTTGAGCTGAATCTTTTAAGTGGACTACAAAGTAAAAGGAACTGATGGTATATGGTAATACATATATTGTCATTAATAATTATATATATATATATATATATATATATATATATTATGTCAGCCGCATTTTCAAAGTCAAATATAGCAATCACTTTGACATATTTATATTTCATTTGGTTCACACTATTGTGAAGATATACTTTTGAGGCGCCGGTGTCTGCCAGCACAAAATAATATATATTAAAATTAAATTTAAAAATAATATTTACAAAATTACTCCATAATATGATGAATAATTGGTATAACATATTACACTTTTCTTAAAGTTATTTAACAAACTCCGAACATATAGTATTATTAATTTTAGGCAGCAAGTTCAGCAAATTCATGATCCCTGTCAACTCGAAATTCTCATTTGAGACATTGAATAAAATATGAACAATCCACTAATTATTCATCCTTGTGACAGAATCCATAACATCAGCAGCACGAAAACAATCATCTTCTGTATGATACCCAAGTATATTGAAATTAGTGAAAACGAAAATGTGAGTAAAGCTGAAAAAATATCGCTACGCAATATCAAAACTAAGATTAAAATTCTATATACGGATGTAAAGCCAACAATTCAAACTTAACAAATAAATGGCAAAATCTTTGAAATTACTTAACGAGCAATAAACTAAAAAAACTATCAAACTAAGAATCATTGCGTATCAATTTCTTTTATAATTTCCCAACTGTCTTTAATAAAACGTAGTGAAGTGTAAAACAACGGAAATAACGGTTTTCCTTATTCAAGCAATTTCAAGTCACACACGCAGATACGGGCGCGTGTCGTTTCAATTTACGTAAATTATGTGGGCGGCCATTAGTAAAAGTAAGTGGAAGCAGGTCTGCATAAAATTACCAATCCTCATTTAAAAATTCGGAAACATAATTTTAGACATGTTTACTATTTTTTCTCAGCCCATTAGTGTCCATTTTTAAATAATTTAAAAACCTAAAATATTTTGTAAATAAAATAGTATATAACTTTCAAATTACTCTCAAAGATTTATTAGATTTCATATGATAGTTAAAGCATTCATTTATATTATGTATACAAATGTGGGATAGTTATAAGGACTATTTACTAAAGACTTATTGATTGAATAATCGATGAAGCTGATTATAATCTTCTGCTGTAGATTTTTCATTATATACTGAAAACTGAGACATTCAAAGTTAATTTCAAGTATTTCGATATCATTACAGCTTCCTATTCCAGTAGCTTCTTTCAAAGACTCGCAGGCTTGTGGAACTCTCTTCTTGCTGACTGTTTTCCTCTTAACTATAACCATGGTCTTTTCAAGACTAAGGTCAATAGGCATATTCTGTTTGTTTTGTTGTTGTTGCGATAATCATATGTGTTCTTGTTAGCTTCTTACATCAAGAGGCTTTATGCTTTGTCTGGAGCGATTTCCATTAAAAAAAGATTCAGTTATTAAATTATTAATTAACCAAATTGTTATAACACTATAAGTAAATCGAGAAAACGTAGTTTTCTAACCTAGAAAAGATCTGTGTTGTGAATTCAGGAGGGGTGATGCTGGCTCCCCATCGAGTGTACCAGCGAAGAGGAGGGGAGCATTTAAGAAACCGAAATTGATACTGGTGGATTTAATTTTGCAATTATTTTCTTTAATTACGATTTTTAAAATTTCGTTTTGTTTAACAATATTACATTTTTTTCGTTTAATAAATATTCGAATTTACCTATTTTATTTCTTTAATTTATTGCAAAAAATCTTTTGTAAATACAATATTATTTGATACTAAAATTATTTTCTAAGATTTACTTGACTTTATAGAATAGTTAGAGCATTCATTGTACTATATATATATAAAAATGTGGATTGGTTATAAGGACTACTTACCAAATAATTTTGATTGAATAATAAATGAAACTGATTGTATCCTTCCGCTGTAGATTTTCCCAGTAGACTGAAAACTGAGACATCCGTGTTGCCAATAATCATAAGACGGTCGGTGTAATATTTGAAAGACACTCGCAATCTTTATGACTAACTATAGATATCTGTGAAAAATACAGATTTTGCTGAAATATGGCTTATTAACCTTTTGGTTGTAAAAAAAGGGACCATGGGTGCTAATAGGTCAATTGAGTTAAGCCCCTATTAGAGGGGTTTAAGGTTATGAAAATTTGCTAACATTTTGAGAATTTATTACGTTTCGTATGATGTCACTATTATTTACATCACATGAAATTCAAAGGTAAAAAGTAAAAAGTTTTTTTTTCCTCTCCAGGAGGTTAGACACAAGGTCAAGTGTGGGTTCATAACTAAATATAGATATCTATGAAAAATAGTATTTTATTCGTTAAACGCACAGACTGTTTGGACGTATCTTTGTAAATTCTCTAAAGCATCTGTATAAGAAACTAGGTATTTTAGTCGGCCGGTCTGTCACGCTTAAGTTTGAAATAGCATGTTTGTGGATCAGGCGCTCTTAACCCATGAGGGCCCATTTTTCCCCTATAATGTACTTCCAAATATCTTTTGTAAATACAATATTATTTGATACTAAAATTACTTTCAAAAATGTACTTGACTTCATAAGATGGCTAGAACATTCATTCATACTATATGGAAATAATATAGAAATGATATATAAATAATATATTAAAATATATAGATAATATATAAATAATATATACATAATATATAAAAATTTATATAGCATATAAATATACTTTAATGTACGTAAAAATGAATTAATGAATATATATATATATATATATATATATATATATATATATATATATATATATATATATATATGTATATATATATATGAAGCAATCCAACAAAAGATATAAGCGTCAACTAATATCTTATAATTAGTGAAACATCCGGATAAAAAACTGAAGCTCAATATACTGGATAGAGCATTAATATTATAATATAAAATGAAGTAATAAAATAAGGTGTCAATCAAATTTTATTAGAATTCAAAGTTCATGCAAAGCATCCTTAAGTCCTTAGCTCATGAGTTTTCAAAGATAATTCTTCTCTTCAGAGGACCATTACCGCAGTTATACTACTACAGGCAATAAAATTACGCTTTGAAAATATATAAAATTATATACACAAATACATAAAAATACATAACATCAAACATATCAATCCAAAAACATACTTTTGTTGAATCCATACAACTCATGAGCTAAGGACTTAAGGATGCTTTGCATGAACTTTGAATTCTAATAAAATTTGATTGACACCTTATTTTATTACTTCATTTTATATTATAATTATATATATATATATATATATATATATATATATATATATAATAAAAGTAATGACACGTCCGATCAAGGGAGACTTAATGCAATATTCTGCATATTTTTTACCGCTTAAGAAGTGGAAAAATACTAAAAAAACAACGCTATTCTATCGCCCGTAAAAACAATAGCAAAACTACATATATAAATGTGGGATAGTTATAAGGCTTACTTACCAATAAATGTTTGATTGAATAATAGATTAAACTGATTAAATCCTTCCACTCTAAGTGTTCACATTCTACTGAAAACTGTTGCCAATATACATCCAACAATATTTGAAAGACACTCCAATCTTTATGACTAGTTATAGATATCTCTGAAAAAGGCAGATGTTGCTGAAATATGCTTAAATATCCTTCTGGTAATAAAACAAATGGACCCTGGGCGCAAATGACTTAAATCCGTTTAAATCTATACTGTTTGCCTTTAACCATTAAGGATGAATAAAAAGTATATAAACACGAAACGACTTTTTAGTAATTAAAACGAAAAAAACAACCTGACTTCTGTAGTTGCGCCAACAACGTCTCCGCCCCGAGTTTGTTAAAAAAATATGTTTTCGTGAAATTTATCAGACAGTAAAACTCGTTTATGTTTTTTTATTATACAATTTAAAAGAAAATGTTTTTTTAATGTCCATCAAAAGCCAAGCAAATAAGGAAAACTAAGTTTTAAGGGTTTTAATTACAGTGTTTGGCTTTTACAATCGGGTGTTTTCAATTTAAAAAAAATATATATATACAAGGGCAGATAATTTAAAATATTGACAAAATTATCAAAAAATCAAGAAATTATCTGATTTTAATTAAATTTCTGGTACTCCCATTTTTATCATCATCATCATCATCATCATCATCATCATCATCATCATCATCTGATTTTAATTAAATTTCTGGTACTCCCATTTTAATCATCATCATCATCATCATCATCATCATCATCATCATCATCATCATCTGATTTTAATTAAATTTCTGGTACTCCCATTTTAATCATCATCATCATCATCATCATCATCATCATCTGATTGTAATTAAATTTCTGGTACTCCCATTTTAATCATCATCATCATCATCATCATCATCATCATCATCATCTGATTGTAATTAAATTTCTGGTACTCCCATTTTAATCATCATCATCATCATCATCATCATCATCATCATCTGATTTTAATTAAATTTCTGGTACTCCCATCATCATCATCATCATCATCATCATCATCATCATCATCATCATCATCATCTGATTTTAATTAAATTTCTGGTACTCTCATTTTTATCATCATCATCATCATCATCATCATCATCATCTGATTTTAATTAAATTTCTGGTACTTATAGATTAATTAATTATTTGTCTAATGAATTAGTTTTTTTTATTATTAAAAACATTTGCCTTAACGAAGCGGACCAAGAAAATAATTCCAAGTCCAAAATGTTTTCGTGTCTCAAGAAATAAATGTTTGAAAAATACCAAAAACATCCAAAAGCATGTTATAAAATTAAAACTCGAAAATATGACGTAAATTGGAAAAAAAATGAAACTAAAAAATATTTTTTAAAGGTTTATGCAAATTTTATTAAAACATGTATATAAAACTTTGGTGCTTATTTAGAATAGGCTCCCTGCAGAAAATTATTTTCATGTAAAATCATTATTTTATACTTACTCAGTCATAGTTTCTCACTCACGGCACGAAAAAGAATTTAAAAATATCAAGCAGAACTTTAATTAGAACGATTTTTCCATTTCCATAAGGGCGATATAAAACGTCGATTCGCCGACATTTTGGGTGTGGCTGATTGATGGAATAGCTAACTAAGGGCCCCAGTTACCATGTAAATAAGAAAAAAAAAACAAGAAAATTATATCGTGGAAAGTACCCCGGTGAAGAAATCAAAAATAATTATTTAATTTTCTATTTTTTTATTTAATAAATATATATTTTATTATTATTGCATATGTGTTTCTTTCTTTTTTAAATTCTAACAATAAAAACGGAGTTATTGCCCTTGGCTATTCCATCGATCGCTCACACCCAAAATGTCAGCGAATAGAGGTTGTACATCGAAATGGAAAAATCGTTCTAATTAAAGTTCTACTTGATATTTTTAAATTCTTTTTCGTGCCGTGAGTGAGAAACTATGACTGAGTAAGTACAAAATACAGATTTTACATGAAAATAATTTTCTACAGGGACCCTGTTGTAAATAAGCACTGAAACTTTTCTATTTGCGGGATTTATTAGACCCGTTCCGGAACGGATATTCTTCTAGTATATATATAAAGTTAGATATTTTTTATATGTGTATTTATTTATATGTATAGATTTCACTCCCGAATAATTAAACCGATCATTGTGAATTTTGACATACAGATGATAGGCGTGAGGGATCCAAAGGTGGGCTATATTTATTATAATTTAGTTTTATACAAAGACGTGGACGCCCATCGTGAAAATTCAGATTTCACTCACTCGAAGAAAGGACCCTTACTAATTACGAAAAATAAAGGTAATACCTTTAATTTTGTTGTAAAACACGCGTTCCCTGAAGATGGATAGTTTAGTATCCGAAATTAATAAGATAAAAGTCAATATTAAAAAAACATTGATTGATTTTCAATTTAACAATATTGCCATCTTATACGTGGTTTTCAAAAGCATTGACCGTTTTGGGTTTCTTTTTCAAAGTTATATATATACTAGCAAAATCTACCCGCCCCCCCAGGCAGCAATTACTTGAGAAAATGGCGTATAGTTAAAAAAATGTTTTTACTCAGAGAATTCCAAAACTTAAATAACAAAATTTGATATATTTGTAAATTAACACCCTCAGCTAAATTACCCTCCTCCCCCTTTAAAATATGAGATTCTACTTTTTATGGTCATTCTAACTTATTACGGCAGTTAACTAATATATAATTTAACACTAACCCTAAGTTCGACTGGCAAGGTCGTAAAACCACACGTAATCGGCTATAAAATTAACCCACAGAATACATCTCCAATAGCAGGAAAAATGTTTAACTGTGATAAAACACCAGAATGATGGACCACTTTACGTTAAATTTATATGTGAAACTGTTCCCCCACTTTAAATTCTAAAATAATTATGTTCTGGTTTTCTCTTCCCGCCACATAATCGCCTAAAAAAGTAGAATCTCATTTTATCGGGGGGGGGGGGGTGAGAATGATGATCTACAATAATACTCAAACTTTTAGCATTAAAAAAAATGTATTTAATTAGTTTGATAATTTAAAAGTTTTTTTATTTAATTTTCAAAGGAAAGGTAAACACAATTAAAATCAATTTCTAAAAATTAAAATTAAAATTAAAATTAAAATTAAAATAGGAATGTATAGTAAAAAAAAAGTATCAGTTTAAAAAAAAAAAATATGCGTAAATTTATAGATTAACACCCTCCGTTAATCCTAAAAAAAATGAGATTCTGCTTTTTTAGGCGATTACATGTGAACACCGCAGAAAACGTAACAAAGGAAAAACAAAAAATCAGAATTTAGAGTGGGGAATCAATTTCATTTATATTGAGCATAAATGTTCCCTAATTTCCAAGCCATTCCATCTTTTTCTGAAAGTTAATCAATTTTTTTACCACCAAACCTAAGTCTGAGTAGCAAGGTCACAAAAATACACGTAATCGCCTAAAAAAGTAGACAACCTCGACACCCCCCCCCAAAAAAAAATACGCAGCAGATTTAGCTCCCATAGCAAAATATGTTTTACTTAACTGCCCGGAAATAGGGGAATATTTTACATTGAATTGCTATACAAATATTTTCTCCCACTTAAAATTCTAAAATTATTGTTTTTTCCTTTTTTCCGTCAAGTTTTTCAGGGTGTTCACACGTAATCGCCTCAAAAAAGTAGAATCTAATTTAGGGGGTGAGATAGGGATTGGATGGGTTAGTGCGCGATTTTTTTCTGTAATGTAGGAAGATCAGTGCTAATAATCTTTTGTTTCCATTTGTCAATGAGAAGAGTAAAAAGTTGTTTGTAAGAATGAAAAATTGTTAAGCTTCTTCTTAAACTTTGAAATAAGGCATTTAATTAGCTTATTAAAAAGTTATTTATTTATTTCACGAAACATGTAAGAACTGTAAACACAGAGAGAGGTGGTTTCTTTCTGTAACTGAAACCAAATCTCCCCGTACACAATAGAATATAACAACTCTTCTCCTTTTTAATTTAGAGCCATTTATTACTATTTAGCTTGTCGATACTGAGCAAGTTCGTTGTAGAAGAGAGAGAAGCTTACGCTAGTTAATTTCTTAATTAATCACCTAATCACTTGTAAGGGAAGGAAGAAGGGGACATCGTCTGGCTCTCACTTTTGGGGGATCCGAAATCCCTTAGCGTGTAATCGCTACATAACTAAAGCATGTTGACTCGTTGGCTTCCAGTCAAGAACTCAACTCTCAATCCGAATTTTCCCAACAGGAAAACTGTGACGTCACGATATCTCGTGATCGACGCGCAGGTGTGACCTAACCTTTGAACTAAGGTCTCGTCAACCGTCACTGCGACGGTGAGAAACAACATTGCACTAAACTTGCACGAGATGACTTTGTTTCAAATCGCGCAAGTTAAGCGATCTCTCTGTACGTCCATCATCACATGCGTCCCATTATATAACATTCCTTCCCTCCCTATACAAAAAAAAACAATCCTAAGATTTTTATTTTAACACACCCCTCCATGGGTTAGTACGGCTGGACCTCCAACGTCCAACCTCTTCAACCGGCCGTTCCTCGACCCATGACGCTATATCCGGGATGTAAGGAAACCTCTCTTACGATAAAGATCGGCTCTCGTGGCCATCCCCGCCACAAACATTATCGGGCGACATCGCCCCATCACTTGCTCAGTTCACCACTGAGCCCACAACGGTCTGACCTCTGACCCCGGGGCATTTACACCAACACCTAGGCATACACTCACCTTACACTCGTATTCCATAGCATCGATTTACAAGCGAGTGTCATTTTCTAACTGGCGGACATTACCGCGAACTACGGGGGAACAAACAGAAACCCCTATTTCAAAATTTATAACCTATTATGGTCAGCACACGAATTTAATTTTAGGTGCCGTTCTACCCTTAAGCACTATATCTGCACTCGGTGCAAGACCCTCTGTGGAAACGGTGTGTCTTTTGGAGTGGTATCTCCGACACTCACATTGGGCCGCAATCCGATCACATTTCCTATCTATTTGCTATTCCAGAACCCTAAAATACGGCACCTTCTTTCAATGTTGAACCTATCCATTGCTATATCTGCCCCCGACACGCGCACAGAGTGCCCTGTCACCCCAAAATTAACTCCAAACCCCGTTTATACGGACTCGCTTGCATCGCTTGCTAACTGTACCCTTCCTGTGATTCTAACTATGTCGTGGGGGTGAAAGGTCCCTCCGCGCCAGGCCGGTCACATCCAAAACCCAGAATGGACCCGTTCCTAAACTTAGAATTATCACCATTCATGCTTGATTGACCAATGCAAAATGCGGCAAACCCTGAGGTCTCCAAAGATTATCCATAATCCGCAATTCATTTCATAGCCACAAAATCACTTTTTCACGCGTATGCACCGAAACAACTCTTTGTCCGTATCACTGCAAGCTCACCGGCTACCTCAACGGGTCACGCGTAGCGAACATAACTCAATCCCAGCCCGTTTATACTATAAACGGCAATTGGAGAGAACGGCCCCTTAGAGGCCTCAACACCGGACCTCCGCTAAAATTTCATCGCATCCCAAAGGTCAATCCTCTCATTCTAACTCTCTTTAATTGGCTAACCTCAACCTAATTTTTAATTAGTTACTGTTTTTTTTTTGTTTTTTTTGTTACGTAAAAAAACACTGGGAAAAACATAACGTGCCTCTCTCTCCATAGATATACATAACAATTTTTTAACAACAACAAAGAAAACAAACATCCTCAATTATCGACAACAACAAAACAACATCAAAAAAGATATCTCCCTTCCTCCCCTTACAAGAACAAACACGTATCAAAACTACAGAAACAAAATCAATAAAAAAAAGTTTATTTTGAAATTCTCAATCGTCTCTTTTCTTCTATAAAAGTTTTCGTTTTGCGTGTGTGTGTATTGCTAAGTTCACCGTTTTTTGTTTTCTTTTCTGCTAATAACATTACGTATATATATATATTTTTCTTTTACGCCTATCAGATTTTGCGTGTGTGTGTGTAATGAAAAGTTCTCTCTCTTTCTTTTTTGTTTCCTTTTTTTAACATTATGTATACATATATATTTATTTTCTTTTACACAACTATTAGATTTTGTGTATGTGTGTGTATAATGCAAAGTTCTCCTTTTTTTCTTTTTGTTTTTCATAAAAGTTTGCTCCGAATGTCGACCAACAATAAACGAAAATTCTACTTACAGACTCCGCCTGGACTCTTTGTTGTGTTCGAAGTTTTCTTGTTCCCGTGGTAACCCAGGTTTGTATCCTGCCACGGCACCAAATCGCCAATGTTAAATAGCTGGTTATAACAACACGTTTTTCGTTGGCTTCCAGTCAAGAACTCAACTCTCAATCCGAGTTTTCCCACCGTGAAAACTGTGACGTCACGAAATCTCGTGATCGACGCGCAGGTGTGACCTAACCTTTGAATTAAGGTCTCGTCACCCGT
>OY744535.1:23049682-23077182 GCA_963556195.1 Sepiola atlantica
TATCTATCCATGTAATTCCTCTGATGATAAAGTTTCGATCTTTGAAAAGCCTGGCTTAAAGAAAGAAGAAATAGACATGCTTTTATTGAATACACCTTGAATTGAACAACTAAAGATGAAATAGATTTGTTATTCTTACATTATTTTTTTCCTTCTTTCATTCATCTATCTATCTATCTATCTATCTATCTATCTATCTATATATATATATATATATATATATATATATATATATATATATATATATATATATATATATATATATATATAAAGTAACACGGAATCACATAATCACCGGTGTAATTATTTATTTCGACCCTACGGCTTTTTCAAGCATCCAAGCGAGGTGATTATATTTTTGAAAATGTAATCCTCTCGCTTGGATGTTTCAAAAGGTCGTAGGGTCAAAATAAATTATTACATCGGTGATTATGTGATTCCGTGTTACTTTACTTTATTTTATTCTTGCTCTGTTTATTATATTATGCTCTCATACCTGGATTTTCTTCTGGAATTTATTTCACTCTAACACTATATATATATATATATATATATATATATATATATATATATATATATATATATATATATGTATGTATATGATAACTATGGAATTACATGTAATCAAAATGAAAAATGAAAAATTGACAAATGAAAGTTGTTTACATGTCAGTTATCCTTTACTTCGATTAACATATACGCATCTTTATGTTGTTTATTTTTCAAAATTTTTTGTTTGTTTTTTTGTTTATTTTCACCTTAAAATGAAACTGATGTATGATGTGGGTGTTTTTCAAGACACTCTAATCTAAGAACTCTTATTATTTGTGAACTTTTTCTGATGATTTTGTAGTGTTGCAGAGACGATATTGACATACAAATGTTGTTTGGCACAAAACAAATGAAACGGACCGTTAAATATATCTCACAGAAATTTGGAATTTTTGGAAATGTGAAAAAAATAAAAATAATAAAACAAACCATGGTTATTGGAATATAATAAAAACTGTTCTATATATATATATATATATATATATATATATATATATATATATATATATATATATATATATATATGTACATATATATATATATATGTATATATATACATATATATGTAGATATATGTATATATATACACATATATACATATATATACATATGTATATATATATATATATATATGTATATATATATACATATATATATGTATATATATGTATATATACACATATATACATATATATACATATTGTAGTTTGCTTGAAGCATTGTGCGTAATATGTAATATGTATTGTTAGAAGGCGGTGACAATGCGTTGGTTAGGTGACACCGGCAGTACGTGAAATCGAAACAATGATAATAATGGCAATATTGAGAAGTCAGTCATTTTCAAATAATTTTATTATATTTACCAGTGTTAACTTCGAACCGTGATTGTAGGGTAGTGTGTCTTCCATTTTTATTTAAATTTTCGAGGGAATCCCCTATACTCAGAAATAAATATATCCACTCGTTGGTGTGTGTTTTTTCGCCAATAGCCTGGGCCGGAAATTACGGTTTATATATATATATATATATATATATATATATATATATATATATATATATATATATATATATATATATATATAAACTGTAATTAATACCAACGTACGTCTTCATATTGTAGAGCCTTTCATATACAACATGAAGGCATAAATAGAACAGACGTGTTTTCTTTCGGCCCGGTGATGTTGAGCTTATTACAACTTCGATTGAATCATGTTCCGAAATGTGTAGCCACGCTATATTTGTATGAATAAAACTATTTTATTATAAATAAATCACTCTCTTAATTATTGAGGACTATCATATAAACACAGTAAATATTCCCAGGATTTACACTCTGTAAATACAAATCTTACCGGGATTAATATATATATATATATATATATATATATATATATATATATATATATATATATATATATATAATATTTGTTATTGTTTATTATCTATGTACGTATACGTTTCGTCCTTTTTCAATCGGGACTCATCAGCATAGAGATATGACTATTCACTACCGGTCATGCGATTCGAAACCCCGGACCTCAAGTATTTTTTACCTCCAGTCCGACGTCGCTAATCGCTGGCACAATTGTAAACAGCGAATAAATTATGATAATTTTAACACTTTAACGGCGGCTTTGACGTCGAGGCATTCTACTTCTATTAAGGGAAGGAATGATGCATTATAAGCAAGTGACGTCATGCTGTGTTAATACTATCAATTACAGTGCTCTACTTTCAAGGAGCGACAAATAATAAATATTTGTTATTGTTTATTATCTATGTACGTATACGTTTCGTCCTTTTTCAATCGGGACTCATCAGCATAGAGATATGACTATTCACTACCGGTCATGCGATTCGAAACCCCGGACCTCAAGTATTTTTCACCTCCAGTCCGACGTCGCTAATCGCTGGCACAATTGTAAACAGCGAATAAACTATGATAATTTTAACACTTTAACGGCGGCTTTGACGTCGAGGCATTCTACTTCTATTAAGAGAAGGAATGATGCATTATAAGCAAGTGACGTCATGCTGTGTTAATACTATATATATATATGTTTAAAAAATATATGTTTAAAAAATATATGTTCATAATATATGTTTAAAAAATAATTACACGTCCTGTATTAAAAAGGGCGACCGAATGCAATATACTTTAACGTACTATAAAAAAAACAGTTCTGTTTCTATCGCTAGAAAACAAACAATAACAATAAACTACGTAACTATATATATATATATATTTGCCTGTCTATCTGTATGAAGTCGAAAGTATTACTTCTATTAATTTTACTATCGTACGATATTTTACTTCTCAATTCAGGAGTAGTGTAGAATTGTTCTGTTGTCATGAGCCGATCCATACCAGAATTACCTCTTTCTTTGGAACGTAGTGTAGTATCTGTTCTGTTGTCATGAGACTATCCTCACAGGTATTTCCTCTTTTTTGAAGGGGGGAGGGGAGAAGTGTAGTATATGTTCGTTCGTAATTTTGCCATCTTTCTAGACTGGCAAAAATATGCGAATTAGTTGGATTAATATTTTTAGATTAATGAATTAATTGGATGCATGAAACGTTGTTGTTACCATATATTTTTCATAACTCTAACCCTAACCCTACCCCTCACCCTTACCCTAACCCTTACCCTAACCCTAACCCTAACCCTCACCCTAACTCTAACCCTTACCTTAACCCTAACCCTCACCCTCACCCTAACCCTAACCCTAACCCTAACCCTCACCCTCACCCTAACCCTAACCCTAACCCTAACCCTAACCCTCACCCTAACCCTAACCCTAACCCTAACCCTAACCCTAACCCTGTTTTTCATGGACATTGAAACGTTTTAATTTTGTTGATCATTTTACTCTGAAATGGCGTCGATAAGACGCGCCCCAAATCGCAGAAACAGCCAGGGAAACCGGAAGTTCCGGTCTAAAGACGCCCGAGGTGAAGCTTAGAGGCTTCCTTAATTATAAATGCGTGTTCCAATCTAGTTATTATGCCGACTGTGACAGCCCTTAGACTTGTTGCGTCATGAGCAAAACGATTTGAAAATATTAACATGGATTACAACGAGAAGAAAAATCTTAAATATTAATGAGATTAAGCATTCGCACATCTTTGTTGTGGTTGCCTTCGCAATGTTTTGCCCGTTTTGCGATGTGGCTTTTTTCAGGTGTTTTGTCGCGAACTCGCGGACCGTCATCAAATGAGACAGATAGACAGAGATAAAGACGTACGAGAGATGATTAAGCCTTCGATTAAAATGCGCCGCTTATCTACGCAGTTTAGAGTTCAATCCTCACCGAAGTCGGCAAGACGATTTAACATGTTGATAGAAATAATATCACAATGCCAAACAAATACAATACATATAGTGTACCCCATGGTTCCTGCACCCCTAGTGTATCGCCATTGCTCTTGTACACAGAGTGAACCCTTTTTGCTCATGTAAAGAATTAGATAAAATGGCGGATCCGAAGTTTAGTATAAGGAACCTAAAGAGGCTGTTTTACGAGCTTCCTAATGTCGCACGATGTAGGAAAAGGCCGTTTAACCTGGGTGAAACCACTTCCCACGGTGAAGGCGGGGGGGGGGGGCTCTGGCAAATATAAAAATATGTCGGCATTTCCTGATAGAGGTACCTCGGGTTACCGGCAATATAGACCACATCGCGAAGGTGGGGGTAAGGCTATTGTAGACCGAGCCGAACCATACCTCATTCCGGGTCTAGATGCCACGTAACCGCTAACTTACCAGAATTATGTCAAGGTGAACCTTGGCTGCTATGAACACACAAAGCAGGAACAGGTACTACACGTTGATCGCTAGGGTTCGTAACGGCTTCCGAGGAAACAAGGCTCTTGAATGAGACCGGATGGAAAGACGACTGAAGTCTTGTGATAAAATCAATTAAGATGATGCAACCAGACCCAAAATCTCAATGACATTCCATGAAAAATGCCAGTATCCTGAAATCATATGCCCTTAATAGGGTTAAGATGAAAATTCATATACACTAAATGTACAAAAGCAGGAAATTCCCAATTTTTTACATTTTTATTGTATTTAAGGGTATGCGAGCACAACAGAGCTATTTATTTTACTGGTAGGAATTTTTCTTCAGCACACCTCACACACTTCATCCACTCATGCATAGAGATTTATACTGTAGTGATGTGATAATAAAATGGTTTGGTTGATATGTAGTCGTACCCTTAATGACAATAAAAGTGTAAAAATTTGGGAATTTCCTTGCCTTTGTACATTTAGTGTATATGAATTTTCATCTTAACCCTATTAAGGGCATATGATTTCAGTATACTGGCATTTTTCATGGAATTTCACTACTTTTGTAAAGGCTATGCCTCAATACAATGCCTTCTCATAAGATTTTTTGGAATTTTCTGGAAAACTAAGGTATATGGTAAACTGAAATTAAAATACCATCAACTAGACCCTAGAACCTCTATTTCTGCCCCAAATCAGCTGAATCCATCAAATAATTGATGAGATACAGGGTGGCACATACGTACGTACGTACACACGGATAACATGATTTCATGCTTGAACTTTCTGAATCTCTGGGTTGCCTTGACTAATGATGCTGAAATTCTACACACTTATATAACCTATCAAATGAAATTTCTTTGCAAAGTTTTAACTAATTTGGTTTATTGGTTTTTGAGTTATGATTGATCAAAGAAATGAGATTTCCAGCATATGCCATTCTTGAAGTCTATGAAGGGATAGAGCGCTTTCACGCCTCCCTTGATTTTTTCATAACGTAAGTTATTCAACTAAATTTCAGAAACATCCGATTTAAAAAAAAAAAAAGATCAATCTACAACATGTTTTTAAAAATATATTTTTTGTACCATGCGTCGTTAAAGTAAGTGTTTATGGCATTTTAATTTCAACATTTTGTAAGACGTTTTCTTAGATTTTCTTGCAAAACCGAGTTTGTAATGACGTATATTCCTTCGTCGAATTATTGTTCCAAACATATATAAAACATTAGGTAAAAAAAAAATGCAGACGGTGGAGGAAGTTCAATGAGCCGATCAAAAATTAAATTAAAACCATTTCCGGACAAAACCCAAATGGCTACATCTAGTTATTTATTAGTTTAGAAATGGTAGATTATAAAAATTACAAAATAAGAATAAAATTTGGTAATATCAGGTTCAGTTCTGGGTGGTAAATACACGCGCGTTCTCTTGTGTTCTTTTATGAAAACTGTATTCTGCTGTCGTAGTAAACATCGTAGAACTACCTTCAACCTTCTGCAGCCGTAGCCATTGAGAAAGATATACATTATCTAGATCAGGGGCGGACAACCATTTCAGAGTGAGGGCCAGATGAGACTTTTGGAAGGAGATCGCGGGCCGGAGTGAAAAACGAAATCTCAGAATTACTATATTTTGTTTACATGAATAAATTGTACAAAAATTGCATTGAACACTCGACAAATCTGTTTTTTTTTTTCGCAAGAGACTTCTGTATGTGATGTTATAAAAGGCGCCGACGAAGAGCCATTTTTGAATCATAAAAAATAATGACGGGGAAGTAGCAAGTTGATCCAGCATTCGTTTTGACACATCTCATATAAGTTCTATGTTTCATGCCCTTTCCTCGTCTCACGTTTCCTCTTTGCCTCTTTCTTTCTCTTTTTCTATTTTTATCTCAGGCCAAGTATTTGAGATTAATAGTTAAAGAAAAATAGAATATACATGCATCATCGCTCGCTGATGTTTATACATTTTTATCCCACTGTAAATCTTAATTGAAACCTACTTTTACGTCTATGTCACAAAATGATATGAGTTTTACTGGGAGGTCCGCGGGCCGGATTGCAATAATAAAGCATAGCAGAGTGGCGGGCCGGACGCTAAGCCTTCGCGGGCTGGATGTGGCCCGCTGGCCGGAGGTTGCCCGCCCCTGATATAGATGATAAATTCTGTCTCCGATTGTCAGTCCGCAAGCGTTGGCGACATTAGGTTTGCGGCGACGTCTGCCCGAATATGTTGTTAGATTAAAAGCTTTATAAAGTCCCCAAAAAAAGGGATAACATTTTAGAAGTTAAGGTTTAAAATTTAAAAATTAAAAAGCCTATTTTCAAATTTTAAACCTTAATTTCAAAAATTAGATCCCCCTTTTTTTGGACTTTATTAAGCTTTTTAATCTCACATATTTTCTCCAACAAAATACTGAGACGATACGAATCGAACACTTAAAAGCAAATAACGTATCCAAACGTGACTTATACGAGACCGTCCATTTTCTAGACCAAGTGACAACAAAGCTGAAGATGGCCGGGAGTTAACACCTTCTGAGCTTAAAACCGATGGTACTGATGTTGTACTGATTTTCTGTACCAAATATATATATATATATATATATATATATATATCTATATATATATATTTATATATATATATAATTAACTTGTTACAAATATCCAAGGGGTATAAATCCGAAGGAAGTTGAAACCGGGTTCATGAGAGTGATAAATTTTCTGTTGTTGTTGAATTATAGAAATTTGAGCAGTGGTTTCCAAAATGCCTGATGAGTTGACGTTTATTTTAAACGTTAATGAAACACAATATATATATATATATATATATATATATATATATATATATATATATATATATATATATATATATATATATATATGTGTGTGTGTGTTATTTATCTTCCCCCCCCCCCGCAAGGTAAGATGTGACACAAGGTCGGGAAAGTGGGATTTGAAAAGCCAGCGCCCGAGAATTTGAGAACTCTGGTCATTAAAATTTGCCTGGGTAGTCCCGTCGGCATTCCCCGGTAGGAGCGCCTCAGGCGATTAGCAATAAACTAACCCCTTCTCAAAGGGTGAAAAGGCAAAGTCTGGGAGGGTGCACCTCCTAGAACTGCATAGGACAGATAACCGATAGACCGGATATATATATATATATATATATATATATATATATATATATATATATATATATATATATATAAAGATAAATGAAAGAAGAGGGTTAAACATGTACGAATGACAAATCTATTTCAACTTCGATTGTTCAATGCAAGGAGTACTCGGTAAAAACATGTTTATTATTCTTTCCTTGAGCCAAAGCTTTTCAAAGATTAAAATCTTATCATCAGAGGAATTACATAAATGTATATGTTGGCAGTGGAAATTTTATATATATATATATATATATATATATATATATATATATATATATATATATATATATATATATATATATATATAAGGTTAATACAACAAAAGATATAAGAGGCAACTAATATCTTTAATTAGTGAACATCCGGATAAAACTGAAGCTCAATATACTGGATAGAGCATTAATAGCACTAAATAAACTGAAAGAATAAAATAAGGTGTGAATCAAATTTTATTAGAATTCAATGTTCAGTCAAAGTACTTTAACTCATGAGTTTTCAAAGAAAATTCTTCTCCTCAGAGGACCATTACCGCAATTACATTACTGCAGGTAATAAAATTAAACTTTGAAAATATATAAAACAATATATATATAAATACATAAAAGTATATAAAACATCAAATATATCGGCCCAAAACATACTTTTTTGTTAAACCTATACAGTTCATCCAAGTCATAAAGTTTAAAACATATTCAGGATAGATATCAAAGAGGTTGATTGAAAAATAATCCAGGTGGTGAATGGTAGTCCAAAAACGAAAAAGTTATCCAGGCGGGAAATTTGTTTGCTATCGATGCAGTGAAAAATGTATCCAAGGTGTATGTAAATTAATAAAACGATAGAAAAAAACAAATATTATGGAATGTTAGAAAACTCATGAGTGAAGGACTTTAAAGTACTTTGCCTGAGCATTGAATTCTAATAAAATTTGATTCGCACCTTATTTTATTCTTTCACTTTATCTAGTGCTATATATATATATATATATATATATATATATATATATATATATACAATAATATTTATAAATAAATATTTATTAATTATTTTAATACCTACAGACATCGATGTTTCATGCTAACGCAATCATCAGTGCAGGAATTAATTCTCAACGGTCGGTGGGCGCGAACCCCGATCACAAATCGCCACTGATTCGTAGTCGAGGGTCTTATCCATCAACCATAGCTAATTAGTTAGTAAATAGAGAGGAATTTTAAATGTAAATAGCGAGTCGGCGGCTAGATACCAAGCAGTATAGAGTGATCCACGAACGGCGTTCGGATCGTGCATATATATATATATATATATATATATATATATATATATATATATATATATATATAAGAAGATATGTTGGTTTCCCATTAGAAAGCATTCAAAATTTAAATGTAAGAAAGGTGTTTGAAGCCTAAGAATGCATTTTTTTTTCTTCTTTTAAATAAATAGTAATTTATTTAAAAGTAGTCCCAATTTTTTTAAATAAATATTTTTTATATATATATATATATATATATATATATATATATATATATATATATATATATATATATATATTCTCACTTATTAATAGATTGGATAAGAAGTATACGTAGAGTTTCGGCTTAAGGCAGACAGATACATAATCTCCATTCGTAATAGACAATATGGTTTCAATAGAAGATAAAAAGATGTGTGAGTATCGAAGTTACATTGAGGCGTCAAACACACACACACACATACGCACACGTGAAGGTTAATTATAATTTTATTAATATAGATGATAAATATAATTTTCTTGTGAAATGCTAATTATTCGAGTATTTTTTTTTTTCAAATCGAGAACACAACTTTTTCTTCCAAGGTAAATTATGCAGATGCTTTTTAAATGATTTAATTTGATTAATGCATTACGTCAAAAATGTGTTTACTTTTAAATATTTTTAATTAAGGGACTTCATAATTTCTTGATTTATTACATATGAATTTCTAACTATGTTCACCCAACAGCTTTAATGCTATCCTTCAAGATTACGTGTAAAAATACCCCGGGTAATTATTATTGAAATAAAAATTATAATTATATATATATTTTTTTCTTAAACTAGCTTTCCCTACCCGGCGTTGCCCGTGATCAAAGAATGTATTAATGTCAAAATATGATTTTTCCTGAATAATAAAAAAAAAAAGCTGACGGCGAGAGTCGGTATTGAACGCAAGACTTTAAGATGTTCAGGCTTATCCTCTATCATGTAAACTATACACACCGATAAAGATAAGCCTTAATAAATGTAATATGTCACTGTTTATATTTTTGCCGGTCATTATTTAAATATGCTACCATTGTAAAATAATTCCGAGTGGGACACAATTTTATGTTTAAGAAATTGAATAGAAATATATTTTTATTGTAGATAACATGAGCCAGGATACCAGAAAGGAAACGGAAGAAACAGAATGAAATATTTAGTTTGCAGGACGTATGCTATCGATGACAATATATGCAAAATAGACAGGCTATTCTTTTAGAGATGTTTTGAAAAGCTATGGTATTATGGATCACTTTTCTTTATAAACTGTAGATATGGCGATATATGCAAACTAAACAGGCTATTCTTTTAGAGATGTTTTGAAAAGCTATGGTATTATGGATCACTTTTCTTTATAAACTGTAGATATGACGATATATGCAAATTAGACAGGCTATTCTTTTAGAGATGTTTTGAAAAGCTATGGTATTATGGATCACTTTTCTTTATAAACTGTAGATATGACGATATATGCAAACTAGACAGGCTATTCTTTTAGAGATGTTTTGAAAAGCTATGGTATTATGGATCACTTTTCTTTATAAACTGTAGATATGGCGATATATGCAAACTAGACAGGCTATTCTTTTAGAGATGTTTTGAAAAGCTATGGTATTATGGATCACTTTTCTTTATAAACTGTAGACCTGATGATATATGAAAAATAGACAGGCTATTCTTTTAGAGATGTTTTGAAAAGCTATGGTATTATGGATCACTTTTCTTTATAAACTGTTGATATGGCGATATATGCAAACTAGACAGGCTATTCTTTTAGAGATGTTTTGAAAAGCTATGGTATTATGGATCACTTTTCTTTATAAACTGTAGATATGACGATATATGCAAAATAGACAGGCTATTCTTTTAGAGATGTTTTGAAAAGCTATGGTATTATGGATCACTTTTCTTTATAAACTGTAGATATGACGATATATGCAAAATAGACAGGCTATTCTTTTAGAGATGTTTTGAAAAGCTATGGTATTATGGATCACTTTTCTTTATAACCTGTAGATATGGCGATATATGCAAACTAGACAGGCTATTCTTTTAGAGATGTTTTGAAAAGCTATGGTATTATAGATCACTTTTCTTTATAACCTGTAGATATGGCGATATATGCAAACTAGACAGGCTATTCTTTTAGAGATGTTTTGAAAAGCTATGGTATTATGGATCACTTTTCTTTATAACCTGTAGATATGGCGATATATGCAAACTAGACAGGCTATTCTTTTAGAGATGTTTTGAAAAGCTATGGTATTATGGATCACTTTTCTTTATAAACTGTAGATATGGCGATATATGCAAACTAGACAGGCTATTCTTTTAGAGATGTTTTGAAAAGCTATGGTATTATGGATCACTTTTCTTTATAAACTGTAGACCTGATGATATATGAAAAATAGACAGGCTATTCTTTTAGAGATGTTTTGAAAAGCTATGGTATTATGGATCACTTTTCTTTATAAACTGTTGATATGGCGATATATGCAAACTAGACAGGCTATTCTTTTAGAGATGTTTTGAAAAGCTATGGTATTATGGATCACTTTTCTTTATAAACTGTAGATATGACGATATATGCAAAATAGACAGGCTATTCTTTTAGAGATGTTTTGAAAAGCTATGGTATTATGGATCACTTTTCTTTATAAACTGTAGATATGACGATATATGCAAAATAGACAGGCTATTCTTTTAGAGATGTTTTGAAAAGCTATGGTATTATGGATCACTTTTCTTTATAAACTGTAGATATGACGATATATGCAAAATAGACAGGCTATTCTTTTAGAGATGTTTTGAAAAGCTATGGTATTATGGATCACTTTTCTTTATAAACTGTAGATATGGCGATATATGCAAACTAGACAGGCTATTCTTTTAGAGATGTTTTGAAAAGCTATGGTATTATGGATCACTTTTCTTTATAACCTGTAGATATGGCGATATATGCAAACTAGACAGGCTATTCTTTTAGAGATGTTTTGAAAAGCTATGGTATTATAGATCACTTTTCTTTATAACCTGTAGATATGGCGATATATGCAAACTAGACAGGCTATTCTTTTAGAGATGTTTTGAAAAGCTATGGTATTATGGATCACTTTTCTTTATAAACTGTAGATATGACGATATATGCAAACTAGACAGGCTATTCTTTTAGAGATGTTTTGAAAAGCTATGGTATTATGGATCACTTTTCTTTATAAACTGTAGATATGGCGATATATGCAAACTAGACAGGCTATTCTTTTAGAGATGTTTTGAAAAGCTATGGTATTATGGATCACTTTTCTTTATAAACTGTAGATATGACAATATATGCAAAATAGACAGGCTATTCTATATTTATTATAGAGATACTAAAAAACTGGTCCCAAAATGAGTAAAGATAATTTCCGAATAGAACAGTTTAGCACCACTTTTATGTCCCCTTATGAAGAGTACTAAACCTTATGTCTAGAATTATTGTTCCAATTTTGATCGAAATCCATTACATGATTTCGGTTCAAGAAAATGTCTCAAATTGAAGATTTAAGGCTACGGAGTATTTTGAAGTCTAACGGCTATGGTTTGGTCGAGAAATCAAAAGAACACAGATATTCTGTCACAAACGCACCACATATTTTCAAATATTGTAGTTGGGTGATATTTGGTCGAATCAGCCATCTTGAGAAAGTCTTGAGAATGAAGACGAAACGTTGATAAATATATGAATAATTTTAGTTTTAGCTTTTTTCTTTTCCATATATAAATATATAAAAGTGTTGCAATGGAGGGAATCCGGCCTGTCACTAGGCATAGGAGGCTTTTTTGTTGTGGTAGCAAGAATGTATATAATTATCTAAACTATATCTTCTGCCATCCTGAAAAAATAATTCTAATTAAACGATACAGTTATATTAAAGCACATTTTCTAAATTGTTGACATTGGATTTGAAGACGACAATGTTGTAATCAGCAGGGAAGCAGTCTCAAGGCATTGTGTTCCAAAGACAAGAAGTCCTTACAAAGAATCTCGGTTCATAGAAATTTCACCTGGCGCTAGGCACACGGAGGGTAAAAGGACGTACTTTATTTTATCTTTGTGGTAAAAGGGACGAGTTCTTGTTGTGAATGTACTAACAGGAAAAACCAAAGATTGGAGGTCAGCTGAGTATCTTCTATGGAAATAACGATAGAGTATTGATAAACTCCTCTCCAGGAGTTAGGCACAAGGCCAGTGTTTATCTTACTCCCACAAGTAAGATGTGACCCAAGGTCAGGTCGGGAAAGTGGTGTTTGAAAAGCCAGCGGCCGAGAGGTGAGCACTCTGGCCATTAAAAATTGTCTGGGCAGCCCCGTCGGTATTCCCCGGTAGGGGCGCCTCAGGCAGTAAGCAATAAACTTACTCCTCCCCAAAGAGGGGAGGCGAAGCCTGGGAGGGTGGACCCCCTAGAACTGCACAGGACAGACCCATAGACCGGCGTAAATCAAGCCCCGAAGGCCAAGACAATACCAGTATGGGGTGCATTATCCATCGGAACAGATACTACACTTTGATCTTAGCCAAAAGGCCAAGAGGAATAACGATAGAGTAGAGTTTTATTTATCTTCCTCCCACAAGGTAAGATGTGACACAAGGTCGGGGAAGTGGGATTAGAAAAACCAGCACTCGAGAAGTTGAGCACTCTGGTCATTAAACATTGCCTTGGTAGCCCCGTCGGCATTCCCCGGTAGGGGCGCCTCAGGCAGTAAGCAATAAACTTACTCCTCCCCAAAGAGGGGAGGCGAAGCCTGGGAGGGTGGACCTCCTAGAACTGCACAGGACAGACCCATAGACCGGCGTAAATCAAGCTCCGAAGGTTAAGACAATACCAGTCTATGGGGTGCAGTATCTATCGGAACAGATACTACACTTTGATCTTCGCTAAAAGGCCAAGAGGAATAACGATAGTGTAGAGAGAGACTGACAACGTCTTTTCTGTGAAAAGGGCGTTGTAGGGAAGAGAAGAGACCAGCCCGACTAGATTTCTAAATCTGTTAATTTTTGTCGTTTTCCCTTTTGTTTTTGTAAATGTTCGATAAACGTTTGTTCTCATCCAGAATCTATTGTATGTTTCCCAGCCGATTTGATCGTACTGAAACCTTTCTCACACCAACGACGACCCGCCATTAAGAACTGCACACATGTTTACCCCCTTTTTTGATAGTTATACAATCAGTTACGCTCTGACCAGGTCACGTGAAGCTTAAATTAGCTTCCCACGCATCCGCCACGCCCTCGCTTATTACCGCCATGCGTAATGGCCGTCAGATTTGCTCTGTTTAATCTTCCCATGTTTCTACCGACGTCCGCTTCGTCTATGGACGTTTGCCATTTACGGACCACGATTTACTCGCTTCCCACTGCTATTGGCTTGGCTTTTTGGCTAAGATCAAAGTGTAGTATCTGTTCCGATTGATACTACACCCCATAGACTGGTATTGTCTTGGCCTTCGGGGTTTGATTTACGCCGGTCTATGGGTCTGCCCTGTGCAGTTCTAGGAGGTCCACCCTCCCAGGCTTCGCCTCCCCTCTTTGGGGAGGAGTAAGTTTATTGCTTACTGCCTGAGGCGTCCCTACCAGGGAATGCCGACGGCAATTTTTAAACCCCACTTTCCCGACCCGACCTTGGGTCACATCTTACTTGTGGGAGTAAGATAAAAACTGGCCTTGTGCCTAATCTCCTGGAGAGGAGTAAATCAATACTCGCTTCCCACTGCAGTAATATTAGCCACGAAGTCAGTGAAACGTAGGAGAAGGGGCCACCACCATTCTCTCCCGATAGAGGGTGTAATACCCGGAAAGATGCATCTTCTAAGACATATCTGGATCATACCTAATCTCAGTAAAGAAGTGATCGACGGTTCAGGAGGGACCCTAGGTTGCCAGCATGATGCCAAGACGAACCTCGACCGAAGGCTGCAATGTCTTGAGGGCTAAACCTCCTAGGAGATATCCGAATCATATCTCATCCCGGCAAAGAAAGGTCTGATAGTTCAGCATAGACCGTAGGTTGCCAGATTGATTCAAAACAAACCTCGACCATCGGCAATAAAACAACTCCTTCCCGAAGGCGGTTGTAATGCCTGGCAGGATGCGTCACAAAGGACAGAGCAGGACCTGTAAAGAAGCCTGATCGTGTCAGTACAGACCGTAGCTTGGCAGAATGGTTCCAAGACGAGCGTCAGTAACTGGCAATAAAACAACTCCCTCCCGAAGGCGGTTGTAATGCCTAGGAGGGAGCACCACATAGGGCAGAGCTTGACCATACCTCATCCTGGTAAAGAAGGATCTGATGGTTCAGGGTCGACTGTAGGTTGCGAAGGCGAACCTCGACCATCGGCAATAAAACCAGCTCTTCCGAAGGAGGAGGTAATGGCAGTGCTAGACTATACCTCATCCTTCGATGTTTTAGGAGAACCCCTATGTGCCAATGAGAAACTCGGAAAGTATGATAACTGTTTTCAAGTTTCCTATCTTCGGACTGACGTTTAATTATAATCCATGCTTCCAGTATTATAAGTAGGAGGACGTGGACAATTCCCTGCAAGAACTGCAAAGACCTAACGTCATCTCCTCTGAACGAGATCTACAGGGATTGAACAAAATAATGGAAGCACGTTACATTTTTAAATAAATCCAGCTTTGTGAAGCTATCGGCGAACAGTTTTTGTTGAAACGGGATTATCCAGATGATTGTTAAGCTCTGCTGTAATTCAATGTGCCGTGGTTTTGTGCTTTTCTTCACAATCCTTACAAGGGTGTTGGATAATGCCCCTATGGGAATGGACGTATCTGTTGAAAATCGTTGGTTTGACTTGCGCGAATTAACACGGGGTGGACCCGGCAGTCGGATGCAGAATAGGGCCTGTTCTCACAGTCGGAAACCACAGACGTGACAAGTTCACAGCGTGACGAGACATCAGATCAATGTGCACCTGCGAGAGGCTCTGTGACGTCACAGGCCTTTGCGTGGGAAACAGAGGGATCCGTGACGTCACTCGTTCTTCGTGAGAAGTGAGTTTTAGTCAGTCTGGGTTTTGGAAGCGAACCGATGCGACTTGATTGTTACCATGTAAACTACAACAGATAAGGGAAATATTTCCCTACGAAAATACAGGCGAGAGGTATCCTTTCCCCCTTCCATGAATGGTTAAGACTTATTTGATAAGTAACTACGATGAAGTAGTAATTTGCTCTTTCTCTCTCCCGACGTAGTGAATCCCTCCAAGTCGATAAATAACTAACGCTTGTAATAAAAAGAATTGAAAGTTTAAGAGATTGTTGTTTGGTGAGTCGGTCAGGAAGCTTTTGCTGCAGACAACGGACGGCGTGGTTCACGGCAGGAAAGAAAGAAGAAAGGAGTCAACCACTAGACGACATCGAGACGGCGACCCTCTACGCGACGAGGGAGAAATCTAAAGGTATGCAAACAATAAATGAACTATGTGATTTATGATGTTTTAAAAATGACGAGTATTAAATGTAAACTGCCACGGCCTTTTCAGGGACGAGTATACGGAACGAGTACCGCCGCGGCCCAAGAATGGGGCTATGCAACAAGGGCTCCACGATCTCTTTCAGACAGCTTTCGCTTTTTTCCAGAACTCTGTTTTGAGGAGAATGTTTTGCCTTTTTTTCATAGACTGTCATCACCTTCGAGACAGTTCCTCTCAATACGACCACATCTCAGCTACTTCCGTTACAGTAGCACCTGCTATACGGACACCAACAATCTGCCCTTATTGGTAATCTGATCAATCTGTTATTTACGAATATGCACTATCCGAAATAAAAAAATAAGTTAATCAATTAATACAAGACAACAATAAACATAATAAAAAAAATGAAGCCAACATTTTGGTAACTTTTTTTCTATTTTTATAGGTGTTATAAAATTGATGCAAAAGTCACAAGGTGTTTCCATTATTTTGTCACACCCCTGTATATGTGACTGGGGACTGCTTGTGGAGTTCATATTCCTTTTGGAGGAAGCCTGTTCAACCCGCCTAGAGTGAATGTCGCTTCGTACATGCTTCCATTCTCGACGACGCTACAATCAATGCAATGCGTGTTTCAACTACAGTAATACACCAGAGTTCAATCAATTGGAAATCTCGACAATTTTCTTCGAATAATTTGCCTCGGAACTGAACACACAGACAAAAGACAGCCGCGCGTTATATCACGTTAAGAACGCCTGTTCGATCGGAAATGGCGTCATACACTTCGTTTGGGTAAGCGAGACAAAAATCACATCAAGACAAAATTAAAAATTGCAAGGCTCAGTAGAATGATCTGGGCGTCATGATTGGCTGGTCTCCTTTGACAATTAACAAGGGGGGTCCAGTCGGCATCCTGCTAATGTTGGCTCTTATAAATAACACAACAGACCAAATACAAATAAATAAATATGATCAGCACAAACCATGACCACGCAGAGGAAGAAATAGACCATGAAGAAAATTTGCTTAGTAATTAGTTCTCTTACAAAAGCAACCACCACACAAAGAGGTGCGTTATATATAGAACATAATCCTGAATTTATGACATCAATTGGTATAAGGTAACGTAGTTTTTTTTGGTTGCCACTTGTATTTGCGTACGTAATGTAGCATACTGGATGTATGTATGTGAAGAACGATTACATCAGCTAGTATGGATTTAGTATCTAGGTGGGCCAGTGCAAGTTAACTTGACACGAAAATCTGCAAAAAAAGTTCGCTCTCGAACTAAAAGAGTAAACAAGCCTAAACTCAAGTTCGCAGTTTAAGGAAAAATCGAACAGGTGTGTTGTGACAAATTAAGTCCCCCCCTTGAAGATTGACGTCAAAATATCGTGTGCATGAAAAGAAAGACGTTTTTAGCAGTCAGTATTTATTTTGGAAGCGTGGTGAGATGTAATTTAAAATAAAAGGAAAATAGGAATTTAATTCCCAAAAGTGTTGATAGCCACTGGTCTGTTCCTTCTTCTTCGAAGTAGAATTAATTTAAGAAGAACAATTTGGCATCTCTCTCAAATGAAATGAATGTGTAACTTTTATTCGTATGACGAGAAAATCTCTCCCAAATAGAGACCCAGTTTAAATTCTAAAGAATAAAAAATAAAAGATGATGACTGCGAAGTGCGGCCCACTACGACGATGACGACGGCGAAATGTGGGCACTAGACGATGATGATGGTGGTGCTGACGAAACACAACACACTACGACGATGACGACGGCGAAATGTAGGGCACTAGACGATGATGATGGTGGTGCTGACGAAACGCAACACACTACGACGATGACGACGGCGAAATGTAGGGCACTAGACGATGATGATGGTGGTGCTGACGAAACGCAACACACTACGACGATGACGACGGCGAAATGTAGGGCACTAGACGATGATGATGGTGGTGCTGACGAAACGCAACACACTACGACGATGACGACGGCGAAATGTAGGGCACTAGACGATGATGATGGTGGTGCTGACGAAACACAACACACTACGACGATGACGACGGCGAAATGTAGGGCACTAGACGATGATGATGGTGGTGCTGACGAAACACAACACACTACGACGATGACGACGGCGAAATGTAGGGCACTAGACGATGATGATGGTGGTGCTGACGAAACGCAACACACTACGACGATGACGACGGCGAAATGTAGGGCACTAGACGATGATGATGGTGGTGCTGACGAAACGCAACACACTACGACGATGACGACGGCGAAATGTAGGGCACTAGACGATGATGATGGTGGTGCTGACGAAACGCAACACACTACGACGATGACGACGGCGAAATGTAGGGCACTAGACGATGATAATGTGGGTGCTGACGAAACACAACACACTACGACGATGACGACGGCGAAATGTAGGGCACTAGACGATGATGATGGTGGTGCTGACGAAACGCAACACACTACGACGATGACGACGGCGAAATGTAGGGCACTAGACGATGATGATGGTGGTGCTGACGAAACGCAACACACTACGACGATGACGACGGCGAAATGTAGGGCACTAGACGATGATGATGGTGGTGCTGACGAAACACAACACACTACGACGATGACGACGGCGAAATGTAGGGCACTAGACGATGATGATGGTGGTGCTGACGAAACGCAACACACTACGACGATGACGACGGCGAAATGTAGGGCACTAGACGATGATGATGGTGGTGCTGACGAAACACAACACACTACGACGATGACGACGGCGAAATGTAGGGCACTAGACGATGATGATGGTGGTGCTGACGAAACACAACACACTACGACGATGACGACGGCGAAATGTAGGGCACTAGACGATGATGATGGTGGTGCTGACGAAACACAACACACTACGACGATGACGACGGCGAAATGTAGGGCACTAGACGATGATGATGGTGGTGCTGACGAAACGCAACACACTACGACGATGACGACGGCGAAATGTAGGGCACTAGACGATGATGATGGTGGTGCTGACGACCCACAACACACTACGACGGTGACGACGGCGAAATGTAGGGCACTAGACGATGATGATGGTGGTGCTGACGAAACACAACACACTACGACGATGACGACGGCGAAATGTAGGGCACTAGACGATGATGATGGTGGTGCTGACGAAACGCAACACACTACGACGATGACGACGGCGAAATGTAGGGCACTAGACGATGATGATGGTGGTGCTGACGAAACGCAACACACTACGACGATGACGACGGCGAAATGTAGGGCACTAGACGATGATGATGGTGGTACTGACGAAACGCAACACACTACGACGATGACGACGGCGAAATGTAGGGCACTAGACGATGATGATGGTGGTGCTGACGAAACGCAACACACTACGACGATGACGACGGCGAAATGTAGGGCACTAGACGATGATGATGGTAATGCTGACGAAACGCAACACACTACGACGATGACGACGGCGAAATGTAGGGCACTAGACGATGATGATGGTGGTGCTGACGAAACGCAACATACTACGACGATGACGACGGCGAAATGTAGGGCACTAGACGATGATGATGGTGGTGCTGACGAAACGCAACATACTACGACGATGACGACGGCGAAATGGTAGGGCACTAGACGATGATGATGGTGGTGCTGACGAAACGCAACACACTACGACGATGACGACGGCGAAATGTAGGGCACTAGACGATGATGATGGTGGTGCTGACGAAACGCAACACACTACGACGATGACGACGGCGAAATGTAGGGCACTAGACGATGATGATGGTGGTGGCTGACGAAACGCAACACACCTACGACGATGACGACGGCGAAATGTAGGGCACTAGACGATGATGATGGTGGTGCTGACGAAACGCAACACACTACGACGATGACGACGGCGAAATGTAGGGCACTAGACGATGAGATGGTGGTGCTGACGAAACGCAACACACTACGACGATGACGACGGCGAAATGTAGGGCACTAGACGATGATGATGGTGGTGCTGACGAAACGCAACACACTACGACGATGACGACGGCGAAATGTAGGGCACTAGACGATGATGATGGTGGTGCTGACGAAACGCAACACACTACGACGATGACGACGGCGAAATGTAGGGCACTAGACGATGATGATGGTGTGCTGACGAAACGCAACACACTACGACGATGACGACGGCGAAATGTAGGGCACTAGACGATGATGATGGTGGTGCTGACGAAACGCAACACACTACGACGATGACGACGGCGAAATGTAGGGCACTAGACGATGATGATGGTGGTGCTGACGAAACGCAACACACTACGACGATGACGACGGCGAAATGTAGGGCACTAGACGATGATGATGGTGGTGCTGACGAAACGCAACACACTACGACGATGACGACGGCGAAATGTAGGGCACTAGACGATGATGATGGTGGTGCTGACGAAACGCAACACACTACGACGATGACGACGGCGAAATGTAGGGCACTAGACGATGATGATGGTGGTGCTGACGAAACGCAACACACTACGACGATGACGACGGCGAAATGTAGGGCACTAGACGATGATGATGGTGGTGCTGACGAAACGCAACACACTACGACGATGACGACGGCGAAATGTAGGGCACTAGACGATGATGATGGTGGTGGCTGACGAAACGCAACATACTACGGACGATGACGACGGCGAAATGTAGGGCACTAGACGATGATGATGGTGGTGCTGACGAAACGCAACATACTACGACGATGACGACGGCGAAATGTAGGGCACTAGACGATGATGATGGTGGTGCTGACGAAACGCAACATACTACGACGATGACGACGGCGAAATGTAGGGCACTAGACGATGATGATGGTGGTGCTGACGAAACGCAACACACTACGACGATGACGACGGCGAAATGTAGGGCACTAGACGATGATGATGGTGGTGCTGACGAAACGCAACACACTACGACGATGACGACGGCGAAATGTAGGGCACTAGACGATGATGATGGTGGTGCTGACGAAACGCAACACACTACGACGATGACGACGGCGAAATGTAGGGCACTAGACGATGATGATGGTGGTGCTGACGAAACGCAACACACTACGACGATGACGACGGCGAAATGTAGGGCACTAGACGATGATGATGGTGGTGCTGACGAAACGGCAACACACTACGACGATGACGACGGCGAAATGTAGGGCACTAGACGATGATGATGGTGGTGCTGACGAAACGCAACACACTACGACGATGACGACGGCGAAATGTAGGGCACTAGACGATGATGATGGTGGTGCTGACGAAACGCAACACACTACGACGATGACGACGGCGAAATGTAGGGCACTAGACGATGATGATGGTGGTGCTGACGAAACGCAACACACTACGACGATGACGACGGCGAAATGTAGGGCACTAGACGATGATGATGGTGGTGCTGACGAAACGCAACACACTACGACGATGACGACGGCGAAATGTAGGGCACAGACGATGATGATGGTGGTGCTGACGAAACGCAACACACTACGACGATGACGACGGCGAAATGTAGGGACTAGACATGATGATGGTGGTGCTGACGAAACGCAACACACTACGACGATGACGACGGCGAAATGTAGGGCACTAGACGATGATGATGGTGGTGCTGACGAAACGCAACACACTACGACGATGACGACGGCGAAATGTAGGGCACTAGACGATTATGATGGTGGTGCTGACGAAACGCAACACACTACGACGATGACGACGGCGAAATGTAGGGCACTAGACGATTATGATGGTGGTGCTGACGAAACGCAACACACTACGACGATGACGGGCGAAATGTAGGGCACTAGACGATGATGATGGTGGTGCTGACGAAAACGCAACCACTACGACGATGACGACGGCGAAATGTAGGGCACTAGACGATTATGATGGTGGTGCTGACGAAACGCAACACACTACGACGATGACGACGGCGAAATGTAGGGCACTAGACGATGATGATGGTGGTGCTGACGAAACGCAACACACTACGACGATGACGACGGCGAAATGTAGGGCACTAGACGATGATGATGGTGGTGCTGACGAAACGCAACACACTACGACGATGACGACGGCGAAATGTAGGCACTAGGACGATGATGATGGTGGTGCTGACGAAACGCAACACCTACGACGATGACGACGGCGAAATGTAGGGCACTAGACGATGATGATGGTGGTGCTGACGAAACGCAACACACTACGACGATGACGACGGCGAAATGTAGGGCACTAGACGATGATGATGGTGGTGCTGACGAAACGCAACACACTACGACGATGACGACGGCGAAATGTAGGGCACTAGACGATGATGATGGTGGTGCTGACGAAACGCAACACACTACGACGATGACGACGGCGAAATGTAGGGCACTAGACGATGATGATGGTGGTGCTGACGAAACGCAACACACTACGACGATGACGACGGCGAAATGTAGGGCACTAGACGATGATGATGGTGGTGCTGACGAAACGCAACACACTACGACGATGACGACGGCGAAATGTAGGGCACTAGACGATGATGATGGTGGTGCTGACGAAACGCCACACACTACGACGATGACGACGGCGAAATGTAGGGCACTAGACGATGATGATGGTGGTGCTGACGAAACGCAACACACTACGACGATGACGACGGCGAAATGTAGGGCACTAGACGATGATGATGGTGGTGCTGACGAAAGCAAACACACTACGACGATGACGACGGCGAAATGTAGGGCACTAGACGATGATGATGGTGGTGCTGACGAAACGCAACACACTACGACGATGACGACGGCGAAATGTAGGGCACTAGACGATGATGATGGTGGTGCTGACGAAACGCAACACACTACGACGATGACGACGGCGAAATGTTAGGGCACTAGACGATGATGATGGTGGTGCTGACGAAACGCAACACACTACGACGATGACGACGGCGAAATGTAGGGCACTAGACGATGATGATGGTGGTGCTGACGAAACGCAACACACCTACGACGATGACGACGGCGAAATGTAGGGCACTAGACGATGATGATGGTGGTGCTGACGAAACGCAACACACTACGACGATGACGACGGCGAAATGTAGGGCACTAGACGATGATGATGGTGGTGCTGACAAAACGCAACACACTACGACGATGACGACGGCGAAATGTAGGCACTAGACGATGATGATGGTGGTGCTGACGAAACGCAACACACTACGACGATGACGACGGCGAAATGTAGGGCACTAGACGATTATGATGGTGGTGCTGACGAAACGCAACACACTACGATGATGACGACGGCGAAATGTAGGGCACTAGACGATGATGATGGTGGTGCTGACGAAACGCAACACACTACGACGATGACGACGGCGAAATGTAGGGCACTAGACGATGATGATGGTGGTGCTGACGAAACGCAACAAACCACGATGATGACGACGGCGAAATGTAGGGCACTAGACGATGATGATGGTGGTGCTGACGAAACGCAACACACTACGATGATGACGACGGCGAAATGTAGGGCACTAGACGATGATGATGGTGGTGCTGACGAAACGCAACACACTACGACGATGACGGACGGCGAAATGTAGGGCACTAGACGATGATGATGGTGGTGCTGACGAAACGCAACAAACCACGATGATGACGACGGCGAAATGTAGGGCACTAGACGATGATGATGGTGGTGCTGACGAAACGCAACACCTACGATGATGACGACGCGAAATGTAGGGCACTAGACGATGATGATGGTGGTGCTGACGAAACGCAACACACTACGACGATGACGACGGCGAAATGTAGGGCACTAGACGATGATGATGGTGGTGCTGACGAAACGCAACAAACCACGATGATGACGACGGCGAAATGTAGGGCACTAGACGATGATGATGGTGGTGCTGACGAAACGCAACACACTACGATGATGACGACGGCGAAATGTAGGGCACTAGACGATGATGATGGTGGTGCTGACGAAACGCAACACACTACGACGATGACGACGGCGAAATGTAGGGCACTAGACGATGATGATGGTGGTGCTGACGAAACGCAACACACTACGATGATGACGACGGCGAAATGTAGGGCACTAGACGATGATGATGGTGGTGCTGACGAAACGCAACACACTACGACGATGACGACGGCGAAATGTAGGGCACTAGACGATGATGATGGTGGTGCTGACGAAACGCAACAAACCACGATGATGACGACGGCGAAATGTAGGCACTAGACGATGATGATGGTGGTGCTGACGAAACGCAACACACTACGATGATGACGACGGCGAAATGTAGGGCACTAGACGATGATGATGGTGGTGCTGACGAAACGCAACACACTACGACGATGACGACGGCGAAATGTAGGGCACTAGACGATGATGATGGTGGTGCTGACGAAACGCAACACACTACGACGATGACGACGGCGAAATGTAGGGCACTAGACGATGATGATGGTGGTGCTGACGAAACGCAACAAACCACGATGATGACGACGGCGAAATGTAGGGCACTAGACGATGATGATGGTGGTGCTGACGAAACGCAACACACTACGATGATGACGACGGCGAAATGTAGGGCACTAGACGATGATGATGGTGGTGCTGACGAAACGCAACACACTTCGACGATGACGACGGCGAAATGTAGGGCACTAGACGATGATGATGGTGGTGCTGACGAAACGCAACACACTACGACGATGACGACGGCGAAATGTAGGGCACTAGACGATGATGATGGTGGTGCTGACGAAAACGCAACACACTACGACGATGACGACGGCGAAATGTAGGGCACTAGACGATGATGATGGTGGTGCTGACGAAACGCAACACACTACGACGATGACGACGGCGAAATGTAGGGCACTAGACGATGAAGATGGTGGTGCTGACGAAACGCCAACACACTACGACGATGACGACGGCGAAATGTAAGGCACTAGACGATGATGATGGTGGTGCTGACGAAAACGCAACACACTACGACGATGACGACGGCGAAATGTAGGGCACTAGACGATGATGATGGTGGTGCTGACGAAACGCAACACACTACGACGATGACGACGGCGAAATGTAGGGCACTAGACGATGATGATGGTGGTGCTGACGAAACGCAACACACTACGACGATGACGACGGCGAAATGTAGGGCACTAGACGATGATGATGGTGGTGCTGACGAAACGCAACACACTACGACGATGACGACGGCGAAATGTAGGGCACTAGACGATGATGATGGTGGTGCTGACGAAACGCAACACACTACGACGATGACGACGGCGAAATGTAGGGCACTAGACGATGATGATGGTGGTGCTGACGAAACGCAACACCTACGACGATGACGACGGCGAAATGTAGGGCACTAGACGATGATGATGGTGGTGCTGACGAAACGCAACACACTACGACGATGACGACGGCGAAATGTAGGGCACTAGACGATGATGATGTGGGTGCTGACGAAACGCAACACACTACGACGATGACGACGGCGAAATGTAGGGCACTAGACGATGATGATGGTGGTGCTGACGAAACGCAACACACTACGACGATGACGACGGCGAAATGTAGGGCACTAAGCGATGATGATGGTGGTGCTGACGAAACGCAACACACTACGACGATGACGACGGCGAAATGTAGGGCACTAGACGATGATGATGTGGGTGCTGACGAAACGCAACACACTACGACGATGACGACGGCGAAATGTAGGGCACTAGACGATGATGATGGTGGTGCTGACGAAACGCAACACACTACGACGATGACGACGGCGAAATGTAGGGCACTAGACGATGATGATGGTGGTGCTGACGAAACGCAACACACTACGACGATGACGACGGCGAAATGTAGGGCACTAGACGATGATGATGGTGGTGCTGACGAAACGCAACACACTACGACGATGACGACGGCGAAATGTAGGCACTAGACGATGATTGTGGTGGTGCTGACGAAACGCAACACTACGACGATGACGACGGCGAAATGTAGGGCACTAGACGATGATGATGGTGGTGCTGACGAAACGGCAACACACTACGACGATGACGACGGCGAAATGTAGGGCACTAGACGATGATGATGGTGGTGCTGACGAAACGCAACACACTACGACGATGACGACGGCGAAATGTAGGGCACTAGACGATGATGATGTGGGTGCTGACGAAACGCAACACACTACGACGATGACGACGGCGAAATGTAGGGCACTAGACGATGATGATGGTGGTGCTGACGAAACGCAACACACTACGACGATGACGACGGCGAAATGTAGGGCACTAGACGATGATGATGGTGGTGCTGACGAAACGCAACACACTACGACGATGACGACGGCGAAATGTAGGGCACTAGACGATGATGATGTGGGTGCTGACAAAACGCAACACACTACGACGATGACGACGGCGAAATGTAGGGCACTAGACGATGATGATGGTGGTGCTGACGAAACGCAACACACTACGACGATGACGACGGCGAAATGTAGGGCACTAGACGGATGATGATTGGTGGTGCTGACGAAACGCAACACACTACGACGATGACGACGGCGAAATGTAGGGCACTAGACGATGATGATGGTGGTGCTGACGAAACGCAACACACTACGACGATGACGACGGCGAAATGTAGGGCACTAGACGATGATGATGGTGGTGCTGACGAAACGCAACACACTACGACGATGACGACGGCGAAATGTAGGGCACTAGACGATGATGATGGTGGTGCTGACGAAACGCAACACACTACGACGATGACGACGGCGAAATGTAGGGCACTAGACGATGATGATGGTGGTGCTGACGAAACGCAACACACTACGACGATGACGACGGCGAAATGTAGGGCACTAGACGATGATGATGGTGGTGCTGACGAAACGCAACACACTACGACGATGACGACGGCGAAATGTAAGGCACTAGACGATGATGATGGTGGTGCTGACGAAACGCAACACACTACGACGATGACGACGGCGAAATGTAGGGCACTAGACGATGATGATGGTGGTGCTGACGAAACGCAACACACTACGACGATGACGACGGCGAAATGTA
>OY744535.1:23084682-23089682 GCA_963556195.1 Sepiola atlantica
GATCAAAGTTAGAATGAAACAAAATTTGTTCTGATTTTATTTTTATTGATAAATATCGCATCTAAACATGATTTTAAGGCTTTTAGCATCATATATTATTATAAAATTCTTAAAAAGATGTTTATAAAAAAAATGAAATCTCCCAATGTAATACACACAACCGCGTGCATGCGCGTCACTTCATATTTTTTTAAAGTGAGAAAGCAGTTAATAACAACATCTTCCATTCTGACGGACTACTACCAACGCCAACGGGATTGTTACAATCTCATACTCTGAAGAAGCTAGGTATATATATATATATATATATATATATATATATATATATATATATATATATATATAATAAGTGCTATAATATTGGAGAGCGACACACAGTGTAGGGGAAATATCTCTCCCTCTAGTATTTACTGTAAGATATCCGAACAGATTCAGTCATTATTGCAACAACAAAAACAATAACAAAAGCAAATCTATCTATCTATCTATCTATCTATCTATCTATCTATCTATCTATCTATCTATCTATCTATCTATCTATCATATCTCTCTCTCTCTCTCTCTCTCTCTCTCTCTCTATATATATATATATATATATATATATATATATATATATATATATATATATATATATATATATATATATATATAGATATATCACGGTAAGGTTTGTATTCACAGACTGTAAATCCTGAGAATCTTTACTGTGTTTATATGATAGTCCTCAATAATAAAGAGAGTGATTTATTTATAATAAAATAGGTTTGTTCATACTAACATAGCGTGGCTACACATTTTGGAATATGTTTCAACATCACCAGGCCAAAAGAAAATAGGTCTGCTCATTTATGCCTTCATGTTGTATATGAAAGGCTCTAATTTGTGCTAAGGATGTCGAGCAACGACTGAAACATGTTCTGAAATGTGTAGCTACGCTACGTTGGTATTAATAGAACGCGCTAATAGACTATACTAAATATTGAAGTAGTTTTATTGAAGGCTTTAATTTGTTGTGAACACTCGTATTTATATATTTTTTTAAAACTATTTAATTTCATTTAATTAATCGTGAATTACAGCGAGTTCTCCTATTTGATTTGATGTGACCTGCTTGGAATGGCTTAGACATTTAAAGCGTTTATCAGTTTGATTAATTTATTTTTAATGCATTAAAAGAAGAGTGTGTGAACATGTTACCCGAGGGTACGATCATCTTTGAGTAGGGTGAACAGTTTGATCCGTTCTACAGATCAACAGTTTCTCTTTACTACTAGAAATCTGGGGCGCTCTGTTGTCACTCCGACATGAGAACCCATCACCCTCGCTAATGAATAAATAGTAAAATAGATTAGTAATAGAATAGACGCAACAAGCCGCGCGTGCGTGGTCCCCCTCTGTATGTGACTGGATGTGGCGAGTGTAAAATGCAACAATAAATTTGGGCAATTTGGGGCATTTTTTACCCCCCACCCCCTTTGACCCCCTGGGGGCGCGAACCAGAATTTTTCTGAGGTCAAAGATGCTCATTTTATATCCAGAACAATTGCCTCTACATTTTGGCCAAGTTTCAGAAAAATTGAATAGATGGATCAAACGTTATGAGAGAAAAGGGTCATTTTTGCCATTTTGGTGGCTTTTGACCCCCTTGGGGCACGAACCAGATGTTTTCCTAAGTCAGCGATACGTATTTTCTATTAGAAACAATTGCCTCCACATTTTGGCCAAGTTTCAGAGAAATTGAATGGATGGATAAAAAGTTATGGGCCAAAAAAGGTCATTTTTTACCATTTCGGGGCCTTTTGACCCTTGGGAGGCCAACCAGTTTTTTTTTTCAAAAACCGGAGAATGTCACTTTCTAACCTGACGAAAGTTACAACTTCATGCAAAATTTCAGAGAAATTCAATGGATGGTTGCGGAGAAAAATCCGGACGGACTGACGGACGGATATCCCTCAAAACATAAGTCCCCCAATTTTATAAATCGGGGGACCAAATACCGTGGTAGGCAACTAGCATAGAAGAAGGAAAACTCCGATTACATAGATGTCGACCATAAGGCATACAGTGTACACGTGATTTAGCAAAAGTTATTCACATGAGCTTGACTGCGATACGTCGGTTGAACGCGTTTTCTGTTGACTCATTCTTATAATGTTCTAGCCATCTAAGTAATGAACTCTTCTGTCGGTTATTTATTCGGGATTTTGTTTTTTTCGATTATTCAGATAAAAACAAATTTTCTAATTTATTTTTTAAATTTATTTTTTTAACGAAGTTCAGGCCGCCACTGTAGACGTAAGGGACTACTGAGAAGAAAGAAAAGGGGAGAAGGATGGGAGGGGTCAATCTAAACTGGGATCTGCGCAGCGAGATGTCTGTTTAGATTAATTTTAAATTTATGCATGTCAGTACTGTCGGGGAAACAGGAGGCAGGGAGGGAGTTCCAGAGGCCAGCAGCACGAAGAAACAAGCTGTTCGTCTTGTGTAGTGGAGAAAAATATTGGAGCCTCTTGGTGGGCGATCTTCTCTCTTTGTTAGATTATGGCTGGCGTATTTGCTAGTATAGATTTTGGCGTAGGTGAATTAGTACGGTCACAATGACCTGCCCGTATGTGAAATAATGTTCTCAAGGTGTATTCCAGACTGATCTGACACCAGGACTACGAGCGATATGCGGAAAAGGGGCCCATGCTCGTGACGTCGCGTGGGAAGAGTGCGAGAGTGGACGGTTCGATTTTGAGTCAGATCAGATTTGGAAGTCGAAGCGAATGGTCGTTTAAAAAATGTAATAACAGAAACACCGGTTTGGGAACTCAAAGCGAAGGGTCGCTGACAAAATGTCGACGACAAGACGTTTAAGAATCACATGCGGTGATGGATGCTGATTTGTCTGCCTATCTGTCTATCAATATATCTGTCTGTCTAGCTAATAGTTACCTAGGTTAATATAACTGTTTCTCTCCCACATAACGAAGTGGAACTTGTACTTGTGATCACTTAATATTTTTCTCTCAATAAACCTCCATTTTTCAGAACCTGTCTCATCATTCTTCTTCTTCTTCTTCTTCTTCTTCTTCTTCTTCTTCTTCTTCTATAACTCGACGAAGTTATACGGACAACAGGTGGATAGGCCACAGAGATGACTCAACCCCGGGGAAGAAAGAACACATTAAACCCCGACATATTGTCTAACTCTGCCCTCGTGAGGAGGCAAGTAAATAGAAACTCTTCTTTGATTTCTTTCTTTAGGTTTTTGCCAAGAATATTCGAGCCTCTTGCTGGGGAATCTTCTCAGTGTCCATTGATAAACACAATCAGATAAAAAGACATAGACCGGATGTTACATAAAGAAAGCCATTAGTTTAATAGAGGCGTGATTGATAGATGAGAGGTCATGATTTAAGCGTTAGTTAACGGAAGTCGACAAAATCACGTGACTTCCGTGAGAGTGAGAATTCGATCTCTTTCTTGCGACACTTCAAGTGATGATGTTCGTCCATCGCTTGCGAAGATGATGGACGAACATCATAGACACTTCAAGTAGAAAAGGCGCAAAGGGACATTAAGGACAGTGGGCACAGACACCTAATATATATATATATATATATAATATTTGTTTTGTTTAGTATCTATGTACGTATACGTTTCGTCCTTTATAATCGGGACTATTCACTACTGGTCATGTGATTCGAAACCCCGGATTCAGAGTATTTTTACAACTCCAATCCCGACATCTAGAACCACTGGGCTACCGCTGAATAACGAATAAACAGTGATAATTTTAACACTTTATCCGGTGGCTTGACGTCATAAGAACGTTCAACTTAATGAAAGGAACGATGCATTTATAGCTAGCGACGTCATGCTGTGTTAATACTACACTTACAGTACCCGTCTAGGAGCTACAAATAATAAATATTTGTTTTGTTTATTATCTATATACGTCTACGTTTCGTCCTTTATAATCGGGACTCATCAGCATGTATATATATATATATATATATATATATATATGAATGGTTATATATATTGTAATCCATGAAACCCCTTTCTAATCTAATTTAACACACGTCTCACTTTTGACCTGTGACCCCGTTGAGAGTCATCTCGTATATGGTAAGTCATATTCTGAAACGGTCAACAAATTAAACTGAAACATCTTCATAACAAGTTGTTAATCCACACAGCCTAGAAATAATTGTATTACTCGTTTTATGTAAACCCGGTTGAGAAATATTGAGTGGCCTTGTGACAGACATGACTGATCCGAATGGCGGATTCTTCAGCAGTGTTCACGTGCGTTGAGGAACAAATATCTTATTCTAATAATAAGAATAAAGTTCACATTCTCTAAAAGTAAGACGCTCACATGTCTCCCGCAATCAAGTGCTGGTAAAAATTATAGACACATTCTATCAGCCGTTGTGTGTTTAGACGGAGAACGTAACGACAACAGATACAGCTGAGCAGCGCCTCAGACGACATTCATAATCACGATTATGTAATCCACGGGGGTAGTTTGCTCTGTTTCCGTCAGCCATGAATAGTTTCATGGCTCCTCAAAATTCATACTAGAGTTGTGAGCAATGACCCGTAGCGCAACGGATAAAGTGCTAAGTTACAATCAGTCCTAAGTGTCAGTCTTTTCAATGTTTACTACTCAGTTCCAGCGATACTAAGAATACAATTACAAATTACTTAAGATGTCTATCATGGCTGACGGAACGAGAACAAGCTACCCCCTTTGGATTCAATAAAGATTTCCGTTCGAAACAGATTCCCGAGTTCGACATGAAGAAAGTCGGGGTTTACATCGGCTGAAACGTTGAGATGAGAACAGTAGTCCGAATAATCGAAATAATACAAATCATCAATCCTCATCTAAAAACTTTAAAACAAAAAGTATGCAGATAATTATATATAAATTATCTACATTGTCAATGCGATTTGAGGCCAGAACGGTGACAGAGGAAATGACCAAAAATAAATAAGTTGAAAAA
>OY744535.1:23092182-23109682 GCA_963556195.1 Sepiola atlantica
TATTAGAAAAAGAAATAAGTTACAAATATAAAAATAAAAATATAAAGATAAACTGATAATCCTCTGTTGACGCGATCATAGTGGTGTGCTTTCCATCTCATGTTTCTCACGAACTTGCCAATGCTTCCAATAAAAGCTTTTCTGTAAGTGTTCTCCGATGGTATAGGGATGCTTTTAGTAGACAGGGGTAGGAATTCTTCATGGAACATATCATACAGTGTTGAGAATAAGCTCTACAATAAAGGAGCTTCAGTTTAAGTATAAATCAATGGAAATTTTGATTTAACGGAGGGTAAATGACCAAAGGCCGAGGTGCGTCTAGTATAAACACCCTAGAACGGACATTACCACAACCGAGCACTGTAGATATAGGTATCAGCTCAATGGATGATATATAAGTCAACCAGAGCTATAATAAGAGGATTTAATGAATTAGAACATTACAATTGTTCAAAGAATTAGAACATCAAGTCTAGTATGGCGTACGGTCGTTTCCAAAACATTCTGGAAATACTTTATTTTTTATTTTTTAAATTTTTAATTTAAAAAAAAATTTACAAAGCCACACCAAAACGCGTCTTCATCAGCGCCTTTAGCACCACATCTTACAGAAAATTCCAGTTGTCAGAACATCAGAATTCGTCGGTTTAATTATACTGTTTTAATTTATTAAATTTTTTCGGAGTGTCTTTTTTGTAATAAAAAAATAATAAACGTTTTCGATTCTTCGTCGAATAATTCTCACGTGTTAAAAGCAAATATACAAAAAAGCAAGAGAAAAAGAGAATTTTTTGAAGACGCCGGAGAAACGCGCAGAGAACGTTTTCGCATTGTTTCAGCAAAGACGTTGACGATTTAAATTCACCGTCGCCGGAGTGGCATCACAGACTAAATTCGCACTACGACTAGCACTCGTAAATGCCGCCACCAGCCTCACACGCGGTTTTGACCATGTTTGCATAAATGAGAAAATTATGCCCAAATACACACAACACACACACACACGCACACACACACTTACACACACACACACACATATATGTATATATATATATATATATATATATATATATATATATATATATATATATATATATATATATATATAGTTTGTCAATTTCAATTGCGTTGGGAATCCGAATAAAAGAGCTCAATGTACCTTTAAACAGAGCAAAATAGAATTATTAAAAGGATAAAAACTATACAGACATTAAGTTTGTATAGATTATAAATTATTTCGACCCTTTAATTAGGTCTCGACAGACGTATAAAAAACCACATCAAAAAAACAAAATTTGTTGTTTTTTTGATGTGGTTGTTTATACGTCTGTCGAGACCTAATTAAAGGGTCGAAATAATTTATAATGTATACAAACTTAATGTGTGTATAGTTTTTTCCTTTTAATAATTATATATATATATATATATATATATATATATATATATATATATATATATATATATATATATATATATATATATATATATATAAACATTTTGCTATATACCAAAGACTACTATTTTATTCATCTTATGGATCATTTTTTCAAAACAAAAACCTTTGGAAAAATTACGGATTAGTTTCGTTCATCAGTAGACCAACCGACATTTGTATGTCAATGTCAGATCTTTCTTTCGTGGACTCATCAGAATGCCAGAAAGTCCTCAACTAGAAAAATACATAGCGATGCGATAAAACGCAAGTCTGAAAAACAAACAACTCACATCGGATTCACCTCCATCGATAGAGATTCAAAAACGCTACCTTGAGAAGGCCGACACTTTGTTATTTGGAGGGAAGCTATGAGAAATACGCACAGCATTGTAAAAACTTTAAACCTGGTTGAAGGTTAATTAAAAAATTAAAAATAAAAATACCTTAATAAACTCACAAATGAAAGTCATTATATAATTTACGTAATTTAAATTGGGAAGAATCAAGTTAAAAAAATAGAAGTATGAAACTAAAGGATATCACTGAAAATTAAAGCATTTATCAAAGTATTCGACCAAGAACTTATATTTTATTACTCCTTTTAAACATAGCTATGTTCAAATTATTTAGATTCAAATTATTATAACGATTAATAATTTGTTATTCTCTATGGATAGTCATTAGTTAGACCAGATATTATGTACACACGATTACCTTAGGTTAAGTTCGAAAAGTTTTTACATTTACAAAATAAATTTATCTTACTAATTATCTTCTCTATTAACCAATGGAAGAGCCACGAAAAAGATAGATAGATATAGATATGTATATAAGAGATTATATCGATATAAATGAAATTTATAATGAACAAAATAATTCCTCAAAAAGTTATGTACAAATTACAAAAAAACAAGCTCAATACTTGTCATTATATAGAGCTTACATATATATATATATATATAAGAGACTCCGAAAACAGCAATCTTCCCCCCTTTGTCCAAACATCTCTCATGGAATGTAAGGACTAAGGGACAAAATAAATACAGCATGTTGGCTATATCATAAAATTAAGTCTTAAGAAATGCAATATGTCTCCATTATAAGATAATTCCTAGTGGGATACAATTTTATTTGACTAAAATTAAATATTGATACATTTTTTGTTCTTAAGGACATACGCCAAGTGTGATGTCTTTATTCACTGATGCGTGTATGAATCATTATAAACCTGTCATGAATCCAGGTTTTGGATCGTCTGTTGACAAAAGCACTCGGACGCTGATGTTAATTTATAGAAACGTTTATTAAAAAGAGAAGAACAGTGAAAGAATAATACATATAAATCGTCATGATGTTAGATAAAAATGATGATGAGCGTATTTAAAACTCAGTTTCCAACGATTCGGTTTGTTGAGTAATAATTCGTAGCCGTGCAAAATGCAATTATTTTTCGAACACCTTACTATGGTAATCATTACCATTACCGACATAAATTATTTTTCGAACACCTTACTATGGTAATAATTACCATTATCGACATAAATTATTTTTTAGACACATTACTATCGTAATTATTACCATTACCGACATAAATTATTTTTCCAATACCTTACTATGGTAATCATTACTATTACCGATATAAATTATTTTTCCAACACCTTACTATGGTAATCATTACCATTACCGACATAAATTATTTTTCCAACACCTTACTATGGTAATCATTACTATTACCGACATAAATTATTTTTCGAACACCTTACTATAGTAATCATTCTTGGTTAGACAGTTACAAGACTGTGCTTTGTCTTCTGGTGACTCGCACTATTTATAGTGACAACCGGTGTAGTTTCTCCTGTGTAAGAACGGCCGGTGTAACACTAATGAATCTTTTATTGAGAATATTCCATGATTTTCTAATCGGAATAGTGCAGGGTAATCATAGAAATGTAAAACCATCTCATATTATATCACATAATATGGCTATGAGTAGAATTATATCTGAAGTAACAGAAACTATGAGAATTACGGGCATGTAAAAGACGTGAACATAAAACATAATCCTCTGCATCTAGCATTAGACTATTCTAGGAGGGTGAAAATAGGCGTTGTAATTCTATATGGCTTAACCCTACACAGTAAGCACATCCTTAACAATATTCCTAGAGAATTATATCGGATTGTTGAAAAAAAATGTCCCTTAGAGATAGCAAGATAGAAAAGATTATTGATAACAACACAGTTAAATGGTCATTCTTTACATCAATAAACATATCCCAACTATTTAAGCTTCTAATAATACTAAAATAAACCGTAAAATAAAAAGTTGAATAATAAAGAAAATCTTGCTGTTTAACCCCAATGTAATTGTAGTAATATAGATAAATGCCCTCTAGAATATTTTTATGGAAATTGCTACAGACAAGGCATGAAGCCATTTGATGTAAGGAGCGAACAAGAACGTAATATGACAGGATATACCAATTGACTTTAGTCTTGAAAAGACCAAGGTTATAAGTAGGAGGGAAACAGTCAGAAAGAAGAGAATTCAACAAGCCTGCAGTTCCTGGAAATAAGCTACTGGAATAGAAAGTTGTATTTAATTAGGTATGAAAAAGCGAATTGATGGAGACCACTAAACCAACGAGTCAAACGAGTTGGAATAAAAGAAGCAGGGAATATTGTATGAATGCAACATTGGAGAGAGAAATAGTATAGAACATACATAGGATCAACTGCATGCAGTTTCAGGGATGACTATAGTAACCATCATTCTTTTTCAAAATAAAACCTAACTTGGATCCAAAGAAAAATTCTACATCATGTTTTACAGAATTACGAGATAAGCATGTCAAATTCGAATTCGAATTGTTTATACAAGGTAAAGTAAATGAATCTACATCTGGTAAAATAAATGAATCTACATCTGGTAAAATAAATGAATCTACATCTGGTAAAATAAATGAATCTACATCTGGTAAAATAAATGAATCTACATCTGGTAAAATAAATGAATCTACATCTGGTAAAGTAAATGAATATACATCTGGTAAAATAAATGAATCTACATCTAGTAAAGTAAATGAATATACATCTGGTAAAATAAATGAATCTACATCTAGTAAAGTAAATGAATATACATCTGGTAAGATTAAAAGATGTAATCTATGTATCCTTTAATGTTATCATATGATAACGTCTACGGATTATTAAATTAATAAAGAACAAGAAATCCTGATAATGTTTGTTCACCAATATAGATATAAACTCTCCCGTTTTAACCCTAACCCTAACCCTAACCAATATAGATATAAACTCTCCCGTTTTAACCCTAACCCTAACCCTAACCCTAACCCTAACCAATATAGATATAAACTCTCCCGTTTAACCCTAACCCTAACCCTAACCCTAACCAATATAGATATAAACTCTCCCGTTTAACTCTAACCCTAACCCTAACCAATATAGATATAAACTCTCTCGTTTTAACCCTAACTCTAACCCTAACCCTAACCCTAACAAATATAGATATAAACTCTCCCGTTTTAACCCTAACCCTAACCCTAACCAATATAGATATAAACTCTCCCGTTTTAACCCTAATCCTAACCCTAACCAATATAGATATAAACTCTCCCGTTTTAACCCTAACCCTAACCCTAACCCTAACCAATATAGATATAAACTCTCCCGTTTTAACCCTAACCCTAACCCTAACCCTAACCCTAACCCTAACCAATATAGATATAAACTCTCCCGTTTTAACCCTAACCCTAACCCTAACCAATATAGATATAAACTCTCCCGTTTTAACCCTAACCCTAACCCTAACCCTAACCCTAACCAATATAGATATAAACTCTCCCGTTTTAACCCTAACCCTAACCCTAACCCTAACCAATATAGATATAAACTCTCCCGTTTAACCCTAACCCTAACCCTAACCCTAACCAATATAGATATAAACTCTCCCGTTTTAACCCTAACCCTAACCCTAACCCTAACCCTAACCAATATAGATATAAACTCTCCCGTTTTAACCCTAACCCTAACCCTAACCCTAACCCTAACCAATATAGATATAAACTCTCCCGTTTTAACCCTAACCCTAACCCTAACCCTAACCCTAACCAATATAGATATAAACTCTCCCGTTTTAACCCTAACCCTAACCCTAACCCTAACCCTAACCAATATAGATATAAACTCTCCCGTTTTAACCCTAACCCTAACCCTAACCCTAACCCTAACCAATATAGATATAAACTCTCCCGTTTTAACCCTAACCCTAACCCTAACCCTAACCCTAACCAATATAGATATAAACTCTCCCGTTTTAACCCTAACCCTAACCCTAACCCTAACCAATATAGATATAAACTCTCCCGTTTTAACCCTAACCCTAACCCTAACCCTAACCCTAACCAATATAGATATAAACTCTCCCGTTTTAACCCTAACCCTAACCCTAACCCTAACCAATATAGATATAAACTCTCCCGTTTTAACCCTAACCCTAACCCTAACCCTAACCAATATAGATATAAACTCTCCCGTTTTAACCCTAACCCTAACCCTAAGCCTAACCAATATAGATATAAACTCTCTTCCTTTTTACACTTAGAATTAGGCATCTAGACAATTGAGAGGATTGGTACATACAGCTGTTTAATAATTCAGTTTAAAATTTAAATCAGTAAATGACATTGGGAAAAATAATATACATAAATATATCATAAATTTATCATAAACACATCATAGACTGACCCATTTTCAATAAATATGTATAAATAGATAGATTATTTACATCTACAGAGCTTTTTATATGGTTAATTTTAGACATTTGAATGGAGTTCGGTTTGGTCATTGATTAATAAATTAATTAATCTAATTTATTATATTTCATTAATATGTAAATAAATAGCAATTTAAATTTGAAATATCATTATTGTTTATTAAATTACATAGCTTTGAGGTTGCTGATGTGCTGTGTTTTAGATGGAAACCGGGAGTCATTAAAAGTCCATTTATACATACATTTATAACTCGGATTATTTTTCTCTGTTTTTCATAAAAGGTTGTTTAATTTCTTTTTGTTAAAATTAATACATGCACAATAATGAAAGGAAAGGATTACCAGGTAAGTCTGGATAGGAAAATCTATTATATGTTAGTGTTATATTTCATATTATTTCACTAGTAATGTATAATAGTCTTAATAAATAGATACATAATTAAGAAGTAGAAATCAATAATCTAAACCAGAGGTCTTCAAAGTGGGGGTCGCGACCCCAAGGGGAGTCGCGTAATCATAGAAAGGGGGTCGCCAAAATTATAACTGGAATTTTAAAAATAATATTCAAACTTATTTTTTATTTATAAAAAAATTTGGTGGGTCACGAAAAAAATATTTTTCCATAAAGGGGTCGCGACAAAAAAAGTTTGAAGAGCACTGATCTAAACCTAACCTTAACCCTAAGGCATTACCATTAAGATTTTACAAGTATTACGGTGTTTCGTGCAGACATAGCTTCATTACATACGAATTGTGTGTGTGTGTGTGTGTGTGTGTGTGTGTGTGTGTGTGCAAGGTAATCTTTTAAAATAATAAACGGATTAAATTTTGCAATATATATTTTTTTAAATACGGTGAGTAACATTGACACATTCCTTTTTAAATGTTAACATTTACGGGGTGTTTATATATAATGCTTTTTTTTCATTTATATTTTATTCATTTTTTATGAATTTGGGAATATATATTCTCGCCAACCAGGTGAGTATCATTGGCACATTATATTTTGTTGTAAACTTTACTCTTTAGGGGGTGCGTCCACCCAATCTCGCACCAATGCTCAAAATCTTTTAAAATTAGTTAGGTAACAAAAAATTTAACAGAGAGAAAAATTGCTCTACATCAAATTTTGAGTTATATTAAATAATACATTTTTAAAGGACCGGTGTGCGAACGAGCGTTAGTATTATGTGTATGCTTGGTAAAATCATTAACATTTAACTTATCATTATTGAATTATGGGATATGTATTCTAGGCAACCGGGTGAGTAACGTGAGTACATTATTTAAAATATACCATTTACAGGGTGCCACTGAAATCGTACCATACTCCCAAAAGAAAGAAATCATTAAAATTTCAGACTAATGCTATATTCATTGCTTCGAGGGACTATTAGCGCGGGTCCTACTGTAAAAAAAAACGTACCGGGTATTCTACTAGCTATTATTTAAATATTAAATATTATAATTATTATTAACTTAATATTACACTAATCTAATAATAAACTCATTTTGTTATTGTAATTGTGGATCTGCTAGGATTTGAAAACGGGTAAGCCGATTCTATCGTTCGCGACGGTATTCATTGTTAAGCACGCACCATCTTTGCTTAGAAATGCCATTATTCGAATTATAGACATTTTCTTTCTTCTCGTTTTACCTGTTTTTCTTTGTTGTTTTTATTTTATTCTTTTTGTTTTTCGTTATCCATTCCTATGCCATTGACCCCCCCCCTCTCCCGGGCCCCCAATCTTACGATTTATTCGTTTGTAAATCATCCCTTTTCTCTTAGCCACCCCCACCATTTTTTTGTGTGTGTTTGTTCTTCAACCCATCTTATACTCTTAGAGTTCAAAAGCAAACAAAAAACAAAAAACAAAAAATAAATAAATAAAAAAAATATAAAACAAAAAACAAAAAAAAGCAACAAAAAAAAAAGCAAAAAAAAAAAAAGCAAAAAAAAAAAGCAAAAAAAAAAAAGCAAAAAAATAAAAAATAAAAATAAAAAAAATAAAAAAATAAATAAAATAAAAAAAATAATAAAAAAAAAACACAACAAAACAAATCACAAAAAAAAAAGAAACAAAGCAAAAAAAACGCTGGGCTTTATTAGCCAAAACACCGCCCACGCACACCCCTTTAATTCCTTCCCATTCAAGCTTTGATGACATCCTTTACGACCCATGCAACCTCCCCCACCCCCGCTCCCGGCCCCACCCACACCGCAAACAAACAACTCGTTTAGCGAACTCCACCCCACCCTCATTCCGACTATATTTCTCCATCATTCTCGATCTGTGTTTTTCTTGAATATTTCCTCGCCCCCTCCCTCTCTCGCCACCACACACCGATTTACCAATTCCATTCTTTCACCTGTCTTCTGCTCCCTCAACCCACCGCCTCCGACTCCTCTTCCAAGCAGTCGACCGATTTATTCAGGTACCTAGATTTCAGGTGTGTGGTTTGGTAGCCAACTTTGAAGCGTCATTATCCCCTTATATGGGCATGTGCGTACACGTTGATACTTTGACGACAGATACCCCATGTCTGTACAATATATTATTATTATTATTATTATTATTATTATTATTATTATTATTATTATTATTATTATTATTATTATTATTATTATTATTATTATTATTATTATTATTTAATTTGATAATTAATTTCAGTGCGATAAAAAATATATTATATATATTATATATAAGTGATAAAAATTATAAATAATAATAATAATAATATATATATATATAAGAATAAATTAAATATATTAATAGATCATAATAACAAGGGAGAATTGAGGAAGAAGAAGATAAAAAAAGGAAGAAAAATAAGAAAAATAATAAATGTAAAATAGATGAATCTATGAGTCAATAGATAGAATAAATTTATACAAATTTACTTCTAGGAATATTTTCCTCTTAAATTAACTATAAAAGATAAAAAAGAAAGAAAGAAGAAAGAAAGAGTGAATGTATGAATAAATAGTACATTTTATTTTTTTATTCTTATTTTTATTTGTTTATCTTGATTTTTGTGTGTTTATTTGTTTATTTGTTTGGTTTTTATCTTATTTATTTATATATTTTTTTCTTTCCATAGACCCCCCTCCTTCCCCATAATCTCTTCTTATCCCCCCTTCCCCTGTTACAACGGTCCCCTCCTTGGCTTTGATCCATTTCACAGTTCAAATTCCTTCTCAAATTTCAAATCTCATTTCTAAATATATTTTTAAATAAGTTATCCCCTTTGACAATAACAGCCCACACGTAAATTTAAATTTGATTTGAATAAAGAGAATAAAAGAGAGAAAAAAAAATTAATGAATCATATAAAATAAAACATAATAAAATTATAAAAATTAGTATATTATTAAACAAATGTTTATAATATTTTAACTTTAGTTATATAATTGCTTAATAGAATTTTGACATTTGCTGCGTTCCTACTTCCAATTGTTTTCTGCCGTATTTCGATGTTCTGACACCGGTTTTTTCCCGTTTTTCTTCGACCCATTCGGTCTTTTATTGTTGTCTTCTGATAATGAAAGTTTTTCTTTCGAAAATTTAAGATTACCCTTTGCCGAACTGTTACTTACCGAACAGTATTTACTATTTGGTATTTAATCAGTTTTCGTGAAATTATTAATAAATCGTTTTGAGTTTCACCTTCTCCCTGCGTTTATTTCTTTTCACTTTTTCATCTTACGGCAACCACATCGCATTGCTATAGCCTCGGACGACTAATCTGCACTTACATTTACCAGCAATGCTTCAAGCAAACTACAATCTCCTTATATATATATATATATATATATATATATATATATATATATATATATATATAATATACATATAAATATATATATATGAAATCGGATTAAGACCAGATTAAACGATGCAAGAATGTTTAAATAAATGAAACATTTATTTATTTATTTATTTATTTTTATATAAAATAATTTCGACATAATATGCCTTTCTCAGTGTTGCACATACATTTTTTTCTTCAGTGTCGATATATATATATATATATATATATATATATATATATATATATATATATATATATATATATATTACTGTCCGTTTCATTTGCCGTGAGCCAAACAACATTTTTATGTCAATATCGTCACTGTAACACTACAAAATCATCTGAAAAAGTCCACAAAGAATAAAAAGTTCTTGGATTATAATGTCTTGAAAAAAAACTATACTATACAGTGGGTAATTTTTGGGCGGAAACAGATTTTTAAAAAAAAACATGAAAAGAGCAAACTCGCAAACTAACTAGTACGCCATTTTGAATTTTTTTAGTTCAAAGCTAGTACATTCTAAAAGTTGGGTGGACATTTATAAATTTTAATTCAGTAATATTTCTTAAAATAGTTAATAAGTTCTATCATCTAATTATAAAAATTCGAATTCACGTGAGGGTAAACAATAAATCTCACAGAGATGTTATGTTTTTTTGTTTTGAAATGTGAAAAAAATAAAAATAAATAAAAACATACTTATTGGAATATATATATGCTCTGTTGTTACTGAGCTGAATCTTTTAAAGACACTGAAATTTAAAAGTCACTGATACTATATGCTAATACATATATTGTCATAAATAATTATATATATATATATATATATATATATATATATATATATATATATATATATATATATATATATATATATTGTTGATGATTTTATTCCATTAATTGCGACAAAACATATTCTGTTTCGTTAACACTTGCAAATAGCGTCAACATCGTCAGGCTACAAATGGAATCAAATGGCATAGATCTTAGATTTACCTCAACAGCAAATTGAAGATGCATTGGGTGCGGGGAGGGGGGACAGAGATGGAGCTCTGCCTATGACGGGGACATGAGACATGAGAAGGGAGGGAGAGACCCCAAGAAGTCATGTTTCAAAAATTGCGTGGGAGGTTTTCTCGTGTCTGAGCCATAGTGACCTCAATTACCAGCCGGGGCGACGGGGGGAGGGGGGCAGGGTGAGTTAAATTTAAAATGCGAATAGAATATATATATATATATATATATATATATATATATATATATATATATATATATATATATATATATATATATACAGGGTGGGCCAAAATAAGGGTCCTATCTTTCAATTTGGGGTCCTTTACTTATTCTAAAAAAAAAAAAAATTTTTTTTTAGAATAAGTAAAGGACCCCTTCCGAAGCAAGCATGAGCCGTATTAGCCCTAAGGAACGTACCCTCATTCAGAAAACATTATTTTTGCTTAAAAAACTCAAAACAGTGTAAAAAACAATACTTTTGTTTTTGTAAGTTTTAAGAAGTGTTTTTCGGCTAAAATTTGTTTTGTTTATTTCAAAAAATCTCGGAAGGGTCAGTCTACACACACATAAAGTTTGGTGAGTTTAACTTTTATTTTGTGGAAGTTATTCAAATTCAAGTTATTCAAATTTCAAGATAAGACCCTTATTTTGGCCCACCCTGTATATATATATATATATATATATATATATATATATATATATATATATATATATATATCCGCCCATGCATGAAGTATTGTTGCCACATCTGGGCTGAGGCATCATCCACTAGTCTCTCCCTCTTAGACAAGGTCCAAAAAAGAGTTGCCAATTTAATAGGTCCCTCACTATCCACCAAGCTCCAAACCTTGTCCCATCGCCGCAATATTGCTTCCTTGTGCTTGTTTTACAAGTACTTTAATGGATTGTGCTCCGATGAACTTGCCGCTCTGGTGCCCCTACGCTGTAAATGCACTAGACCAACCCGACAATTTTCCAAATCTCATCCATTCATTGTGGAGGTTCCCAGATGCTGAAGAGCCTTCTACTCCAAAAGCTTCTTTTCTCGTGCTGCTGGACTCTGGAACTCGCTCCCTGCTCCCTGTTTTCCTTACGGTACTGACATGCAGAAATTTTAAACTAATGTAAATATCTACGTGTAGTATCTGAGCTAAAAGTAAACCAGATTGCATGTGAGGAACGATACATTTTACTAAAAGAATAAGTGTTATTCCTCTTAGTTGATTATTTTATTTAATAATGTCAACATATTCAAACACTGCCGGATAGGAATAAGTATTTTTTTTTAATAAATTGTAGCGAAGTACGTTATTATATGGCAAATAACATGGTACAACACTAACTCAATTGGCTAGTCAGAATAATTTTTAATTTTATTTAGGTCCAACTTTTAAAATTCAACTAATAGTATTTCATATTTTTGTATAGATGAGAATGATATGCGTGAAACGGCCACGTTCACAATAAAACAAAAACTGATCCATTCTTAAGAAGTGTCCGTTCAATCTCCGCCCCTATCGATGATTATCTAAAACGTAAACGTTACAGACCAACGAAAAGTTGTTTTTTAACATTAAGTCTGACAGACAACTGAGTGTTCTATTTTAAAATTGAGGGTGACAGACCGACGAATGAAAAGTAAACCATGGGTTGGTGCCACCAGCTCAAGCTGTCTGAAGATATCGGCTTCCCGACCCAAAATGCACCAAACATTGATGTTTTATTGTTTTTTATTCTCTTTGCAAAACTCAATCATGTTTTGCAAAATCCAAAACAAAAAACAACAATTGCCCTACCCCCCCCCTTTCACCCAACCAAACACTTTGAATAAATATTTGAACATAAAAAACTTGAAGCATCAGATCTTTTACCAAAATGACTTGATTCGGCATTAAATAATCCGAAAATGGTTGATATGTCGTAAAACAAAACAACCAAACCAAACCAAACCTTGGGTTTACTTTCGACAGACTCATCACTCTCCCTTCCCTCTTAATTTATCCTTTAGTCATCGCATTCCATAAGCGATGTTTCTGACAAAGGGGGAAGGATTGCTGTTTTCTGAGTCGGCTGTTGTATTTAGTGAGTGATATATGTATTTTTTCAATCTCCTCATGTTCTTCATCATTATTCAACTGTCAATCTATCCATCTTATTAACCCAGTGGTTCCCAACCATTTTAGTACCATGGCCCCCTCTTTTTTTATCACAAAGTTCTTCATGCCCCCCCCATCCATTAATTGTTTAGTATGATAAATCAATATCAATTTTGAAAAAAAGTATAGCATAAAACATAATATATTGTATATTTCAAATAAACGTGGTTAACTTCGAAATGTAATCAAATAAATCCATTTTATAATATGTATAACATATGCACCATCAGATTAAATAAATGCAATTACAATCAGCAAATGAAACCCTTGAGTTTAATGTTTACTGCAAAGAGATTTTATACGAGACAGAAACTCTATTATCAGGCTGGAAAGAAAGTAATATCGTATTTTTTTACTTCATCACTTTGCAGCCTCCTAAGTTGTACACATTTCTAGATTTTCTGGTGAATTGGCGTCTTAATATCTTGATTTGCCTTTCAGATATAGTAATTAATTGGAAAATATTAAGTTTAACAGTCTCAGCCGTCAAAAAATGGATATTAGTGAGGAGCATCTGAGACATTGCATGCTCTATGAATTCAAAAAAGGAAACGCAGCTGCAGAAGCTACAAAGAATATTGGAACTGTCTATGGGATAAATGTTCTGAATGATCGAAAATGTCAACGGTGGTTTGCAAAATTTTCTTCTGGATACTTTAACCTGTTAGATCGGCGACGTTCGGGAAGGCCAAAATCAATTGATAAAGACGCCATTAAAGACGCTGTGGAGGCCAATCCAAAGTTAACCAACAGAGAATTATCTCAACAATTCAATACAACCCATACCACAATTAGTTCATACCTTCACGAGTTAGGAAAAGTTTTAAAACTTGGACTCTGTGTTCCCCACAATTTGACCGACGCTCAACGAAACCAAAGATTGACTGTTTGCACATCTTTGCTTTCCCAGAATCATCGAGAACCATTGTTGCAAAGAATTGTGACTGGAGATGAAAAATGGGTTCTTTACAAGAATACCCAACGCAAAAGACAATGGTTAGACCGAAACCAAAGTCCACAGCCTGTTTCAAAACAAGGAATACACCCAAAGAAGGTTATGCTCTCTTTATGGTGGAACATGAGAGGACTGATTAATTATGAGTTACTAGAGCCAAATCAAACAATCACAGCAGTAAAATATTGTTCGCAACTGGATGATATTAGAATTGCTTTATCATAAAAACAACCAGCATTACTCAATAGGAAGGGTGTAGTTCTTCAGCATGATAGGGCGAAAGCTCACACAGTGAAACTCACTCAGGAAAAGGTCATGTGTTTATATTGGGAAGTTTTGCCTCATCCGCCTTATTCACCTAACATTGCTCCATCCGACTACCATCTTTTCCGGTCGTTGCAGTATCAATAATAACATTTATGAAAATGACGACCAACTAATAAATGACCTGAATATGTTTTTCTCTAAAAAATCAGGGAAATTTTTTGAAGAAGGAATCAAGAAGCTAGAAATGAGGGAAATTATTGTAAAGATTTAAAATGCCCTAATGTGAATGTTTCAGATGAAATAAATATGTTGGACAAAAACGACATTACTTTCTTTCCAACCTGATAATTTCAATCTCAAGTCGCCTCGTTTAGTGATATCTAGTCAGTTTCATTTTCTTCAGCAATAAGTCATTCAAAGTTTTGTAAACTGGAGGTCGACAGTTCGAATCCCTCTAGAGCAGTGGTTCCAAAATATTTTTGTACAATGGCCTAATTTTTTTTTTATCACAAATTACTTCATATCATCTACACGTTAATTGTTTCATTCAAAAAGCGCCAACTTGCGCTTAACATCGACCGGACTCTACTTATTCTAACGTCTTTTACAACTTCTTCTTCTTCTTCTTCTTCTTCTTCTTCTTCTTCTTCGTCGTCGTCATCATCATCATCATCATCATCATAATAATAATAATTATTATTATTATTATTATTATTATTATTATTATTATTATTATTATTATTATTATTATTATTATTATTATTATTATTATTATTATTATTATTATTATTACTACTACTATTATTATTACTATTATTATTATTATTATTATTATTATTATTATTATTATTATTATTATTATTATTATTACTACTATTATTATTACTATTATTATTATTATTATTATTATTATTATTATTATTATTATTATTATTATTACTACTACTACTATTATTATTATTATTATTATTATTATTATTATTATTATTATTATTATTATTACTACTACTACTACTACTACTATTATTATTATTATTATTATTATTATTATTATTATTATTATTATTATTATTATTATTATTATTATTATTATTATTATTATTTTTTTTTTTTTTTTATTTTTTTTTTTTTTTTTTTTTTTTTTTTTTTTTTTTTTTAGTTATGCCTTCTTGGGCATCTCTCCTTTAACTATCTTCTCAATTAAACCGTTAAAAAATTAAAAAGAAACTTTTAGTACAGTATCGATATCAAGATCAAATTCTGTCAAATATTTCATTTGACAGCTCCCAAAAGTTCCCCCTCAATTTGACGTGTTTGCTGGACGTGTTTTATTGGCGTGTTTTTCTGCCTCTCCCGTGATTCGACCCCATTGGGGTTAATACAATCAATATGAGGAAGAAGAAGAAGAAAAGAAAAAAGTTGTTTTACAACGAAAGCTTACAAAATAAATAAAATGAATAAATAAATGATCTTTTTCATTTAAATTGCACCATGTGTCGGTTTTTAAATTTCACTTCAAGTAAATTGTTTAGTTTGATAAAACAATATCAGCTTTGAAAAAGTATAGCATAAAAAAGTGTATCTTTCAATAAAACAAAAGGTTTAACTTCAAATGTAATCACAGAAAATCCAGTTTAGAATGTTTTATAACATTTCTACCATAAGATCAAATAAATAAGATCAAATAAATAAGATCAAATAAATAAGATCAAATAAATAAGATTAAATAAATAAGATCAAATAAATAAGATCAAATAAATAAGATCAAATAAATAAGATCAAATAAATACGATCAAATAAATAAGATCAAATAAATAAGATCAAATAAATACGATCAAATAAATAAGATCAAATAAATACGATCAAATAAATACGATCAAATAAATAAGATCAAATAAATAAGATCAAATAAATAAGATTAAATAAATAAGATCAAATAAATAAGATTAAATAAATAAGATCAAATAAATAAGATCAAATAAATAAGATCAAATAAATAAGATCAAATAAATACGATCAAATAAATAAGATCAAATAAATAAGATTAAATAAATAAGATCAAATAAATAAGATCAAATAAATAAGATCAAATAAATAAGATCAAATAAATACGATCAAATAAATAAGATCAAATAAATACGATCAAATAAATAAGATCAAATAAATAAGATCAAATAAATACGATCAAATAAATACGATCAAATAAATAACAATTAACCTTTATCCTCGAGTGTTTTGGGGCCTTCATAAGTGGTTAAGCCATAGTGAAAGAAAATGCTATTCTGCGTATCTTTTACAATAATCCGCAAAGTGAAAACGCTAAAAAAACAAATATACAACAAATAAAAGTAACTGTAGCCGATAAAAGTTATTTTCCAACTTATCTGTGACATTTGTTTGTATTTTTAAGCCGTTCCAACTGCTATTTATTAGAAATCAATATTTTTGTCACACGAACATTGGACAAGACACAAAATGGCGAGGGGGGTATCGTAACGAGGATAAGGCGGAAACGCCATTTTTTTAAGTAAAAATCCGTGCCCCAAAAAGCAAGAAATTTTTTTTTACATCTAATAAAAAACCATTTATACTACGTAAAAATACAAACACATGTCATAGGTAAGTAGGAAAATATCTATTCTCGACGTAGGTGACTTTCACTTGTTGCATATTTATTTATTTCACCACGTTCTCGTTCGTTTTTTGGACTCGGTTCGCGACTCTGCGGATTATTGTAAAAGATACCCGCTATTCCCATCTTAGCGAGACGGACGGACGAACAAGCTATTTCTAACATGAGCGTGACGTACCGACTGACCGACGGAGTATCTTACAGATACGTGTGGATGCATTTGAAATAAGATACGTCCATTGAATGTGAGCGTGTATATCAAACTGAAACGTGACAGACAGACAGACTGACTGACTGCAAACCGAACGACGAACAAAGTCGCGTGGACGCATTTAACAAATCAGTAGATTCATCTCACGCATAAATGGGTACAACTTAAACGTGACAGACCAAAGAAATGCAATTTAAAATGAATCGTGACAGACA
>OY744535.1:23114682-23119682 GCA_963556195.1 Sepiola atlantica
TGCCTTTTGGCTCGGAGCAAAGTGTAGTATCTGTTCTGATACTACACTTCATCTGTTCTGTCTTCGATCAGTGAAAGAAGAAATCCTTCTAGGATGAAAGAAATTATTACTTTTGTTCCAATCCAGAGTACCCCCTTTTTTTTATAGGAGCTGGATTTTTCCGACATTAAAAACCGACCTTGTGTCTAACTCTGCCCTCGTGGGGAGGCAAGTAAATAGTACCGATAGAGGAACAAGTAATACACATGTCTTGGATTCAGTTTATTTATGTTACGAATGATTAAAACAAAATAATAACGCTGGAACAATAGAACAATACATTAATAAAAAAAAAAGACCACGCCATGGATTCAATTTATTCACTTTCATTGATATTTTCAAAAATAGAACACGAAATGATGCTGCGTGTCATATTTTCTGAAACAAAGCGTTGCTGATTATTCCTCCATTGTTGTTAGTTTCTATGCGAAGGAAACAAGACATTAGGACCACCCTGTTCTTATCTAATCATAAAAAGATAAACCCTCACTCCGATATAAATGGCACTTCAGTGGATCCGCCTAACCCTAACTCTAACCCTAGCCCTAGCCCTAAGTCTAAGCCTAACCTAACCTAACCAAACCCTTAACCCTTAACCCCTAACGCTAAGCCTAACCCTAAGCCTAGCCCTAAGTCTAAGCCTAACCTAACCCTAATCCCTAAACCCTAACCCTAACCTAACCCTAACCACTAACTCTTAACCCTTAACCCCTAACCCTAACCCTAGCCCTAAGCCTAACCCTAACCTTAGCCCTAACCCTGGCCCTAAGCCTAACGCTAACCCTAACCCTAACCCTAACCCTCAACCCTAACCCGTACCCTAACCCTAAGGCTAGCTCTAAGCCTAACCCTAACATACCCTAACCTAACCCTAACGCTAACCCTAACCCTAAGCCTAGCCCTAACCTAATCCTAACCTAACCCTACCCTAGCCTTAACCACGCATTTTTAAGAGCTAATGCTGCCCCCATCTTGCTACTTATCAAATCATAAATTCTCAAACTTCACCCGAAACAAATAAAAAACGTGTAGTCCATCTTTTTTATTTTTTAGTTTAAAAGTTTTAATACAAAGTCGAGTATTAAAGTCGCCATTTTCTTCCCAAACAAAAACGAAAAAGACAACTGTGAAACTACAACTTACTTTTTTATTTGTTTGTAAAAACCTTTAATTGACGTTTAAGAAACACGATTTTCTCTTACGGTTTTAATCCTTTAAGAATTCTCTTTAGAGTTAGGGTTGAACATTTATCAGATGTTTATAACAATTGAGCGGATGATCTCCATGAATCTTCAAGTTCTAGACAGACTAACACGAGTTATTGAAACAGCTGCGAAGCGTAAGAGGTCGAAATTTTGGAAACGTTTATTTGGTTTCAGGCCAGATTTTGCTCTGAAAAGGTTGAGTGTCTATGAAGAGTATAACTGAAACATGATGCACATGTGTAACAAATAATGGTTGTATAAATAAAAATGTATACTACATATATATATATTCCTATATAATTTTATTTCTAGCTACCATATCGTAGAATGGTTCGTAGGTGTAGTGTTTAGATAGTATTTTATTATTATTATTATTATTATTATTATTATTATTATTATTATTATTATTATTATTATTATTATTATTATTATTATTATTATTATTATTATTATTATTATTATTATTACTATTATTATTATTATTATTATTATTATTATTATTATTATTATTACTATTGTTATAAAGAATCTTATTTGATATGCAAATTACCATATCACACGGTAGTCTTAAGGGTAGTATATTATTATTATTATTATTATTATTATTATTATTATTATTATTATTATTATTATTATTTTATTATTATTTATTTATGTATATATAAGTAACATTTTAAGCTGAATTATTTCGACACTTGATTATTGGGGAAATGGTAGTTTTATCTGTACCATTGGAGAGCCATGCATATAACTGTCCTGTTTTTAAATCTCCGAAACAGTTACATGGTAAACAGCTGAAGATCCCCGTGTTAATATTAGATGCTTACGTTAAGGTCTCCTGCTTTTTTTTCACTGTTAGATACTTAATCCCCCTTTTTATTTTATTTACTTACTATTATATATTATTTATTTATGAATTTTCCAACAAATGTTAAGTCTACACTATTTTGGATTTAGTTAGTTTCTCTGGGAATTTAAACTGCATTTTCCTTTTTTTTTGTCTTTTAGTTTAAAATAACTCAAAGCTTCTTTAGACTATATATATATATATATATATATATATATATATATATATATATATATATATATATATATATATAAAGTAATCCAACAAAAGATATTAGCGTCAACTAATATCTTATAATTAGTGAAAACATCCGGATAAAAACTGAAGCTCAATATACTGGATAGAGCTTTAATATTATAATATAAAATGAAATAATAAAATAAGGTGTCAATCAAATTTTATTAAAATTCAAAGTTCAAGCAAAATATCTTAACGTCCTTAGCTCATGAGTTTTCAAAGATAAATCTTCTCCCCACCATAGGGACATCACTACAGGCAAAAAAATACACTTTGAAAATATATAAAAATATATACAAAATATATAAAAATATATAACATCAACTATATCAACCCAAAACATACTTTTTTGTTGAATCTATTCAATCCATCCAGGTCATAGAGTTTAAAAGAAATAATTAGGAAATATATCCAGAAGTCCAGAAGGCTGAGAGAAAATTAATGCAGGTAATGAGTGAAAGTCCAAAAACTAGAAATTGAGAGAATTTAAAAAATAGTCCAACCGTGAGATGCGTCAACAATACTTTGCTTGAACTTTGAATTTTAATAAAATTTGATTGACACCTAATTTTATTATTTCATTTTATTTATATATATATATATATATATATATATATATATATATATATATGTGTGTGTGATTTTTTGAAAGCTTACGAAAGCATTCCGTTCAGGAACCCAATCAACACCACAAAAGATTTTTTCATTCAAAAATTATTTATTTATCATTTCTCAAAGACATCAGGTACTTACGGGAGAGACCACGTGAAGGTTGCCAACATCCCTAAGTGAACGTGGTACTGTGGAACCGACTTGATTCGAACTTGGAACAGTCCGTGTCGATATCCACTTAACCACCGTCACCTCCCATAAATATTTGTTTTTTTCTTTTGTATATTATCTATGTACGTATACGTTTCGTCCTTTTTAATCAGGACTCATCAGCATAGAGATATAACTATTCACTACTGGTCGCGTGATTCGAAACCCCGGGTTACGAGTATTTTACAACTCAAATCCCGACACCTAGAACCATTCGGCCACCGCTTGATAGCTAAAGATTGCCTAAAACGTAGTAACTGGAAGCGAACGCTTACCCACACGGCCACCGATGAAACAAAAGTATTCTGTCTTTTTAACCTACTTAAACTGTTTATGAGTTCGGAGTAGCATTACACCGTCAGAAAGATGCTTTACCTATCTGCATAAAATAGTTCAATAGAATAAAAGGATATAAATAGTTCAACAGATTAAAAGAATATAAAGAAAAAGTCAATTTTTAATAAATGAAAACATGTTAAATACGTACGATGATTTGACTTAAAAAAAACACACTTTTGACTTATTTTATTTGTTTATTTATTTATTTTTTCATTTATTTTTTATTATCGTCAACGACTTCCTTGAACAATGCGAAAACGTTCTCTGCGCGTTTCTCCGCTGTCTTTTTAAAATTCTCTTCTTTCTACTAGACACCATCCTCGAGTGGCTTCAGTCTCTCTGTACAAAGGTGTTTATGGACACTCTGTCATGAAGATACGTCGGATAATAAAAGAAAATATTAAAGTGGAAAAATGTCAGAACTTTTGTTTCTAATATTATTTTTACGTACTTTTAATTTTTAATACGTGCGACTCTTCGGAAGTCCAAAAGACACGATTTTTTACAACTTCTGAAGAGTCCAAAATATATAACTCTATACAGAAAATCCAAAATATATAACTCTATACAGAAAATCAAAAATATATAACTCTATACAGAAAATTCAAAATATATAACTCTATACAGAAAATCCAAAATATATAACTCTATACAGAAAATCCAAAATATATAACTCTATACAGAAAATCCAAAGTATATAACTCTATACAGAAAATCCAAAATATATAACTCTATACAGAAAATCCAAAATATATAACTCTATACAGAAAATCCAAAATATATAACTCTATACAGAAAATCCAAAATATATAACTCTATACAGAAAATCCAAAGTATATAACTCTATACAGAAAATCCAAAGTATATAACTCTATACAGAAAATCCAAAATATATAACTCTATACAGAAAATCCAAAATATATAACTCTATACAGAAAATCCAAAATATATAACTCTATACAGAAAATCCAAAATATATAACTCTATACAGAAAATCCAAAATATATAACTCTATACAGAAAATCCAAAGTATATAACTCTATACAGAAAATCCAAAATATATAACTCTATACAGAAAATTCAAAATATATAACTCTATACAGAAAATCCAAAATATATAACACTATACAGAAAATCCAAAATATATATAACTCTATACAGAAAATCCAAAATATATAACACTATACAGAAAATCCAAAATATATAACTCTATACAGAAAATCCAAAATATATAACTCTATACAGAAAATCCAAAATATATAACTCTATACAGAAAATCCAAAATATATAACTCTATACAGAAAATCCAAAGTATATAACTCTATACAGAAAATCCAAAGTATATAACCCTATACAGAAAATCCAAAATATATAACTCTATACAGAAAATCCAAAATATATAACTCTATACAGAAAATCCAAAATATATAACACTATTTTTGTTTCATTTTACTTCAGTCGAAGTTCTCAGACATCATGGGGCCCCTTCCCTGGGCTAAACATTGATCTCT
>OY744535.1:23129682-23157182 GCA_963556195.1 Sepiola atlantica
GTAATTGTCCGCTGATAAGATGTCCAATGGAAGGAAGTTTCGATGGAGAAGAAAAGGTTTCGTGGAGGCATCACATAAAGGCGTAGTAGTAATATATATCTACTTATATATATATATATGTATATATATATATATATATATATATATATATATATATATATATATATATATATATATATATATATTTTCTTTGTCATACAAAACTTTAAAATGCCATTGAAGAGACAATATTTATTACTCATAATGAATTAATAAATTAAAAAGATGAAAGGGCAGCTGACCGGTTTCGTACCTCGCTTTACAGAGCCAAATATCGAGATAATGTATAACAAATATATATATGTATGAAATATATATATATATATATATATATATATATATATATATATATATATATATATATATATATATATATAATGATAAAAAATGTAAATAGTATTCCAACGTAATAGAGAATAGAAAAAGGAAAACCAAAAATATTATTTATGTATTCATCAATGTTTCGTCTGTATTTCAAGACTTCATCGGGATGCTTGGTGTGCAACTATTAGCGCCGAGATGCTTTCTTACAAAACAACTACTTGTTCTTACAGTAGCTGTAAAACGGCAAAACGTCACTAACAACGCAAACGGATTCTTTATTTAAAATCTTAAAATTATCAATAAAAATAATTATCAATAAAAATAATTATCAATAAAAAAATTATCAATAAAAGTAATTATCAATAAAAAAATTATCAATAAAAAAATTATCAATAACAATAATTATCAAAAAAAAATAATTATCAATAAAAAAATTATCAATAAAAATAATTATCAATAAAAATAATTATCAATAAAAATAATTATCAATAAAAATAATTATCAATACAAAAATTATCAATAAAAATAATTATCAATAAAAATAATTATCAATAAAAATAATTATCAATAAAAATAATTATCAATAAAAATAATTATCAATAAAAAAATTATCAATAAAAATAATTATCAATAAAAATATTATCAATAAAAATAATTATCAATAAAAATAATTATCAATAAAAATAATTATCAATAAAAAAATTATCAATAAAAATAATTATCAATAAAAATAATTTTCAATAAAAATAATTATCAACCAAAATAATTATCAATAAAAATAATTATCAATAAAAATAATTATCAATAAAAAAATTATCAATAAAAATAATTATCAATAAAAAAATTATCAATAACAAAATTATCAATAAAAATAATTAATAAAAATAATTATCAATAAAAATAATTATCAATAAAAATAATTATCAATAAAAAATTATCAATAAAAAAATTATCAATAAAAAAATTATCAATAACAAAATAATTATCAATAAAAATAATTATCAATAAAAATAATTATCAATAAAATAATTATCAATAAAAATAATTATCAATAAAAATAATTATCAATAAAAATAATTATCAATAAAAATAATTATCAATAAAAATAATTATCAATCAAAAAATTATCAAAAAAAATAATTATCAATAAAAATAATTATCAATAAAAATAATTATTGAAATGTTTTAACCCCGTTTTTAAATACATTTTTAACATAGATATTCTTTGTTTGATTTTCTTTTGCTTTTATGAAACGAAAAAAAATCTATTTCTCTAAAAAGAAATTTCGTTTCCTTAAGTTTTGATATATTTCAGTTATTGTAAGGATCTAACCGATAATTTCCACTAGTGACCCAAGATGGAACCGAAATAAAATTTCATGGTGACTTTTGATTCCTTGAATATTTAACCCTTATTGAAACTCATACGAAGTTCTTACGTAACAGAAAGAATTCTATAGCCTACAAACATGGATTGTTATACACACACACACACACACACACACACACACACACACACACACACACACACACACACACACATATATATATATATATATATATATATATATATATATGTGTGTGTGTCCTTTTATGTGTATATATTATATAAATATAGTAAGCTATGAAAATATATTTATGGCAATTAAGCTACACAGAGGCTCCAGCGTTTCATCCCCGGGTGGAATCTTCAGGCGTAAATGTCTGAAGATTCACTTCGGGGATGAAACGAGGGAGCCTCTGTGTAGCTTAATTGCCATAAATATATGTTCATAGCTTACTACTTAGCTCTACTTACGTATCGAGCACTGTTGAAGTAAATACTGAAAATTGATATATAAAAAATCATATCTCCTTATAAAATTCTATGTGGATGCATAAAATACGAATATATATATATATATATATATATATATGTATAATTTTGTGTCTCAAGTACTTTCAGACCGATCCGGGTCCATCTTCAGGTAAATGAGGTTATTCGGGTACAGACCATGTGTTAAGATTGTTTTAGCGGGAATTATGTAATAAGTACGAAACTAGAGTTAGAATTATAGACATTTTAGTATATTATTACTGATATTAAAGTTAATTCTGTTAATTAGGTTTTTTTGGGTTTTTATATATAGGGCTTCTAATATATAGAATATAGTACTAACAACTAAAAACTCTATATTAGAAGCCCCATAAATAAAAACTAAAAAAATCCTAATTGACAGAATTAATTTTAATATCAGCAATAATACATTCCCGCTAAAACCTTCTATAATACTAACACATGGTCTGTACCTGATTAATCTCATTGCCCTGTAGATGGACCCGGATGTGTCTGAAAGTACTTGGGACACAAATCAAAACTATGGCAAATTCATCGGCGAATTCTCCCCCTCCCCCACCGAAACTATATATACAGGGTGGGCAAAAATAAGGGTCCTATTTTTTAAAATTCATAACTTTTTTATTTATTGATTTTTAAAAAAAATTTTTTTAGAATAAGTAAAGGACCCCTTCCGAAGCAAGCATGAGCCCTATTAGCCCTACGGAACGTACCCTCATTTAGAAAACATTATTTTTGCTTAAAAAACTCAAAACAGTGTAAAAAACAATACTTTAGTTTTTGTAAGTTTTAAGAAGTGTTTTTCGGCTAAAATTTGTTTTGTTTATTTCAAAAAATCTCGGAAGGGTCAGTCTACACACACATAAAGTTTGGTGAGTTTAACTTTTATTTTGTAAAAGTTATTCAAATTCAAGTTATTCAAATTTAAAGATAGGACCCTTATTTTGGCCCACCCTGTATATATATATATATATATATATATATATATATATATATATATATATATTCTCATTTTTTAATTTTTCTAATCTTTCTGTTTTTGCTGGAGATGGGGCATTCTACCGGATGGCAGACATTCACCGGCTATTTCAGACACTCCAGCCTAGAGATCTTTTTTTAAGATTCTAACCGTCCCTTTACGTGCAGTTGATTGTATTTCTCTTGCACTCGGTTCACCGGGTATACTCGCCAGATAGCTTTTAAAATTCTTTTTCATTAGTCCTTGATATTTCGTAATCTTTTCCCTTTCTGCTGTGTGTGTGTGTAAACTAAAAAAATACCCTTAGATACTATAAAAAGTGAAATTTATGGAATAATTACTAATTGATGTCAATTAGTAAATATTCCATGAATTTCACTTTTTTTAATATTTAAAGGCATTTTTCTAGGTACCTATTGTTTAAATTTCACAAAATCGGGATGCTTCTAAATGTTTACTCTACTCTTGTCCCCTTTGGAATGTTCTTGGCCTTTTGGCTAAGATCAAAGTGTAGTATCTGTTCCGATGGATACTGCACCCCATAGACTGGTATTGTCTTGGCCTTCGGGGCTTGATTTACGCCGGTCTATGGGTCTGTCCTGTGCAGTTCTTGGAGGTCCACCTTCCCAGGCTTCGCCTCCCCTTTTTGGGGAGGAGTAAGTTTATTGCTTACTGCCTGAGGCGCCCTTACCGGGGAATGCCGACGGGGCTGCCCAGGCAATTTTTAAACCCCACTTTCCCGACCCGACCTTGGGTAACATCTTACTTGTGGGAGTAAGATAAAAACTGGCCTTGTGCCTAACTCCTGGAGAAGAGTAAATCAATACTCTTGTCCCCTTTGGAGAAAAGTCTATTTAACTAAATATACGCCATATTTTTAACCCTTACGCCTATCAGCTATCTTCCAAAATCCATTATGATCGGTTACTTTAAGCTTATACATAGAATTATATAAACATATACACATGCCTAAGTTTATATATATATATATATATATATATATATATATATATATATATATATATATATATATATATATATATTGTGTGTATTTAGGCAGCATATTTTCATTTAGGTATGTGCTTATTTTTGAATTATAACGGCACAACAGTAAAGACACTAAAACTAATACCGCCTGAAGATGATTTGACGATTCAAATCGAAAGTACTTGCAAAAAAGAAAAAAAAAATGGAACAAGAAAGCCATGGATCATATTTACATCAATTTGATCGAAACATTAGATGGAAAATTCGGAAAATTGAAAAAAAAAAAAAAAGTCGCATCAAACAAAACCACTCCGTGTTATTTAATAATGTTTGCCTAAATGAAAATATGCTGCCTAAATACACACAATATATATATATATATATATATATATATATATATATATATATATATATATATATATATATATATGGGAAATGAAAAAGGAAAAAACCAAAAAGGATGTTTTTTTGTTTTTTTATATATTCATCAACGTTTCGTCTTCATATATATATATATATATATATATATATATATATATATATATATATATGAGACAGGAAGGATGAAGGTAATCCGACGTAATGGGAAATGAAAAAGGAAAAACCAAAAAGGATGTTTTTTATTTATATATTAATCAACGTTTCGTCTTTATTTGTAAGACTTCGTCAGGGTGATAATTTTAAGAAAAATGTCATGCAAGTACGTGAAAATATTGGGTTGACATGATGGGTTGATGAGAAAAAAGCAGTAGCCATTCCACTAAGCCCGGACCTCGGGTCTGCGCACCCAGTAGTGGCTACTGCTTTTTCTCATCAACCCATCATGTCAACCCAATATTTTCACGTACTTGCGTGACATTTTTCTTAAAATTATCATCCTGACGAAGTCTTACAAATAAAGACGAAATGTATTTTTGTGTAAATGTTTTAATATATTGTCAAAGTTTAATTTTATTACCAGCAGTAATGTCATTGCGGTAATGGTCCTCTGAGGAGAAGATTTTCTTTGAAAACTCAATGGGAGCGCAGGACCAAGGTCCGGGCTGAGAGAAGTCGGTGGTGAAAGGAATGTGGATGCGCTCCCAGTAGCGGCTACTACTTCTACTCATTAACCCATCATCATGCCTACCCAATATTTCTATGTACTTGTATTACATTTTTCTTAAAATTATCATCCTGAGGAAGTCTTACAAATAAAGACGAAACGTTGATGAATACATAAAAAAACACATCTTTTGGTTTTTCCTTTTTCATTTCCCATTACGTCGGATTACCCTCATCCTTCCTTTCTGATAGATATATATATATATATATATATATATATATATATATATATATATATATATATATATATATATATATTATTCAGTACAGAAAATCAGTACAACATCAGTACCCTTGGTTTCAAGCTCAGAAGGTGTTGACCTCCCGGCTATCCTCAGCTTATTATGTTGTCACTTGGTAGAGAAGTGGCTGATCTCGTGTAACTCACGCTTAACTACGTAATTTGCTTAGAAGCGTTAAATTAGTATCGTCGAAATTACGTGTTAGGGAAAGATCTGTGGCATTAAAAAGCGTAATAAAGTCCAGAAAAAGGGGAATACATTTAAACAATTTTTCAATTATTTGTTTACAAATCCCGTGCGCCAGTATTTACCAACTGTTGCGTTTATCCTGGCCGTTATTTGTTTTATAAAGGTTAAATTAGTTTCGTGTAAATTATGTGTTAAAGAAAGATATGTGAGGTTAAGGACTAAATTTATAAAAATTAAAAATTCACGAACACGATATATATATATATATATATATATATATATATATATATATATATATATATATATATATAATAGAGAATGGTAGTTTGCTTGAAGCATTGCTGGGAATAGTAGTAGTATGTTTTAAAAAGGCTGTGGGCAATGCAAATTCCGGGTAAGATGTAAGCTGGAAGGAACTAAAATAATAAATCGAATTGCATCCATTTTGGCAGATCCTCTGCACAGACGGAATTTTCCTCCGGTATTTATTATTTTTGACAAAGGGAAGTTTCTTTTCCAGAAATATTAAATAAATGATTTTTATAATCATCCGGACATCACACAAACAGCTAACACCACACTTGCTGTTATGTAAGATTTTAAGAAAAAATAAATAGTAAGTCACATTTCGAATTCGATTTATTATTTTTGTTCCTTCCAGCTTACATCTTACCCGGAATTTGCATTGCCCACAGCCTTTTTAAAAACATACTACTAATATATATATATATATATATATATATATATATATATATATATATATATATATATATATATATATATATATATATATACAGGACCGGTGGCACAGTTATAAAAGTGGGGGGCTCTCCTAAAAAGTGGGGGGGCCTGGTTAAACACATGCATATATAACTTCATTATTGATGACCGTAAAGTGGGGGGGGGGCAAGTCAAAAAGTGAGGGAGGCTTGCCCCCCCCCCGGTGCCGCCGTCCATGATATATATATATATATATATATATATATATATATATATATATATATTATTTCATATTTATTAAATATTATTCCAGAATCAAACATGGAATAGAATTCAGTCATTCTTGTCGTCAATAAGTTACATTCGTTTTATTGAAAGATAAAGAATATTCAGCTGACAATAATTTTCAAGATAAAAGCAGAATATTAAATCAAATTAAATGTAAAAAAATGGCGAAGCTCAACAAGCAATGTAACAAGACCGAATACTGTTATATTGCCTCTTACCTTATCGTAGGTACCCAGGTTTCTTCCCTGGTGGTCGGTGAGTCTCAGCTTTTCGCCACTTGTTTCATGTACTTCGGCCGTAATCGATAACAACTTGACTCCGGTGTTTGTTTTAGAAGATTGTGTAGTTGTTTTGCAGGAGATAGAGAGAAAAACAGGAGAAAGATATCCATGCCATTTTGCGCCCCCCCCCCGTCACTTCCTTTACTAGCACGGACCAGTCGACTTTTCACAACTGCCTCGGCCGATGAGCCAGAAAAAAAGAGACGGAAAAGCCTCCCACCGTCATGACGTCTCTTCCTAGTTCCATGCTACTCCTACCCCTTCCATCCAGGAAGTCCTCCAACTCTCTGCGCCCGCCACTATCTTATAATACAGTCTGAATGTTTGTCCAATGTCACTTTAAACCTAGATGGTACATGTTTCACGAGGGCCTACATGGATCGTGATTTGGACCGTTGATGATGTTATACGCAAGAATCAAGTCCCCTGCCATTCTTTGTTGTTCAAGTGAGAACAGGTTTAGTCTTTGGATTCGTTCATGTATGCAAGCAACGGTTAGGAAAGAAGAGGAAGGCAATTTGAATACAGGAGAGAAGGCAGATGTGATATCTGCAATATAGAGTATAAATAGTACCCGCTCGGTCGAGTGAGGAACTCTTCGGTGAGAGGGAGGAAGTGACAGTAAAGTAGACGTTGGGAATTTTGTCACTATCATGGTTTCAACCCTGTTGAACACTCTCCAGGTGTACGATATATTATTGAAGGTTGTTTCTTCAGAGTCATCTTAAAATGTCTGAATATCCTCTAATTTACCCTGTGGGTATATAGCCGTCAGAATAAATTATTACATGTATCAAATTTGAGGATGTTGTCTTTACTTATATATATTCATAAAATTTAGACTACCTTGTACCCGTTAGTAAATGTTAGAATTTAAGAAATGAGACCCAAATATACTTCAAAACATACATATAATATAGTCGTCCACAAACAGCTGTTTGGTTGTCTGTAAGTCATCAGTGTGGCTAGACACCGAGATTCGAAACCATATATATTATACATAGTCATCCACAGACTGTTTCACTGTATCACAGCTCCTCAGTGTGGCTAGACAGGCAAGTACTTCAGGCTGAGATTAAAATCGGATCGTTGTTTACAGTTTGAGTCACTTTCCACAACACCATCTTCACAAGTCATGAGAAAGGAGAATTTTACTGTTCACTCTCTCTGTGTTCTACTCTTAGCACCTCTTTTCTTGGCCTTTTGGCTAAGATCAAAGTGTAGTATCTGTTCCGATGGATACTGCACCCCATACTGGTGTTGTCTTGACCTTCAGGTCTTGATTTACGCCGGTCAATGGGTCTGTCCTGTGCAGTTATGGGAGGTCCACCTTCCCAGGCTTTGCCTCCCCTCTTTGGGGAGGGGTAAGTTTATTGCTTACTGTCTGAGGCGCCTCTACCGGGGAATGCCGACGGGGCTGCCCAGGCAATTTTTGAACCCCACTTTCCCTGACCCGACCTTGGGTCACATCTTACTTGTGGGAGTAAGATAAAAACTGGCCTTGTGCCTAACTCCTGGAGAGGAGTAAATCAATACTCTTAACACCTCTGCTGACCTTTTATTCGAAACTTCCAATCCCATCATGAAAACTCCAAAACCAAAACATGAGCATAAACCCAGAACCGTAACTTCGAACGTAGATTCCTTCTACTAGGTTTCTTTTTCCAACTTTACGTTCAACAGGATTGCAACCTTGGTAGTGACGGAATTCCCAACCTATTACAGTAAAAGTGTCATTAATAAATCTGTGTTAGAAATACGTAAAGAAACCTGATGAACGATCGTACCAACTGAACTCAGTGGCACATTTAACTGAGTAGATATCTTCATGTATAAAGAGCAATAATATGCTTACGGAAGTCTTGATCAATTGGTTTGCTTTCCTCCATTTTGTTAGATATCAACCCGATTGAAAAATCAATGGATAAAGCAGAAACTAAGAATTCAAAGAAGTAACATGCAGAAACTGCATGAAGTAAAAAAAATAAATATTGTAAAAAATGGACAAATATTAGCCAAGAAACATACAGAAACTGCATGAAGTAAAAAAAAAAAATATTGTAAAAAATGGACATATATTAGCCAAGAAACATGCAGAACCTGCATAAAGTAAAAAAAATAAATATCGTAAAAAATAGACAAATATTAGCCAAGAAACATGCAGAACCTGCATAAAGTAAAAAAAATAAATATCGTAAAGAATGGACAAATATTAGCCAAGAAACATGCAGAACCTGCATAAAGTAAAAAAAATAAATATTGTAAATAATGGACAAATATTAGCCAAGAAACATGCAGAACCCGCATAAAGTAAAAAATATAAATATCGTAAAAAATGGACAAATATTAGCCAAGAAACATGCAGAACCTGCATAAAGTAAAAAAAAAAATATTGTAAATAATGGACAAATATTAGCCAAGAAACATGCAGAACCCGCATAAAGTAAAAAATATAAATATCGTAAAAAATGGACAAATATTAGCCAAGAAACATGCAGAACCTGCATAAAGTAAAAAAAATAAATATCGTAAAAAATGGACAAATATTAGCCAAGAAACATGCAGAACCCGCATAAAGTAAAAAATATAAATATCGTAAAAAATGGACAAATATTAGCCAAGAAACATGCAGAACCTGCATAAAGTAAAAAAAAAAATATTGTAAATAATGGACAAATATTAGCCAAGAAACATGCAGAACCCGCATAAAGTAAAAAATATAAATATCGTAAAAAATGGACAAATATTAGCCAAGAAACATGCAGAACCTGCATAAAGTAAAAAAAATAAATATCGTAAAAAATGGACAAATATTAGCCAAGAAACATGCAGAACCTGCATAAAGTAAAAAAAAAAATATTGTAAATAATGGACAAATATTAGCCAAGAAACATGCAGAACCCGCATAAAGTAAAAAATATAAATATCGTAAAAAATGGACAAATATTAGCTAAGAAACATGCAGAACCTGCATAAAGTAAAAAATATAAATATCGTAAAAAATGGACAAATATTAGCCAAGAAACATGCAGAACCTGCATAAAGTAAAAAAATAAATATTGTAAATAATGGACAAATATTAGCTAAGAAACATGCAGAACCCGCATAAAGTAAAAAAATAAATATTGTAAATAATGGACAAATATTAGCCAAGAAACATGCAGAACCTGCATAAAGTAAAAAAAATAAATATTGTAAATAATGGACAAATATTAGCCAAGAAACATGCAGAACCCGCATAAAGTAAAAAATATAAATATCGTAAAAAATGGACAAATATTAGCTAAGAAACATGCAGAACCCGCATAAAGTAAAAAATATAAATATCGTAAAAAATGGACAAATATTAGCCAAGAAACATGCAGAACCTGCATAAAGTAAAAAAAATAAATATCGTAAAAAATGGACAAATATTAGCCAAGAAACATGCAGAACCTGCATAAAGTAAAAAAAATAAATATTGTAAATAATGGACAAATATTAGCCAAGAAACATGCAGAACCCGCATAAAGTAAAAAAATAAATATCGTAAAAAATGGACAAATATTAGCCAAGAAACATGCAGAACCTGCATAAAGTAAAAAAAAATAAATATCGTAAAAAATGGACAAATATTAGCTAAGAAACATACAGAAACTGCATGAAGTAAAAAAAAAAATGTTTGTAAAATATTAGCCAAATATTTAGCCAAGAAACATGCAAGAAATTCGTAGGGGACAACCCCAAACGTCTACATGATGTAGCTAGCAATAACGATTACGCTACTAAATAGATGATTGAATTAATGATTTGAAAATCAGGTGCCCTTCATAGAAAAATCACAAAGGGGCTAAATCCGGGGAACATGGAGGATCACCCCATATCGCAGAGATATAGGATGACCAAGAACCAAGTCACAGATGATTCAGAGTGACCATCGAGGCATATGGGATGTGGCACCATCTTCTTGGAATCGTATATCACCCGCATTATGAGCAGCGATTAACTTCATGACTTTAGGATCGGGAAACCTTTCGAGATGTTGTCAATAAAACAGTAACATCATTCTAAAGAAACTGCCTTAAAATAAATATGCGATGGTTTCCATTCCAAGCCACGGAAATAAATATCTATATATCAACAATCAATGTATATATAACAACATCTATATAACAATGTATATATAATAATATCTATAAAATAAATGACATTTAAGATTATTCATTAAGATAACAAAGATATTGCTATATATATACATTGATATATAAATATTGTTATATATATAGAGATATTGTTATAATATATTATAATATTATTATATATTATAGATATGATATATAGATATTGTTATATATACATTGATATATAGATATTGTTATTTATACATTGATTGTTGCCATATAGATATTGTTATATATACATTGATATATTGATATTGTTATATATATATTGATTGTTGATATATATATATTTTATATATAGAGAGACATTATCATCATATATTATAATATTATCATATATCATAGATATGATATATAGATATTGTCATATATACATTGATATATAAATATTGTTATATATATACATTGATATATAGATGTTGTTATATATACATTGATTGTTGATATATAGGTATTTTTATATATACATTAAGATAAGAAACAACCTGGTCGACAACATATTTCACCATTTTCATTAACACTAAAAACTAAATTAGATGATGATGATGATGATGATGATTATGATGATGATGATAAACACTGTTAGATGATGCAATGACGATAATGATAATGTTGATGGCGACAAAAAGGATGATGATGATGATGATGATGATGATGATGATGATGATGATGATGATGATGATGATGATGATGATGATGATGATGATGATGTGGATGGCAACAAAAATGATGGTGATGATGATGAGGAGGATGATGACTATGATGATGATGCTGATGGTGCTGATGATGCTGATGATGCTGACACTGATGATGATGATGATGATGATGATGATGATGATGATGATGATGATGATGATGATGATGATGATGATGATGATGATGATGACATAAAAATAAGTGCGGAAACATTATTTAACTGACTTCTCGAGATATATGTTACGGCGGAAAAGTGTGATTAATGTTTGGTGGGTTCGTTTCATCTTATTGCTAACAGTTCATACAGATGTGACAAACTATTTTACAGATGTGGTCGTAACAGATGTGGTCATAACAGATGCAGATGCAGAAAAATGATCCACTATTTATTTGCTGTATCTCGTTTTTTTGTTTTTTCGTTTTTTTGTTGTTTTAAATTATAAGATGTCTTTAAACTTATTGGTGGATGCAAATAACACCTAAGCATCTGTGTTGAGGGAAATCGCGAACAGTAATCCGACGACTGGCCGAGACATTTACACATCTCAACGTTTTTAATTAGTTAGTTTTCGGGGATATCTTAGAGGTGGAGCCTGGCCATGGAATGAATATATGCGAGAGCACTACATGTTTAGTTTCATGTGTGTACATAACAACCCCAAGATTTGGAAGTAGCGTGGTGTCAATGATACAGGCGCAGACTATGGGCCCGGCGTGCGAAGTTCGAGTTCTGTCAGGTACGGATGACTTTTGCATAAACTAACTTGAGAGTTAGTATCCCATATATACCCCTCCCAGTTGAAAGTGAATCAACAACAACAACAACAATAAATGGGGTCGGAATGTCGCCCTTTAAGCCATGGTATTACTGCTCGTTAATAAATTCTCTCAGAGTGCACCAATCCTAGTAAAGGAGGCTATAATTATATTTTAAAGTAAATATTAATTATTTTTACCTGCAGACATCGATGTTTCATATGTATATATATATATATATATATATATATATATATATATATATATATATATAGAGAGAGAGAGAGAGAGAGAGAGAGATGAAAGAAGAGGGATAAACATGTACGAATGACAAATTTATGTCAACTTCGATTGTTCAATGCAAGGAGTACTCGGTAAAAACATGTTTATTATTCTTCCCTTAAGCAAAGGCTTTTCAAAGATTAAAATCTTATCATCAGAGGAATTACATGGATAGATCAGTTGGCAGTGGAAAAGCCAAAATTTTAAATTTTTTAAAATATTAAGTAATGGAGAGTGAGAATGTGCGTCTAAAAAGATATGAGGTATGTCCAGTTGGTAAATGTACGTTGATAAGGTGTCCAGTGAAAGGATATTTAATGTTGGAACACTTGGGGGAACAACAGGGAGCAGAAAGGGAATTCCAAAAGCAAGCAGTTCGAGGAAAAAAGCTATTAGAGTAGAAAAACTCCCCTAACTTTTCATGTTTGATTTACTTTTCATGTTTGATTTACTTTTCATGTTTCATTTACTTTTCATGTTTGATTTACTTTTTATGTTTGATTTACTTTTTATGTTTGATTTACTTTTCATGTTTGATTTACTTTTTATGTTTGATTTACTTTTCATGTTTGATTTACTTTTCATGTTTCATTTACTTTTCATGTTTGATTTACTTTTTATGTTTCATTTACTTTTTATGTTTCATTTACTTTTTATGTTTGATTTACTTTTCATGTTTGATTTACTTTTCATGTTTCATTTACTTTTCATGTTTGATTTACTTTTTATGTTTCATTTACTTTTTATGTTTCATTTACTTTTTATGTTTGATTTACTTTTCATGTTTGATTTACTTTTTATGTTTGATTTACTTTTTATGTTTGATTTACTTTTCATGTTTGATTTACTTTTTATGTTTGATTTACTTTTCATGTTTGATTTACTTTTCATGTTTCATTTACTTTTCATGTTTGATTTACTTTTTATGTTTCATTTACTTTTTATGTTTGATTTACTTTTTATGTTTGATTTACTTTTCATGTTTGATTTACTTTTCATGTTTGATTTACTTTTTATGTTTCATTTACTTTTTACGTTTCATTTACTTTTCATGTTTGATTTACTTTTTATGTTTGATTTACTTTTTATGTTTGATTTACTTTTTATGTTTGATTTACTTTTTATGTTTGATTTACTTTTCATGTTTGATTTACTTTTCATGTTTGATTTACTTTTCATGTTTTATTTACTTTTCATGTTTGATTTACTTTTCATGTTTGATTTACTTTTCATGTTTGATTTACTTTTAACTTTTAAAAAATCAAGAAACATTTATTTTTTTCGGAAATGAGAGAAACTCTAATCAAATTATTAAAAAAAAAAAATCGGCTAAAACTAATGATAATGAAACGTCCATATAAATAATAAAACTGCCTAAGAATAGGGATTTGTTTTCGTCTTCTTCTGTTAATAAACCAAGAGATATTTCCATGCAGTATAACTGATGCTTTTTCATTTGATGTAGACCGGAAAGAATGAACTTATTTAAAGAATGAATATTTAATCACACAAATTATTTCACCAAGAAAAGTTTGCATATCATAAAAATGAAAGAATTTATGACAACACCATTTTATTATTAATTATTAATATAAGTAATGTTGTCATTGTTTTAGAAAGCATTGTTTATATGGTAATATTAATTATTAAAAATAATGATGAGCAATTAGAACGCCATACAATGCATTTTAGTTTTATTAACTTTTTTATTTTTTTATTTTCCAATTTAATTTTCGAAGATATACTTCATCATCAGAATTTCTGAATTTCAAAAAAAAGATATATAAAAATACCTTTTTTTATTTCCTTTTCTTCATCTCGTTTTTGGTGTATTCGATTCGGTGTTGATGAAACGAATATGGGATGAGAGTCTCTTTTGTTAAGGACGGCACGTGGCAGTGCAAATTGTAATAAGAAATGTTGTCCTTGTTTTAGAAAGCATTGTTTATATGGTAATATTAATTATTAAAAATAATGATGAGCAATTAGAACGCCATACAATGAAGAAAAGGAAGAAAAAAAAGGTATTTTAATATACTTTTATTTTGAAATTCATCAGTTCTGATGATGATAATATCTTCGAAAATTAAATTGGAAAATAAAGGTAATAAAACTAAAATGCATTGTATGGCGTTCTAATTGCTCATTATTATTTGTAATAATTAATATTATTAATTTAATGTTTGCTGTCTAGCCTACGCAAATTATACAAAATAATACATTTGCACTAAGAGTTCTAATAAAGCAATGAGTTAATTATAATACATGATCGTTAATTAATAAATACTTAAAGGTTCATTAAAATTTCTTGATTTCGTCAATTTTGTTGATTTTTTTAAGTGAAAGCCGGAGTTAAATGTTTTCCACTGGACCCAGAGTGTCTCTGAACCGTGAGGGAGTGTTGCAGAAGGGGGGATTCCCATGTCAGTAGATAGGTGGCATTCTCTAGCGGCAGCTGTAGTCTGGTCTCTTCCTGAGATGTTGTTAGGGGTTCGACGTGACTGAGGAAGCTTCTCCTTGACTTCAGTCGTTGGACCATTGGCTCACGTCCATGAGGGAGATAATGTTCATCACTGATAGCCTTTGTGATCTCTACTTGGCTGGCAACTTCCCATCTCATATATGAAGGTGAGTGGCGTGGCCACTAAATAGGGACTCCCACAAAGTGTTTGAAACCTTATCTTTTAGAATTGCAAATATGTTGCGCTGTAACTCAACGGTAACATGTCTATTTTAGAATTGTGAAAGCATAAAATAAAAACATTGAAACCAAAACTAAGAAAGAGAGAAATATATGGAAAAACATAAACGATATAGAAAAATATACTTATTATTGCAGGAATTCTGAGGGGGTGCCAGGAAATTGCTTTAAATGCTGACAAATGATCCGCAGAAAATGGGAAATAAATTACAGATAGTTTGTAAAATATGCATTCATTGTCTGGATTAGTGATTCCCAAGTTTCAACATACTGGTTTGATTTGCCAGTTCGCTATCGCTTCGCAAAGTTCGCTACTTAAAACCAACATTAAAAATAATAAACATAAGTTTCTCGTAAACAAGTTTCTCGTAAACCAAAATGTAAAATAATAAACATAAGTTTCCAGTAAACAAGTTTCTCGTAAACAAGTTTCTCGTAAACCAAAATGTAAAATAATAAACATAAGTTTTTTGTAAGCAAATTTCTCGTAAACAAGGTTCTCGTAAACAAGTTTCTCGTAAGCTAAATTTTTAATTAATAAACATAAGTTTTTCGTAAACGAGTTTCTCGTAAACCAAAATTTAAAATAATAAACATAAGTTTCTCGTAAACGAGTTTCTCGTAATCAAGTTTCTCGTAAACCAAAATTTAAAATAAAAAACATAAGTTTCTCGTAAAATGATTTCTCGTAAACAACAATGTAATATAATAAACATAAGTTTCTCGTAAACAAGTTTCTTGTAAACCAAAATTTAAAATAATAAACATAAGTTTCTCGTAAACAAGTTTCTCGTAAACCAAAATGTAAAATAATAAACATAAGTTTCTCGTAAACAAGTTTCCCGTAGACCTAAATGTAAAATAATGAACATAAGTTTCTCGTAAACAAGTTTCTCGTAAACCAAAATTTAAAATAATAAACATAAATATCTCGTAAAAAACTTTCTCGTAAACAAGTTTCTTTTAAACCAAAATTTAAAATAATAAACATAAGTTTTTGTAAACAAGTTTCTCGTAAGCAAAAATTATAATTAATTAACATAAGTTTTTTGTAACCGAGTTTCTCATAAACAAGTTTCTCGTAAATATAAAATTAAAAATAATAAACATAAGTTTCTCGTAAAAAAGTTTCTCGTAAACCAAAATTTAAAATAATAAACATAAGTTTCTCGTAAACAAGTTTCTCGTAAACAAGTTTCTCGTAAACACTAGACAAAATCATTCGCATCATATAAAAATATAAATATATAAATATTAACATTTTGGTTCTTCTTTACGTGTTTTTCTTAAAAGCATGTGGTCATACGGCAGTTTCCTACTTTTTGATGCAGTACTTTGCATTATTGTTGTACTCTGTAAGATCTTTCAAGCTACACCGGTTGGGTAATAGAGGGTGGACGAGGCAATGCCGCATCGTATGGTCCTCTCCGCCACATTCACAGATGACTGAGTCAGTGTTTTAGCCCAATATACTCATAGCTACTTTCAATCGCTAGATTCCCGTTCTCAGACGGATGAGTGTTTTCCACTGGAGCCAGGGTGCCTCTGAACCGGGAGGGAGTTCCTAAAAAAAGGGGTCAAGCTATAAGCGTTCACGTCGCGATCCATGTCAAGTAATATTACCTGCGAATTCTACCGAACTCTTTGAAGCAAGCCAAAAGACGAGCCAAAAAGACGAGCGATGTCCATAGCTCAACATTTTGGTAATTTTTATAGAAATTTATTGATTTTGTAAACAACACCGTAAAAAAATGAAATGAAAAGAAAGGAGCAATACATTCACCTAAACGATGGTGTGTGTGTAGGTGGTGGTTCTTTTAAAAACAGTACAAATGACAATTTGGCGTAGCTAGAGAGAGACCGGGGAGAAAGAAAATTTAAATGAGAACGAAGCGAAAATTAAATTTTTTATTAAAAAAAAGTCCCCCTACATAAAGAGTAAGAGAAAGAGAGAGAGAGAGAAGGAGAGAGAGAGAGAATGAGAGAAGGAGAGAGAGACAGAAGGAGAGAGAGAGAAAAGGAGATAGAGGGGGAGCACTCGCCAACCCTCTTTCCATAAGCTCTTATACCTAGTCGGTATATCTTTCTAGCTAAGATTTTTTAGTTTCTCCTAATTTATCTCCTTTGATAATTAATGGATATATTTTAAGAAAGGTTTTCGTAATTTATCCGTTTTTACTATTAAATCACTTTAATTTATTATTGTTAATATCGACGAAACTGTTGTAATTTATTGATTTAGACTAGCTAACCCGTGTCCCGGCGTTGCCCGGGGAATTCCAGGCACCAACCTTGAACTACGGTTGTCAGACGCGAATGCACACCCCATGATGTTAATGGAAAACAGTTGGGGGGGGGGGGCATTGCCACTCAGATTTATGGGAGAAGTTGAATTTCTAACCCGGACTTAAGGTTAGTGTTCTGGTTAATGAAAGGCATTTTTTTGTTTAAAAAGGGAAGAACACTTTTTTGATAACCGTTGTTTTTTTTTTATTCTGTCATTCAGAAATATGATGGAAGTATTTGGATCGTCCGTAAATAAGAAATAGTAGGTGAAGGGAGCGCCCATTATTTAAGTTGAAGATGAAGTGTTCCTTTATAGACATTATGAATAGCGTTCAAATGAAACACTGATGACGATGTCAAAAAAATGAACAGTTCCAGGTAAAATGGGTGACTGTGGGAGTAGATGTTAGCATAAGAGTGAAAATACCTGCGACACTCTCTGTAAATGACTGTGTTGGGAGGCACTGTGAAACCGGAAAAAATGTAAAATATTTTGAAAAGGAACGAAACTAACGCATATTTTCAAAAACAAAAAAAAACACACACATAAAGGAATGGCCTAAGTTGCTGGGGAAACAGATTAGCATATGCAGGTTTGGGGTCGAAAGCTATAATGTTCAATGAAATAGGGGACAACATTCACGTTACCTTATTCACTTTATATTGTTCAAATGTTCCTTTGTTTAGAGGGGCTGACTTGATTTTCAAAAGACGCGATCTTTTTTTAGATTGCAAGTGAAAAGGCAAATTGATTTCTTCTTTCTTTTCCTTTCTTTACGGTCACATTTAAAAGATAAATAAATTTGTATCGAAATTACCAAAACGTTAATGTTTATCGATCTCTCTGAATAAACAAGGAATATTTTGTTTCATGTTTACAACAAAGTTATGAATGAAATGTTTATTATTTTAAATTCATGTTTCAAGTATTTAAAGTATATTGAGAGACGTGACCTTCTATACATTATTATTTAGAATTATCGAACGGATAGCCTTATCCTGGTTTTTAAATTTAAATATAATGAGCAGGTTCTCTGTCTGTCTGTCTTTCTGTCCGTCGGCGAGAATTTTTGTAAACGTAAGTGGGGGTGGTAATTACTATTTAATTAATTTTTTCAATTAGTATACCTTAGAATTACGTTGGGAAACTATTAATTATTTAATTTAGATTAAATAACATTAAATAACATATAATATAAATATAATATAATATAAATATAAATAAAGTAGAAAGATATGTCAAGACGAGACTGCGATTCGAACTGAAAACGTGTTAAGAATCTTACTCAATACAATACTCTTTCAACTTCTTTATATACTGTTACCAAAACTCGCTCAGACACCGGACGGGTTTTGCAATTTACATAATTCATTTCTTTTAAACTTCTAATTAATTCATATTTACAAATATACACTTATAACTACTATTCTCAAATTTACATATGTATTTACAATATTTTCCGATAAGGTGATATTAATAAAAATGATTCATACAATTAATTAAACACATTTTATTTAGAAACGAGCCTGTTTTAAAACCATAATTTGAATGGCAAATTCTGTTAAAATTGCAATTCCGGAAGTGACATCATTGTGACAGGTCTTTTTTCACATTATAATTCTTCAATGTTTTGACTGAATTCCTTCGAACTCACGAAACTGTTTGAAATGAACAATTTGTTAGAATCAGACGATGAAACAATTCACATTCCATTTTCGGGTTTTATGACAGCGTTTCCGTTAATTTGTTTCAAAAGACTTTTCTATTGATTCAACCTTCAGAATAGTTTTCACCTCACTATCCCATATCTTCTAAATTAATGCGAAAGTTTCTCGCACTAACGGTAACGTCAACCCGCCACATTTCAAGCTAATTCACCTTTACATAACAGACGCGCCATCTTTTTTATTTTTCTCATATTCCTATTTTTGCTGGAGATGGGGCATCCTACCGGATGCCAGACATTCGCCGGCTATTTCAGATACTCCAGCCTAGAGATCTTTTAAGATTATAACAGTCCATTTAAGTGCAGTTGTCTGTATTTCTCTTGCACTCGGTTCACCGGGTATACTCGCCAGATAGCTTTTGAAATTCTTCTTCATTAGTCCTGTTACTCCTATGATTACTGGTATGATGGAGATTTTCCTAAGATTCCAGTTTATTTTTATGTCGTACATGAGACCTTGGTATTTCGTAATCTTTTCCCTTTCTGCTCTGTTCAATCTTGCATTATTAGCGACACTGACTTCAACTAGGGTTGCTACTTTCTCGCTTTTGTCCCATATTACGATGTCAGGTTTAACAGGTCCGTTTTCTAGATATGTAACTGTAGGGATTGCATAGTCATAGTTGATGGTGTATAAATTATTTCCAACTGTTCTTTCCGGTATATACTCTCAGGACTTGCTGCTACACTGGATATTCAACTTTGTACAAATAGTCCAGTGAAGATATTTACACACTCCGTTGTGTCGCATTGTATAATAGCCCTCCCCCAGGAGAACCTTACAACTGGATGTCAGGTGGTTCACACTCTCCACTTCTGTGTGGCAGAACCTGCACTTGTTATTGTTGCTGAGACTACTCATCTTTTTAAAGGCATTGGTCATCAAGCCTTGATCTTGGGCAGCCATTATTATTCTCTCCTGATCATACTTGTGAGATCCTCTTGCGATATCAATTGCAGGGTTAACTAATTTGCATATTGGTTTTGAAAAAGTACATTTTATTAATTAACTATTTGTTTTTGCTTTTTAATTTAAATTATTGTTTTGATTTTAATATAACGAATAGTTCTGTTACGCAATATTGTTTTATTTTCTAGACACATATTTAGCATTTTTGTTCAAATCTTCCTTTCTTTAGAAGGACCGACAAGATTTTCAACAAATTGCGATCTATTTCTAAATTGCAAGTGAAAAGACCTCCCACTCTACCGTAAAGACTCTGACAAACATATGCACGGGCTAATTCACTAGACTAACTCGACAATCAACTAAATCTCATTCATTCACTGTGGAGGTTCCCAGATGCCGGGGAGCCTTCTACTCAAATAGCTTCTTTCCTTGTGCTGCTGGCCTCTGGAACTCTCTTCCTGTCCCCTATTTCCCCGACAGTACTGACATGCAGAAATTTAAAACTAATGTAAACAAACATCTCGGCGCAGATCCCAATTTAGGCTGATCCCCCCAACCTTCTCCCTTTTTCTTTTTCTCGGTAGCCCCTTATGAATACAGTGGCGGCCTGCCTTGTTTGGGGTGAACCATGTTAAAAAAAAATGTTTCTTTCTTTGCCTTTTTTACGGTCACACTAAAAAGATAAATATATTTGTATCGAAATTACCAAAATGTTAATGTCTATCTACATAAATAAATGAGACAGATTTTCTTTCGTGTTTACAACAAAGTTATGAATGCCATGTTTATTATTTTAAATTAATGTTTCAAGTATTTCAAGTAGCGAACTTTGCGAAGCGATGGCGAGCCGGCAAAGTCATCTAGTTGTATATATATTAAACTTGAGACTGGTCTTACGTCACTGATACTCTTTCACAGGTGGCACTTTTGCTAGGAACCCCATAGACTTGTATTGTCTTGTCCTTCAGGACTTGATTTACGCCGGTCTATGGGTCTGTCCTGTGCAGTTCTAGGAGGTCCACCCTCCCAGGCTTCGCCTCCCCTCTTTGGGGAGGAGTAAGTTTATTGCTTACTGCCTGAGGCGCCCCTGCCGGGGAATGCCGACGGGGCTGCCCAGGCAATTTTTGATGGTCAGAATGCCGACCTCTCGGGCGCTGACTTTTCAACCCCCACTTTTCGACCCGACCTTGGGTCACATCCTACTTGTGGGAGTAGGATAAAACTGGCCTTGTGCCTAACTCCTGGAGAGGAGTAAATAAGATACTCTTTCACAGGTTGGTAAATATTGAACCTTTGTACTAACATCGTTCATAGAAATCAGTTTCCGAAATAACAAAAATATCTTAAAAACAGTTTCCGCACGTTAAAAATATACGGGTCGGTAGATAATTTAATTCTACTGCGTTTGAATTATTTGTTGTTGTTTTTTTGTTGTTGCTTACGATTTCTCGACTGTTAACTATTCTGGACTTTTACCGTATATCTTTGTTGCATGAGGTTACTATGAGCGGGGCAACTTGCTGTCGGCAATCTAAAGATTCGAGATTTTATTGAAAGGTGAGACACAGGAATATATAGAGTTCTTCGGAATTTAATTGGATTTCGGTTTTGTTCGGTCACATTTATGGCAGTCTACACTGTGCAACCGATGTTCTTCCTATTCGATTGATGGCCTACCACAGACCGTTTTACAACCGCCAATTCGCAATCTTCAAGATTGCAAGTCATAAAAGTGCCACACGTAGGTTGAATCACGTTTGGAAGATTCCAATTCGCCTAATGAAATAATAGATTACAAAACGCCACAAGTCGTTTTCGGGTTTCTTCTGTTTGGAAATATATTCATATACGCGGCCCATTTTCTTTTTTCTAACTTTTTTTTTTTAAGTAGAGTGATCTCCCCTTTAAAAGTGATTGATGGTTGCCCGACAAACAGTGTGCGAACGACTTGATACCGTTCCGCACAGTGGGCGTTAAAGGCTGCCTCTCACTCGCCCCTGCTCTCTTTCTCTCCCCATTCTCTCTCTCTCTCTCTCTCTCTCTCTCTCTCTCTCTCTCTCTCTCTCTCTCTCTCTCTCTCTCTAGCTTCACGTGAACAAAGTTAAACTTCCGAAAAGGATTAAGACGTCAAAAAAAAAAAGGCAATGGCCAAAAAATAAATCTAAGAAAAAGATACTAAAATGCGAAGTGAATGACATCTGTCGCCTATTTTTACTACTGCGACACATAAGCAACAATAATAGTGTGAGTGTATACGTATATGTGTGTGCGTCAGTGAACTGGTGCTTGTATTTGTGCGCATGTGTGCACGTGTGTGCATGTATGCGTATAATCATGTGTGGGTATGTCCGTGTGTGTCCCTGTGAGTGTGAAAGTTCTGGATGCCCGTGTCTTTGCGCGCACGTGTGTATTAGTGTGTGTGGGTGTGTATGTGTGTGTGGGTGTGTATGTGTGTATTAGTGTGTGTGTCTGTGATACAACACCTGTTCTCGTTGGTTCACCGAATTAAAACAACGTTTGGTCTGGCCTTAAATCTGTAGCCATCTGGAAATGCCAAGGGTTATATGTTTGGAAGCGTAAGTGGTTGTAAACTCACTTCTTCTAATACGCTTCTGGCGAGGTATGAACCCATACCTCACCCCTCTAGCTTTGGACAAAATAATAAGGTAGACAATACTGTCAAGTCTTCGTAAGCCAATTAGTTTAGGCAAAGGTAAAATCTGAAATAATACCAATCTTCCGCTTATCCCAGCAATGCTTCCAGTCGTCATAGATTTCTCTTGATCACGGGTGAGGGGAAGTTCGGTTTGGAGGTGCGCAACTCTTGCTTCACTGTTACCAGATCAGCGTGGAGGTAGTACGTTCAGATGAATGTCTATTGTCTTTCGAGAATGAGGCCCAAAAGTCAGTCAGTCTTTATTTACTTGCCGAATTTCAAAAAAATTCAATGTAACTCTTGACAAATGTTTCGCACAGAAACGAACAACCAAAAATAAAAAATATATATAATTACCAGGATCTTTCGCTACTGCAGCCCATCAGAAGGTCCTCAGATCACTTCCGAATAAAAATCCCTAAGCAATAAAAAGAAAATCAAAAACCTTTTCTATGTATTTATCACAGGAAACAGTTCCCTAAAGGAACCATTAGTTCCATTCTTCGACAACCGGCCATTTTGTATCTCTAACGCAGAGCTATGAAAAATACGATTAGCATTGCAAACTATGCAAGCCAGATAATCCAAAATCTAATAGAATGTATTAAAAAAATATTTATTTATTAAAAAGCTATTGTAAAAGTATCGTTAAGTTAAGACTCAAACTTATTTCAAATTCAGAGATACGAAAGTTTGGTACCAAAAACATAAAAATAAAATCAATGTATAATGTTACGGCATATAAATATATAATAGAAGAATATGCGTCCCAGGACGGGTAAAAATATTACCCAAAAAGAACAGCTTTGCATCTCTTTTATGTAACCTTACGAAAATTGAAATCAAGGTATAAGGCTACTAAACCTTATGTCAAGAATCCTCCTTCCAATGTTGATCAAAATCCATTACATGATTATTATTCTAGAATTTAAAGCGTCATCTTAAAGGATCTTCAGGATGAAATGAAATTCATAGAATCTTAATTAATTTGTGTCTAATGACTATGGATCAAATTTAATGCAAATCTGAAATACTTAAATTTTTACATTGCCTATGTTATGCGCCCTCAAAACCCTTAAAAATACGCCAAAGAAAATTAAATTTGGGGGAAATATTTATTATTTGATGTCATATACCCATTGTTAAAATTTCACAACAATCGGAGGTATCTGTATTTGCGGGAAGGGTTTCAGCCCCGTTTTTCATCCACTTTGCATACACGTACGTCGAATTAAATATAGGCCACATTTGGACCTTTAAGCCTAGCATTGTGTTCCAAATTATATCGGTTAATTAGTTTAGGGGTGTATCTTGTACATACAATTATAGGAACATATAAACATACCTAACTTTATAACGATATACTTGTTTGAATACTTGATGAATCAATAAATATTGTCATTTCTCTCATTTTTCTTTTTAGTCATTCATTTTTTATATAATTGCTCTATCTTTTATATCAAGCATTTATTCATCACGATAGGATCTAATATGAAGATATAATATTTATCTCTGGAGTTTGATTTATATATATATATATATATGTGAAACAGCGAAACAGGCTGTATGTGGATGACTATATATATATATATATATATATATATATATATTAAAAATTGAAAATATAAGCCTTTATCAATGTAAGATTATATCTTTTTTTACTTTAATCTTATTAATTTCGGAATAATATTCCATCATCAGAGTTGACCAGTATTGTGTCATTTTTTTAAAAATAAAAATAAAAATAAAATTTTGTGTTTGTTTTTTGATGTCTTCGTTCGACAACCAGAATTTGAATTCATAACCGCCAAGACTACACTGTGAATAACACCCATTACAAAGACGTTATATTAAAAACTTTTCTGCATTAACAATTCATAATATGAAGCTAGAAAGGGTGTTCAACTAGCAAGTGATATCATAAATTAATTCAAGATGACCCCTAAACTTTCGACCCTATGGTCGTAAAGAAGAGATGGGCAGCCTTGTGGAGACGAAGAGTTGCTTTAAGAAATAAACACTTGTTTCAACTATCCTCGCTTCACATTCTGTAGTTGAATGGGGTCATAAATGTATGGTAACAAAACTCCTAAGACAAAACTCCTTTTCTTCAACAACTCAAAGAAACCTCTTCAACCACCGATTGCCATTGTTAATAACACCCTACTCGAGAGTCTAACATTCAAACTCCTCGGCCTAACATTCACAGGTAACATGAATTGGAACAAATACATAGAAGGCATTGTCAAGGCTGCTGCAACAAAAGTGGGCTCCCTATCCGGTGCTAGAAAAGGTCTCACACCAGACAGTATCCCATATCTGTATACAGCCACCATGGAGTATTGTTGTCACATCTGGGCTGGTGCACCATCTACTAGTATTTCCCTCTTAGACAAAGTCAAAAAAAAGTATCTCATCTAATAGATCCCTTACTATCCACCAAGTCCAGCCCCTGTCCTATCGCCGCAATGTTGCATCATTGTGCTTGTTTTACAAGTACTTTAATGGAATGTGCTCCGATGAACTTGATGATCTGGTGCACCGGTCGACGTAAATGCACTCGACCAACCCGACAATCAGCTAAATCTCATCCATTCATTGTGGAGGTCCCCAGATGCCGGAGGCCTTCTACTCCAATAGCTTTATTCCTCGAGCTGCCGGCCTTTGGAACTCCCTCCCTGCTCCCCTTTTCCTGACTGTACCGACATGCAAAAATGTGAATAAGCATCTCGCTACACAGCTCCCAATTTAGAATCCCCCGTAAACTTTCACCCTAATTCTCAGTAGCCCCTTACGTCTACAGTGGCGGCCTGCCTTGTTTGGGGTGAACTAAGTACAAAAATTTTTTAATGACTTGTGTGAAATCGTTGCGAGAAAACTTTGGTGGTTGTTTTATTAGTATAGGGTGTTCTCATGATTAGGATTCAAACTTACCACCCTAACACCAAGATTTTTATATAAGATAAGATAAGAGTCCCAATGGACCAATCTTGCCTGGAGAGGCACCCAGCTCAAACTAGTCACCAGCCTTCTGAAAAACTAACTGCCTGTCATTGCCAGAAAACCAGCCTTCTGAAAAACTAACTGCCTGTCATTGCCAGAAAACCAGCCTTCTGAAAAACTAACTGCCTGTCATTGCCAGAGAACCAGCCTTCTGAAAAACTAACTGCCTGTCATTGCCAGAAAACCAGCCTTCTGAAAAACTAACTGCCTGTCATTGCCAGAAAACCAGCCTTCTGAAAAACTAACTGCCTGTCATTGCCAGAAAACCAGCCTTCTGAAAAACTAACTGCCTTTCATTGCCAGAAAACCAGCCTTCTGAAAAACTAACTGCCTTTCATTGCCAGAAAACCAGCCTTCTGAAAAACTAACTGCCTGTCATTGCCAGAAAACCAGCCTTCTGAAAAACTAATTGCCTGTCATTGCCAGAGAACCAGCCTTCTGAAAAACTAACTGCCTGTCATTGCCAGAAAACCAGCCTTCTGAAAAACTAACTGTCTGTCATTGCCAGAAAACCAGCCTCCCATCTCCTTAAATCCTTTCCTTCTGACCAGAAATCTTGGATTCTGATCTTTCTCACTGGTCACCAACCAGAGTCTGACCGCTTGAGATATCCACTAGATATAACTGCCAGACAGTCTACTCAAGTGGCCTCATCATAGAGCCAACCTATGAACATTACTTTTTGGTCTCAGCATGGTTCTCTGGTTTTATGAGGCACTTATTTCATTTTAAAGGGAAATAAGATTCTGGGTGGATCAAAATACAAAATTCACCCCCGTCTTTTTTCTTTGACCGTGCAACTGATACGTGATACGTTTGCCATTCGCATGCACCACTAGTGCAGGTTTATACGGGGATCGAAGCCCGAAACCACCAAATCTCTTTTGACTGAAACTTGAAATATAGGAACACATGACATTTCATCTCGCGAAGTCGGAGTCGCTGGTCCGCCATGGAATGTGAATTCTCTCACTTTCTCGTGTTGATGGTGTTTGTTAAAAAGGTCGACTATTTCAGTACAAAACCGAAAGACTTTTCGAATTTTATCGCCTTTCGGTTGTCATAAATTTTGAAGGTTCACGACTCCATTACAAGAATCTGAAACCAGTTTGAAATATGAGCGGAGAAAAAAAAACATTCCACGTGTTGGACTTAATGTAGACTTTTTCTTAAATAGTTTCGACTAGGAAGGAAAAGCAGACGAGATGAAGAAAGATGCGACCAAGCAACTCTACACCAGGCTCTGGCCGTCAGTCGGTCTGTCACGCGTAAGCATGAACTAGCATCAGCCTCATTCGGTCACTCTTAAGATGGAAATGTGTGTCGGCCAAAT
>OY744535.1:23159682-23164682 GCA_963556195.1 Sepiola atlantica
GAAAGAAAGAGAGAAAAAGAGAGAGAAAGAGTGATAGAGAAAGAGAGATAGAGAAAGAGAGAGAAAGAAAGAGAGAGAGAAAGAGAAAGAGAAAGAGAGAGAGAGAGAAAGAAAGAGAGAAAGAGAGAGAGAAAGAGAGATAAAGAAAGAGAGAGAAAGAGAGAGAGAAAGAGAAAGAGAGAAAGAAAGAGAGAGAAAGAAAGAAAGAAAGAAAGAGAGAGAAAGAGAGAGAAAGAGAGAAAAAGGGAAAGATAGAGGGAAAGAGAGAGAGAGAGAGAAAGAAAAAGAGAGAGAAAGAAAGAGAGAAAGAAAGAGAGATAGAAAGAAAGAGAGAGAACGAAAGAGAGAGAGAGAGAGAGAGAGAGAGAGAGAGAGAGAGAAAGAGAGACCAAGGTCCAAAAAAGAGTCGCCAACTTAATAGGTCACTCACTATCCACCAAGCTCCAGCCCCTGTCCAATCGCCGCAATGTGGCATCCTTGTGTCAGTTTTACAAGTACTTCAATGGATTGTGCTCCGATGAACTTGATGCTCTAGTGCCCCCCCCCTCTGTAAATACACTATACCGACAATCAGCTAAATCCCATCCATTCACTGTAGAGGTCCCCATATGCCGGAGGGCCTTCTACTCCAATAAGTTTATTCCTCGTGCTGCCGGCCTTTGGAACTCCCTCCCTGCTCCCCGTTTTCCTGACTGTACTGACATGCAGAAATTTATAACTAATGTAAACAGATATCTCGATGCATAGCTCCGAACTTAGGATGACCCCCAAAACTTACACCCTAATTCTCAATAGCCTTTTACATCTACAGTGGCGGCTTGCTTTGTTTCGGGTCAACTATGATAAAAAGAAAAAAGAAAAAACAAGAATTAAGAAAGATCAGCGAAATAAAAATTGAAAAAATGTAAGTAATAAATATGAAATGTATGGATACTTTTTTTTACAGTAGGACCCACGCTAAAAGTGCCTCGACATCGGTACTTTCCGGATGTTTACGTTAAACGCCGAACAGTGCCGAATGAAAACTCCGGGTCTTGGCCTTTTGGCTAAGATCAAAGTGTAGTATCTGTTCCGATGGATACTGCATGCCTGTCCTGTGCAGTTCTAGGAGGTCCACCCTCCCAGGCTTTGCCTCCCCTCTTTGGGGAGGAGTAAGTTTATTGCTTACTGTCTGAGGCGCCCCTACCGGGGAATGCCGACGGGGCTGCCCAGGCAATTTTTAAATGGCCAGAGTGCTCACCTCTCGAGCGCTGGCTTTTCAAACCCCACTTTCTCGACCCGATCTTGGGTCACATCTTACTTGTGGGAGTAAGATAAAACTGGCCTTGTGCCTAACTCCTGGGGGGGGGAGTAAATAAAACTCCGTTGACTTACCTGCGTTTAAAAAAACACAAACTAGTCTGGATTTACAAGCGGACAAAACAAGCAAAAAGTTTTGTATGAAATAAATATGTATTTTTTAACGAAGATTCAAATAAGTGTTAAAATTAAAAAGTTAAAACATAACAAATAAATAACAGTGATAATAACAGTGAAAAGTTAATCAAGTAAATGTTGTTTTACATTTTTTTACGAAATTTCTTTTCTTTTTTGTACTTTTTTTTACTGATTATTTTTGATGATTTCGTAAGGGTTTAGGGTTAGGACAGGGTTAGGAATTAGGGTGAGGGCAGGGTTAGCGTTATTGTTCCTTCAGGAGTTTCAACAGCCAGTGATACCATGTAAAAATTCATGTTAAAATCGCGTTTCAATCAGTTTGAAAGTTTAGCTGTCGTCTGCTTATTCGTCTCGATTCGGGGTTTTCCGGCGTTTAACGTAAACCGCCGGAAAGCACAGACGCCAAGGGACGTTTAGCACGGGTCCTACTGTGAAAAAATTTACCAATATATGAAGTAAAATGATAGAGAGGGGAGAGAGATAGAAAGAGAGAGATATATAGAAAGAGAGAGAGAGAGAACTTTAAAGAAGGAAGTGAAGGAAAGAGAGAAAAGGAGAAAGAACGAGGCCGCTTGATTTTAAGCAAATTAAATGAGAAAACAACGAAACGAAAAGTTAAAAAAAAGATTGTTTGGGTTTTTATTTTCTTTCAAAGCGTGACCGAAATATGAAGTAAAATGATAGAGAGGGGAGAGAGATAGAAAGAGAGAGATATATAGAAAGAGAGAGAGAGAGAGAGAGAGAACTTTAAAGAAGGAAGTGAAGGAAAGAGAGAAAAGGAGAAAGAACGAGGACGCTTGATTTTAAGCAAATTAAATGAGAAAACAACGAAACGAAAAGTTAAAAAAAAAAGATTGTTTGGGTTTTTATTTTCTTTCAAAGCGTGACCGAAATATGAAGTAAAATGATAGAGAGGGGAGAGAGATAGAAAGAGAGAGATATATAGAAAGAGAGAGAGAGAGAGAGAGAGAGAGAGAGAACTTTAAAGAAGGAAGTGAAGGAAAGAGAGAAAAGGAGAAAGAACGAGGACGCTTGATTTTAAGCAAATTAAATGAGAAAACAACGAAACGAAAAGTTAAAAAAAAAAAGATTGTTTGGGTGTAGCAGTTACCTCCTCCTTTCAAAACATAACTACACCGGTTTGCCGGTAGGTGTCTCTTTTTCACCGACAGGTGGCGCTGTAAAGCGACACCAGAGTTATCTGCCCTTCGGACTATAAAACCCGGAGCCAAACGGAAAATCTCTCTCTCTTTCACCGACCAGCATCGGAGAACAACGCTGGCCCCAGCGCTCCGTTTCATTCGCCTTTTGGCCTCGACAGGACGACGCTGACACTAGCGTTCCGTTTCACTCTTTTCTTCTGGTCAATTGGCCTTGGCAGAACGACGCTAATACACTAGCGTTTCGTCTCACGCTTTTCTTCTCAATCGGAAAAACAACAACCAACACACTTTTCTTCCGTCAACACGTGGGCAAACAACGGTAAGAGTTCTCAACTCGTTTTCTTTGTGTTACGGCTTTCAAAGACTTTTCCTACGCCGGACTCATTTCTTCTTATACCTTTTCAAGAACTGTTTTTCCATCGACACACATGCATACATCACACACTTCACCATTCCACGTACACACACGTTCAATAAACGTTATTTGAACTACCTCATTTTTGTTTGTTAATTATTACTCTGTCTTTGCATGCAAACATTGCTTGATTTACTGAACACGCTTATAGTCCGGGAATATCACCCCTCTCGGTCCCGTAACAATTGGTGACCCGACGTGCAAGCTTTGTTGTATCTGACGAAGTAATTAATTTCGTACTAGAACAAAAAAAAAAATATATATATCATTTCTCGTTTTTTTTCTTTCGTGGTGAAACGAATTACGCACCCATCTTTTTCCTTTTTTTTCTACCCACGTGGTAGAAATATACAAACAAACAAAAGAAAAGAAGCCGCCATCTTTATTTTTTTTTCCTGGCAACGTGAAAATACCCAAACAAAAAAAAAACATCTCTCGGCTCTCTCCGAATATAAAACAAATTACAATTTCTTTTTTTTTCTCTTCTCTCTTTCACCACCCACGTGTCAGAAAAATATATACAAAGAAAAGGACAAACTTTTGCCAATCCTTTTTTTCTTTTTCGACGAACAAAAGGACCTTACAAGACGCCACTTCCTTTGTTTTGAACACGTGGAGATAAAAAGAAAACAAAAGAAAACAAACGCTCACGCTGCCCATCTTTTTCGTGACCACATGTTGATAAAAAAATTTTTAAATTGCCGCCATCTTTTTTCCGGACCACGTGTTGATAAAAAAATTCAAAAAAAAAAAAAAACGCCATTTTTATCTCTCGGAAATTCAAACAAAAAAGAAAATACGAAAATTCTTTTTCTTTCTTTTCAACAACAAAGGAAAGAGAAGCCACCATTCTTTCTCTACGTGGAAACTAACATTCAAACAAACTAAAACGAAAACAAAAAACATCATTCCTCGTGTGAAAAAAATTACGACTCCATTTTTTTTTTCTTTTTCCTTTCTACCCACGTGTTGGAAATATATATATAAAAGAAAACTACAAAACAGAACAACACACGATGTCGAACATCACCAAGCCTCAAGACTTAATACTGGTTGTAAAAAGTCAGGCTCAGCAAGCACCAACATCACCCTTCAAGGGCTACCAACCCTCTTCAACAACTGGACGTTCATTGATCAACAGGAGGACCCATCAACTTGAACAACCAACTCTTCCCGGACATTCATCAAACATTTCCGGACATCACTGACGACACTATGGAAGAAATCACACCAGTTCAAAATGAGTACACCTGCACAAGCACGACTAAATACTCAACAACTGGACGTTCGTTGATCAACTGGGGACACATCAACTCGAACGACGCGCACCAACACCAGTACAGACCCACTTGTACCTGGACCTGCTAACTCACTTGCAGACATTTGTGCATCTGATTTTGACCATAGTGTACCACCAATCTCAACAACTAGATGTTTGTTCATCAGCTCCACAACACGGACTAATTAACATGAACAACATCAACACCTGCACAGACTCACTTGTGCTCATTCATCAACACCGCACAGACTCACTTGTGCTCATTCATCAACACCTGCACAGACTCACTTGTGCTCATTCATCAACACCGCACAGACTCACTTGTGCTCATTCATCAACACTGCACAGACTCACTTGTGCTCACTCATCAACACTGCACAGATTCACTTGTGCTCACTCATCAACACTGCACAGACTCACTTGTGCTCACGCATCAACACTGCACAGATTCACTTGTGCTCATTCATCAACAACTGCACAGACTCACTTGTGCTCATTCATCAACACTGCACAGATTCACTTGTGCTCACTCATCAACACTGCACAGATTCACTTGTGCTCATTCATCAACAACTGCACAGATTCACTTGTGCTCACTCATCAACAACCGCGCAGACCCAAGCACCAAACATTCCCGGACAACACTGACAATTCAACGTTCGTTCATCAGCTCCGCATCACGCAGACTAATCAACATGAACAACGC
>OY744535.1:23169682-23199682 GCA_963556195.1 Sepiola atlantica
ACTAGTCTTCTATCTGTGTCCGCTTCTAGGTACATATAGATCTTAATTTCCCTTAATTACGCGACAGTTTCCGTTAGCCGAGTGAATATGACGACTGCTTGCAGATTCTAGGCTGACTCTGTGAACCGACCTCTGAAATTGTTACTTTCCTGCACTGATGAGAGCAATAAGCTTGAAATACTAGCGTCTGTAGGTATTAATAATTTAATATTTATTTATAAATATTATATATATATATATATATATATATATATATATATATATATATATATATATATACGTTTATTAATTTATACGTACATGAAAGTAATCCATGGACACGTGTTTCTGGCTCACAGCTGTCAGTTAAGGGAGACTATTATGCAATTTACTGCATCTTAATCACTTAGGAAGTGAGACAATCGAAGTAGTAGTGAGCTAAAAGAACAACGAACGCTGAAATCACCAATAAAAACAATTACATCATAAAAATACATTAAATATTTAGGTGATAAAAATCGTGCACTCGTCATAGCCTGGGGGTAAACCGGCAGACTATTGACACCAACATCGTAGGTTCAATCCTTGTCTAAGTAAGCCATACATCTTAATAACTTTGGTAATAGTAGTAAACCAAAAAACAATGATCGCCACTATAAACAATTATATATATATATATATATATATATATATATATATATATATATATATATATATATATATATATATACAGTAATTGTATTTCTTGTTTCCTCGATGAAAACCCAATGAAACTTCAGTGTTTATAAAATAGTGACCAATAACAAGTAGAGCGCAATTATAGTATAAATCCCTTTATTTATACAACCAGTATTGGCTACATATGTGCACACATGTTTCAGCAGCGATCTCGTTTATCGGGCAATCGGACTAACTAAATTAAGACGAGATCGCGACTGAAACATGTATGCACATATGTAGCCTATACTGTTTGTATAAATAAAGGAATTTATACTATATACAGTTATATATATATATATATATATATATATATATATATATATATATATATATATATATATAGTCTCGGAAGTTTCTCAACCATTAAAACAAAAAACATTTCAGCCTCAAGTCATTCGGTGGAAAATTACTTTTATAAGTCAATTTACTTCTTGCAGTTACTATATTAGTTTGCTTCCAAGAATTTACGCTAGTCTTAACATTATTTAAGGGATCATCAGTTGTTTACCATGAAAAACTGTTTCGGGAATTAAAAAAACATATATATATATATATATATATATATATATATATATATATATATATATAGAGAGAGAGAGAGAGAGAGAGAGAGAGAGAGAGAGAGAGAGGGGGGATAGATAGATAGATAGATAGATAGATAGATAGATAGATAGATAGATAGATAGATAGATAGAGCAAGGGGAGAGAGAGACAGGGTGAAAGGGGTCAAACATGAAATCCCTTGACGAACACTGACGGAAAAGAGATAGTGCCTAGTTTCACGGCACGTTTACTTATGTTAGCGCAGCAAACGGATATTTTTGCACACGCAAAATATTTCTGCATCTGTGAAGCCGCACTTGCAAAATATTATGATGATAATTATTGCGTTACGGTGTTCCATACAAAGCAGACAGACAGACTGACTGGATAAATAACGCTCGAACGACGACGACCGCAGCTCCCATTAAATCAGCACCGAGATGCGAGAAATGAGCGAAAGGGGATACGAAGATACGGATTCAGAGTATTTGAAGCGAAATGGTTTCTTTTGTTTGTTTGTTGAAATCCTCTAAGTTATGAGAGCGGCGGGGAGGGGAGGGGGGAGGGCTGATCGAATTTCTATTGGTTGAGAGTTAAGACCCGCCCCTAAATACGTGGCCTCGGCTGATTGGCTTGATATAATGGCTCTTTGCCACTATTCTGTCCATCCACTTTTTGATTTCTTTCTTATTTTTGTGTGTGCTGTCAATCTGCTCCCCGCCACGTTTTCAATTTCATATACCTATACTTACATATCATTAGAGGTGGTTCTTTACTACGTTTACTTGTATTGTATTCTCTTTTCTTTTTTTCTTTTTTTCTTTTAATCTCGTTCTGTCAATCAACTTCTTTCTTGCACCGTCTCAATGTTTCTTTACCGTGAATAACGTCTATTATAGACACAAGGTCATTCTGAAAAGTAACGGGACTCTGCGCTGTGTGAGCTATCGGCGAAAGGGTTCTGTACGGAATGTGTTATCATCTTACATGACATCTTGGAAGAATCGATGAGAGTTCTGGGGTTAGTAGATGTAGAGCAGTTGAGGTAGTAGGTCCAGTTCACAGGAGAAGGTCTAAGAAAACATGTAGGGTAGTGATAGGAATTGACTTTAGAGAAAATGGGATAAATAAATACCTGGTCAGAGATAGGTGTGTTAGTTTGGAAGTCAATTTCTAAAAGCCGTCAAACGCATGCCACCATGTAAAGCAGACGTTAAACCAAATATGATGCTGCTGCTGCTTCTGCTGCTGCTGCTGCTGCTGATGATGATGATGATGATGATGATGATGATGATGTAGAAGAGTTGAGGTAGCAAGGTCAGTTCGCAGGGAAAGGTCAACAAAAGAAAAAACATAGGAGAAAGTGATAAGAGAGAGAGAGGGAGAGATAAAGTGAGGGAAAGAAAGAGAGAAAGAGAAAGAACGAAAGAGAGGGGAGGGGATAAATACAGACTTGGCAGTGATAGGTTAGTTTGGAAGTCAATTTCTAAAAGCCGCCCAACACATGCCAGCATGTAAAAAAGACGTTAAATCAAATATGATTTATTGATTGGCCCATAGAGTTTGGCCCAGTCTTGAAAGATGGCTACCTTTTTGTTGGATGTTAGCTGATTGTTGCTTGGATACATAATTGATTTTATTTTGAAAGCATGTCAAACGGACGTTACTCCGATGATGATGATGATGATGATGATGATGATGATGATGATGATGATGATGATGATGATGATGATGATGATGACGGTGGTGGTGAATGTGGTGATGATGATGATGATGATGATGATGATGATGATGATGATGATGATGATGATGATGATGATGATGATGTAACTGTTATCTTTAGCTTTCTGTAACCATTGCGTCTTTTACAATTCCTCTTTTCAGGTCGTTCAGCCATGAGCACTGAGGAACAAACGATTAACACCGAGTAACGAATCAGAAAGAAAATAACCATACTGGAACAACCTCCCTAATCACTGGATCTTGCTCCCTGTGTACCGATTTTTCTCCCGTTGAACGAAACGGGTCCGTAATTGTACGAAAGTTTTTTGTTTAAAAAAATTATTGGGAAGATGAATAAAATCATGGTATTTTGAATGTAGCAAAATGTTGTTTATATATATATATATATATATATATATATATATATATGTGTGTGTGTGTGTGTGTGTGTGTGTGTGTGTGACTAAAAATAACAGCAAATTTGTTTGCAACAGGAAGTGGGATTTCTAGGTCTCCGTAGTATTTATGGTGGAACACGCGCGGTCGTCCCTACAGTATACTGAATACGCCGTACGCACAGTGAAATGAATATGCTTTCAAATCGTCAACCTTTGTTAAGTGTAATATGCCTCCAGCACTGTAGGACGTCGCAGGCCTTGCACTGGATTTCTGTTCATAATTTATTTTCGTTGCTCGGCACATCGCCGGAAGTCTCTGCGTGTTGCACCTGCGGCAGGCATATGTCTTGCTCAAAAGATGCATCTACACTCAGAGAGAGAGAGAGAGAGAGAGAGAGAGAGAGAGAGAGAGAGAGAGAAAGAAAGAAAGAGAGAGGGTTCAATGGCCTTATGCCAGACTATGCCGATATGAATGTCGGATATTTGAAGGGGGAGTCAAATATTTCAGCCCGGTGAGCTGCGAAACGAACAGCTGATTTTCGGAGGAGTAATTATTTTAGCATCGAATATATTGAATCACGCTAGGTGCTTAAGAAATTAAGACGCGCAAGGCAGGAACGCCAGAAGCGAGAAACTGATTTTTGAACGGCACTAAAGTCGTCCTGACTTTAGTGCCGTTCAAAAATCAGTTTCATTCAACTTCATAATTTCAATCGAAGTGGTCTGCTACGAAATCTTCTGAATAAATAAATGCAATGTTTGTTTTTTATTTATCAAACCTATATTACCAGCAGAACGGCTCACGGTCATTTAAATCAATAATGAAACATTGTATTTTTAAATACTCTGTGTATAGTAGAAGGCAGAGACCAAAACTCAGCTATTTGTATTCCTAATTTTCATAACTATTGTTAAACAGTCTATAATAAATGTTTATTTGGGCTTATTCATTTGTAATTTTTTGTCATATTTTTCCTATATGTATGCAATTGCTTTGTCGATATGAACCGTAATTAATTAAAATGATTTAATTTAAAAGATGATACATTCTTAAAATCTTATATTCATTAATTTCAAAAAGGAGGTAATTTAAATATTAACTTTTTTAAAACTAAAATAGAGTAATATTAAGTATATGTAAGTAAGTTATACATTTTGAAAGAATACTTAGATATAGATTAATACGCGCGTGATAAGAGGTATTTTTTGCATGTAAATAGTATACACAAGAATAGATTTGAAAGTTTAGAGAGTAGAAAGTGGACTTTGAGAGAGTAAAAGTGGGCTTTGAAGGAGTAAAAAGTGGACCTTCAGAGAGTAGAAAGTGGACTTTGAGAGAGTAAAAGTTGGCTTTGAAGGAGTAAAAAGTGGACCTTCAGAGAGTAGAAAGTGGACTTTGAGAGAGTAAAAGTTGGCTTTGAAGGAGTAAAAAGTGGACCTTCAGAGAGTAGAAAGTGGACTTTGAGAGAGTAAAAGTTGGCTTTGAAGGAGTAAAAAGTGGACCTTCAGAGAGTAGAAAGTGGACTTTGAGAGAGTAAAAGTTGGCTTTGAAGGAGTAAAAAGTGGACCTTCAGAGAGTAGAAAGTGGACTTTGAGAGAGTAAAAGTTGGCTTTGAAGGAGTAAAAAGTGGACCTTCAGAGAGTAGAAAGTGGACTTTGAGAGAGTAAAAGTGGGCTTTGAAGGAGTAAAAAGTGGACCTTCAGAGAGTAGAAAGTGGACTTTGAGAGAGTAAAAGTTGGCTTTGAAGGAGTAAAAAGTGGACCTTCAGAGAGTAGAAAGTGGACTTTGAGAGAGTAAAAGTGGGCTTTGAAGGAGTAAAAAGTGGACCTTCAGAGAGTAGAAAGTGGACTTTGAGAGAGTAAAAGTTGGCTTTGAAGGAGTAAAAAGTGGACCTTCAGAGAGTAGAAAGTGGACTTTGAGAGAGTAAAAGTTGGCTTTGAAGGAGTAAAAAGTGGACCTTCAGAGAGTAGAAAGTGGACTTTGAAAGAGTAAAAGTGGGCTTTGAAAGAGTAAAAAGTGGACCTTCAGAGAGTAGAAAGTGGACTTTGAGAGAGTAAAAGTTGGCTTTGAAGGAGTAAAAAGTGGACCTTCAGAGAGTAGAAAGTGGACTTTGAGAGAGTAAAAGTTGGCTTTGAAGGAGTAAAAAGTGGACCTTCAGAGAGTAGAAAGTGGACTTTGAGAGAGTAAAAGTTGGCTTTGAAGGAGTAAAAAGTGGACCTTCAGAGAGTAGAAAGTGGACTTTGAGAGAGTAAAAGTTGGCTTTGAAGGAGTAAAAAGTGGACCTTCAGAGAGTAGAAAGTGGACTTTGAGAGAGTAAAAGTGGGCTTTGAAGGAGTAAAAAGTGGACCTTCAGAGAGTAGAAAGTGGACTTTGAGAGAGTAAAAGTTGGCTTTGAAGGAGTAAAAAGTGGACCTTCAGAGAGTAGAAAGTGGACTTTGAGAGAGTAAAAGTGGGCTTTGAAGGAGTAAAAAGTGGACCTTCAGAGAGTAGAAAGTGGACTTTGAGAGAGTAAAAGTTGGCTTTGAAGGAGTAAAAAGTGGACCTTCAGAGAGTAGAAAGTGGACTTTGAGAGAGTAAAAGTTGGCTTTGAAGGAGTAAAAAGTGGACCTTCAGAGAGTAGAAAGTGGACTTTGAGAGAGTAAAAGTGGGCTTTGAAAGAGTAAAAAGTGGACCTTCAGAGAGTAGAAAGTGGACTTTGAGAGAGTAAAAGTTGGCTTTGAAGGAGTAAAAAGTGGACCTTCAGAGAGTAGAAAGTGGACTTTGAGAGAGTAAAAGTTGGCTTTGAAGGAGTAAAAAGTGGACCTTCAGAGAGTAGAAAGTGGACTTTGAGAGAGTAAAAGTTGGCTTTGAAGGAGTAAAAAGTGGACCTTCAGAGAGTAGAAAGTGGACTTTGAGAGAGTAAAAGTGGGCTTTGAAGGAGTAAAAAGTGGACCTTCAGAGAGTAAAAAGTGAACCTTGAGAGAGTAAAAAGTGAACCTTCAGAGAGTAAAAAGTGGGCCTTCAGAGAGTAGAAAGTGGACCTTGAGTGAGTAAAAAGTGGACTTTGAAGGAGTAGAAAGTGGACTTTGAAAGAGTAAAAAATGGATCTTAGGTTAACTTTCGGCAGCCTCGAAACTCTCGCTTCCCTTATTTTGTCTATTAGCCGTCAAATTCAATAAGCGATGTTTCTGACAAAGGAGGAAGAATTTCTGTTTTCTGGGTCAGAATCTATCCATATAACACTTATCGTTTGCTAGTTTTTGACCTTGAGGTAGTATTTTTTTAGCTCTTTACATCAAGTGGCCTCATGCCTTGTCTGGAGCGATTTCCATAACAAAAAGTGTCTAAATGACCGAATGAGATGGCATAAAATTTGAACTCGGAGTATAAGATTGCATAGTCCGCAGCGGTATCCATTAGGCAAGTAACACCCTTCACAAAATATACAGAGTCTATAAGATAAATGAATAAGTAGATACAGTCGAGCTTCTTTTTAATACTAGTTTATACCCGGTCTTTGAGAGGTGTTTGCACAGTACCTGGGTATGTCAGTTTCCATCTTTACCATAGTTTCTACCGCTTTAGAGTTTGTACGAAAATAAAATATTGATGAAATTTCGTGGAAAATAAAAATGCTACTTAGTAGTTGCATAAGAGAGTATTGATTTACTCCTCTCCAGGAGTTAGGCACAAGGCCAGTTTTTATCTTACTCACACAAGTAAGATGTGACCCAAGATCGGGTCGGGAAAGTGGGGTTTAAAAATTGCCTGGGCAGCCCCGTCGGCATTCCCCGGTAGAGGCGCCTCAGGCAGTAAGCAATAAACTTACTCCTCCCCAAAGAGGGGAGGCAAAGCCTGGGAAGGTGGACCTTCCAAAACTGCACAGGACAGACCCATTGACCGGCGTAAATCAAGACCCGAAGGCCAAGACAATACCAGTATGGGGTGTAGTATCCATCGGAACAGATACTACACTTTGATCTTAGCCAAAAGGCCAAGGAGTATAAGAGAGTAAGTAACTGCGATGAATGCACTTACGTATTGGTTTTACTGGCAGACGCATTAACAATTATATTTTGAAGCAAAAATAATTCGCTTTGAACTAATGCCGTATATCCTTTATATCTACTTGTTTGCAGATTATTAAAAAAAAATTACTTAGTTTTAAAAAAATATTTATGCAAGGTTTTTATGTTATTATTTTATGTTAATTTAATTCAATTTATAAAACACGTATCCAGTTAAAAAAAAAATAAGTGAGACTTACGTGAGTTTCCAACTCGGTTTTTGACATCGTAAAACTACTGTCTTACTAATGTGTATTCTGCCTATCCCTTTTTTCAATCAATCACGAGTCTCTATTTGCATACGAACAGACAAACGTAAAAAAGGCAACATAACGTTTTAATAGTATTTAGATAATGAAAACAAGTCTGTCGATTTTGTCGCATTACTAGCTGTGTATGAGTGAAGTTATTTCCTTCCCGATTAAACTGTGTCCGAGATGGGTATATGTGCTGATGACACCACGATCTATTTTAGACATGTGAACAGAACGAACGCAGCATATACAACGCAATGTCTGAAGCCTCAAAAGATTACCTCCAGTCTGTAGTGGAATTGGGTCATAAATGGATGGTAACATTTGATAATACTAAGACAAACCTCCTTTTCAAAAATGGATGATAACATTTAATGATACTAAGACAAACCTCCTTTTCAAAAATGGATGATAACATTTAATGATACTAAGACAAACCTCCTTTTCAAAAATGGATGATAACATTTAATGATACTAAGACAAACCTCCTTTTCAAAAATGGATGATAACATTTAATGCTACTAAGACAACCCTCCTTTTCAAAAATGGATGATAACATTTAATGCTACTAAGACAAACCTCCTTTTCAAAAATGGATGATAACATTTAATGCTACTAAGACAAACCTCCTTTTCAAAAATGGATGATAACATTTAATGCTACTAAGACAAACCTCCTTTTCAAAAATGGATGATAACATTTAATGCTACTAAGACAACCCTCCTTTTCAAAAATGGATGATAACATTTAATGCTACTAAGACAAACCTCCTTTTCAAAAATGGATGATAACATTTAATGATACTAAGACAAACCTCCTTTTCAAAAATGGATGATAACATTTAATGCTACTAAGACAAACCTCCTTTTCAAAAATGGATGATAACATTTAATGATACTAAGACAACCCTCCTTTTCAAAAATGGATGATAACATTTAATGATACTAAGACAAACCTCCTTTTCAAAAATAGATGATAACATTTAATGATACTAAGACAAACCTCCTTTTCAAAAATGGATGATAACATTTAATGCTGCTCCTTTCCTTTAACAATTATAAGAAACTTTTTTCAACCACCGATTGTCATGGCTAACAACACTCTACCGGAGAGTTCGTCATTCAAACTCATCGGCTTTACATTCACCGTCAACATGAATTGGAACAAATACATAGAAAACATTGCCAAGGCTGTTGCAAGGAAGGTCGCGTAGTTTTTGAGGAGATGCTGGACATACAAACAAACAAACAAACAAACAAACAAACAAACAAACAAACAAAAATACAGACAACTGCCCTTTATATAAGAGACTAGCGGGGCTACCCGGCGTTGCTCGGGGTCATAAATACATATAATTGAAGAAAAATCGCGTAACATCTTTATATTCAAACTTCTATTTCTCCCCCTGTTCTACCGTGGTAGAAAACTTATAAAATTTTCCAGTATCCTATATTTCTACAAAGCCACCATTCGCACATACATGGAGTGTTATTGCCACATCTGGGTTGGAGCCTCAACCACGAGTCTCTCCATTTTAGACAGGGTTATAAAAAAAAAGAGTTTCCAATATAATAGGCCCCGACACTGTCAACCAAGCCCGAACCCCTGCCCCATCGCCATCGCCATCGCAATCGCCATCGCCGTAGCGTTACATCTTGTTTTACAAGTATTTCGATAGAATGTGTTCCGAAGAACTGGTGCACCCTTGTCGTAAATACCCTCGACGAACCCGACAAGCAGTCAAATCCAATCCCTTCACTGTAGAAGTCTCCAGATGCCGGAAAGGTTTTCTAAAAATGTCTTCCTTTGAAACGCTCGCCTTTGGAATTCCCTCCCTGTTCCCTGCTTCCCTGACTGTACAGACATCGCGCTGCTCAACTCCTTACGTAGGATGTCTCTGTAGGTATCTTATTTCCAGGAGGTGAGACACAAAATATGGTGTGGGTTTTGATGAAAGAGTTTCTGTCGAACTGGATTCGAAACCGGTACCCGCAGGTCCTCAGTCCGCGTCGTTAACCACTTAGCCACCGTGCCACCCCTGTAGGTATGAACCCTTATTAATAGTAGCCCCTTACGTCGCAGTGGCAATGTGCCTTGTTTGGGTGAATGAAAATAAAAAGTTAAATTTTAAAAGAAATTTTTGGTTTTTAATTTTTATTCGTTTGCCCATTTGTATGAATTTGAATGGTATACATTTTTTTAGTGAAATGGTAATACATTGTTAAAGAATCAGATTGAAGAATTTTTAATCTGAAAATGTGTATTGTTTTCATTCTCCTCCTCATCTCTTCATCTTCTTCTGCCTCTTTCTATCCACTTCTACTTCATCTTATGTTTACCCCTCACCTTCCCCAAAGACACACCTGATCTAAATACAGACAATAAACATCTGGTTGTATAAGAAGCTTTAGGTCATTTTAAACAAAACAAAAAAAAGAAAGTAAAATGCAGTTTAAATTCCCAGAGAAACTAACTAAATCCAAGATATTGCAGACTTAACATTCGTTGGAAAATTCATAAATAAATAATAAAAATAAGTAAATAAAATAAAAAGGGGGGTTAAGTACCTAACAGTGAAACAAAAACAGGAGACCTTAAGCGTCTAATATTAACACGGGGATCATCAGCTGTTTACCATGTAACTGTTTCGGAGATTTAAAAAAAGGACAGTTATGATATTCATGGCTCGCCAATATATATATATATATATATATATATATATATATATATATATATATATATATATATATATATATATATATATATATATATATATATATATAAGAACGTAGTGCAGTATCAGTGCAGTTGCAACGAGAGAAAAGTATATATGTAAAGGAGTAAGGCTACCAACATTTAGAAAAAAAATTTTTCAACATGTTTCATTATATATATATATATATATATATATATATATATATATTATTTTATTCCATTAGTTGCGACAAAACAAGTTCTGTTTCATTGGCGCAAATAGCGGCCAATTCGTCAGGTTAACGGTGGAATCTGTCGCAACTAATGGAATAAAATTTTTAAAAATTAAAAATAAAAAAAATATATATATATATTGCTCTGAATTTTCATTGAGCACTCTCATAAACCCGATTTCAACTTCCTTCGGATTCATACCCCCTGGATATTTGTAAGAAGCTAATTATATATATATATATATATATATATATATATATATATATATGTATATGTATATGTATATGTATATGTATATGTATATAAAAGAGGGTAGTGCAGTATTAGTGCAGTTTCAACAAGAGAAAAGTATATATGCAAAGGAGTAAGGCTACCAACATTTGTGAAAAGTTTTTTTTTCCAACATTTATTAATTATTTAGTTATTTTATCATTTTATCATTTTATATAACGCGTTTCAAGCGGTGGTCCGCTCTCATCAGATATGTTAATCCATTTGAAGAAATAGATTTACATATCCGCGTTTCAAGCGTGGTGCACTCTCATTGGTTATACTCGCATCATATATGGTATCATATTTACAATAGTTTTTTGTTTCGTTTTTATATTCAGGATAGAAAAACACAATGCCAAAAACGGCCGGGCACCTTGCGCTGTTAACTACGCTATCCCAAAATTCCTAAATACGCTTATAGCCTTTACACAGAGGCGTCCGCGTTTCATTAACGGAGGGAATCACCAGGCAAAGTGCTCAGGCTTACTTGTCCATACCAGCATAAAATTCAGACAACTCTGTTTAGTTTAATTGCAATAAAAATATTTTTATACATTATATAATAAAATATTTTTATACATTATATAATGAAATATTTTTTATACATTATATATTAAAATATTTTTATACATTATATACAAAAATATTTTTATACATTATATAATAAAATATTTTTTATACATTATATAATAAAATATTTTAATACATTATATAATAAAATATTTTAATACATTATATAATAAAATATTTTTATACATTATATAATAAAATATTTTATACATTATATAATAAAATATTTTATACATTATATAATAAAATATTTTATACATTATATAATAAAATATTTTATACATTATATAATAAAATATTTTTATACATTATATAATAAAATATTTTTATACATTATATAATAAAATATTTTTATACATTATATAATAAAATATTTTTATACATTATATAATAAAATATTTTTATACATTATATAATAAAATATTTTATACATTATATAATAAAATATTTTATACATTATATAATAAAATATTTTTATACATTATATAATAAAATATTTTATACATTATATAATAAAATATTTTTATACATTATATAATAAAATATTTTATACATTATATAATAAAATGTTTTTATTCATTATATAATAAAATATTTTATACATTATATAATAACATGTTTATACATTATATAATAAAATATTTTTATTCATTATATAATAAAATATTTTATACATTATATAATAAAATATTTTTATACATTATATAATAAATATTTTATACATTATATTATAAAATATTTTTATACATTATATAATAAAATATTTTTACACATTATATAATAAAATATTTTTATACATTATATAATAAAATATTTTATACATTATATAATAAAATATTTTTATACATTATATAATAAAATATTTTATACATTATATAATAAAATATTTTTATACATTATATAATAAAATATTTTTATACATTATATAATAACATATTTTATACATTATATAATAAAATATTTTTATACATTATATAATAAATATTTTATACATTATATTATAAAATATTTTTACACATTATATAATAAAATATTTTTATACATTATATAATAAAATATTTTATACATTATATAATAAAATATTTTATACATTATATAATAAAATATTTTTATACATTATATAATAAAATATTTTTATACATTATATAATAAAATATTTTATACATTATATAATAAAATATTTTTATACATTATATAATAAAATATTTTTATACATTATATAATAAAATATTTTTATACATTATATAATAAAATATTTTTATACATTATATAATAAAATATTTTTATACATTATATAATAAAATATTTTTTGATACATTATTGTTGTGGTGGCAACCACTCATTTGCATATACGAATAACGTTACACTATAAATGGCAAGCCTAGGTTGGCCTTAGTGTGTGTTACTTAAATGCCACTGGAAGTGACGCCGAAGAGCGTACATGTCCTCCCACCAAGACTCTCTGACTCGACACCTTCATTTGTACATACTGTAACTATACCTTTTCTTTAATACACTTATTATTGCATTCTCCTTGTTGTTTGCGTCTTCATTGTATTCCTCACTAATTATTGTTCAACCTTGCAACCACAACAATTATATAATAAAATATTTGCATACATTAGTCTATATATATATATATATATATATATATATAGAGAGAGAGAGAGAGAGAGAGAGAGAGAGAGAGAGAGGGAGAGAGAGAGAGAAAGAGAGAAAGAGAGAGACAGACAGCCATTGTAAGGTATGAAAATATTTTTATCGTGATTAAGCTAAAGAGAGACCTCCGGGTTACATGCTCGTGATTTGAGTTAAAAAAAAAACATAACTCGTGTTCTGGAGTTCGAGTCGTGCGGCCAGTATAAATAAGCATCTCGACACTGACGACTCTGGTAAGGCTGTAACGTACACGTATGTAGATCTAAACAAATATTTTTTTAATTATATATATATATATATATATATATATATATATATATATATATATATATATATATGCAAAGGAGTAAGGCTACCAACATTTGTGAAAAGTTTTTTTTCGACATTTATTTATTATTTTGTTTTTCTATCATTTTATAATTTTATAATTTTGTAACGCGTTTCGAGCGTGGTGCGCTCTCATCAGACATCTGAATCCATTTGAAGAAGAATTTTTCGAAAGGACATTTCTTCAAATGGATTCACATATCTGATGAGAGCGCACCACACTCGAAACGCGTTACAAAATTATAAAATTATAAAATAACAAAATAATAAATAAATGTTGAAAAATTTTTTTTCTTTTACAAATGTTAGTAACCTTACTCCTTTACATATCACCCTTTCTCTCGTTCTCTCTCTCTTACTCTCTCTCTCTCCCTCTCTCTCTCTCTTCTCTCTCTCTCTCTCTTCTCTCTCTCTCTCTCTCTCTCTCTCTCTCTCTCTATATATATATATATATATATATATATATATATATATATATATATATTCCTTACACAGTTTAATGTTGGCATTTTCCTTAACATAAATCTGACACCTGACTCTGCGTAGTATATGGAAGTTTACGAACGTAAGTCGTTTCGGTCTCTGTTTTATAAACATTGTCATTTTGCCTATAAAGAAACCTGTCCAAGAACTTGATCTGTTGACTTTAAGGAATATCAGATGTTCTCGCAGGCGACTAAGAAAACATTTCGGTAACAACGATTCTTTAATTATAATCGCTTTTTTTTTTTCAAAGATGTGGATCTGGTGCCTCATAGTAAAAGTTTCTTGGAGATTAATGCGGACCCCATGCGTTTTCAGACTCCCAGACTTTGACACCACATTCACAATGTTATTCGTATTTTTTAATTTCTATCATTATTTTCAATTCTAAAGGTAATAAAATAAACTACACTAAAATGTTATACCTTGTTTTATGGAAATCGCTCCAGACAAGGCATGAAGCCACTTGATGTACGGAGCTTAAAAAAAATACTACTTCAAGGTAACATGAATTCGAACAAATACATTGAAGACATTGACAAGGCTGCAGCAAAGAAGGTGGGCTTCCTCTACCGTGCTAGTAAACTCCTCACACCTGACATTATTCTGTATCTCTACAAAGCCACCATCCGCTCATGCATGGAGTATTATTGCCACATCTGGGCTGGTGCATCATCTATTAGTCTCTCCCTCCTTGACAAGGTCGAAAAAGAGTCGCAAACTTAATAAGTCCCTCACTGTCAACCAAGCTCCAATCCCTGTCCCATCGCCGCAATCTAGCATCCTTATGCCTGTTTTACAAATACTTCAATGAATTGTGGTCCGATGAACTGGCTACTCTGGTGGCCCCCTCGACGTAAATTCACTAGACCGACCCGACAATCTGCCATATCCCATCCATTCACTGTAAAGACCCCAGATGCTGAAGAACTTTCTACTCCAAACGCTTCTTTCCTCGTGCTGCTGGACTCTGGAACTCCCTCCCTGCTCCCTGTTTTCCCCGACGGTACTGACATGCAGAGGTTTAAAACTAATGTAAACAGACATCTCGCTACACAGCTTCCAACTTAGAATGACACCTTAAACCTACTCCCTAATTCTCAGTAGCCCCTTACGTCTACAGTGGCGCCTTGCCTTGTTTGGGGTGAAATATCATTACAAAAAACTAACGAACGATAAGTGTTAGATAAATAGATTCCGACCCACAAAACAGCAATTTTTCTCCCTTTGTCAGCAACATTGCTCATTGAATGTGAGGACTAAAAGACAAAATTCAGTAAACACAGACCCCCCACCATATTATTGTTGAAAAAAATCTTCAATTTTCAAGTTTAAATAAAATAAAATAAAATAAAGTAAAACGTTGTCATTCTTTATTCTGCATATTTTTTTGTTTTGTTTTTGTTTTAGCGAATCGGACTATTGTAGAGAGCTCATAAACTCAGGATTGTCTGGTCTGCAGGAAGTTCTCTTCGTTGACCGTAGCTATATTTTACATCCCTGCCAGATTGCAGGTTTTTACTACCAACATCCAGAACAGCAAGGCCCAGTGGTTGCATACGACGTCGGGGAAGGTTTGGCCCAGAACTCACAAAGGAATCATGGTTGCACATGCACAGATACAACGTTGTTAACCGCATTCTTTGCTTACCACAGACCCAAGGACGACCATAAGATGACGGATCCTGATGTTGACTATTCCTGTATTCTCAAAAGAGCCCTGTTTGCCGGGTATCACTGGCACTACCTGATTACCACTCGAGGAAAGGGGTTAATAAGATTATCAGCTCACGAAGAACACAGCGAATTGAGGGTTGAAAATGATTGACGGCAGCGATAAAATTTGACTACTTAGAACGACCATATTGTAGTCTGCAGGGAATCAATCCCGTGATAATGTGTCCCACAAATGGTGGTTTTTGAAAAGAAACTACGTTCATGGAAATTCCAGAGAAAGAAATGGAAGTTCTTTTCTATGGTTTTAGAAGTTTTTGCTGTAAAAGTTTTTGCTGTAAAAGTTTTTGCTGTAAAAGTTTTGCTGTAAAAGTTTTTGCTGTAAAAGTTTCAAAGGAGAAAGCGCAGAAAATTAGTGTTCAAACCGCCTAGCAAAAATAAAATATTCAAGTGTATAAGACATAGAGGAAATGGAATGTATTCAAAAACGAAACCCTCATAATCTTAAGGTTTTGAGTTCAATCTCTGGACAAGGCAATCATTTTCACCTAATCCCGACGCCATAATGCGTTATAACAATTAGACAGGGCCAACTATTTGCATAACGTACTTCCTGTTCTGATATTTTTTTTCAAACTGCTGAAACCCATTTAACGCGGTTAACAAATCGGTAAATAAATAAAACGTACAAATCCCCGCCCCCCTCGACAAGCAGCATAATCACACCGCATTCACTGTAGAGGTCCCAAGATGTAAGAAGGATTTCTACTCTAATAGCTTCTTTTCGTCGAATCACTTGACTTTGGAATTCCCTCCCTGCTCACTGTTTCCCCGACTGTACCAACATGCAGACATTTAAATGTAATATGAACAAGTATCTCACCGAACAAGTTCCCGCTTAGGATGCCCCTATAAATCTGACCCCTTATTTAAAGTAGCCCTTTACGTTTCAGTGGCAGTGTGACTACTTTGGGTGCATTGAAGTTTTTAAAAAATCAACAAAAAAAAAAGAATGAAAAAAAAGAAGGAAAAAATAGAAGGAAACGTTGAAAGAAAAGAAGATAAAGAAAAGAAAGAAATACAAAAAAAATCATCGAAGAAAGAAATTATGCAAGAAAAAACGAAAAGACGAATTTTATAAAGTATTGGTCTAATTGTTGTTTTTGTTTTACGGCATATCGACCCTTTTCCGGTTATTTCAGGCTGAATCCGGTCATTTTGCTAACAGTTTTTATGCTTCAAGTTTTTGATATGTTCAAGTATTTATTCATGGTGTTTGGTTGAGTAAAAAGGGGGGGAAGGGAGGAAGAGGGGTAAGGGAGGTAAAAAAAAAAATTTACTTGATTTTGAAGAACATGATTGAGTTTTGCAAAGAGAAAAAAAACAATAAAACATCAATGTTTGGTGCATTTTGGGTCAGGAAGTCAATATGTTCAGACAGCCTGATCTGGTAGCACCAGGTAAAGTATTGGTAAGAAAGGGTAAAGTTTTGTGGTAACTTTTTTCAGCCAGCCTTGTAACCCCTTCCTTTTATTTTGAATGACTTACTTGTTGGCTAGCTTGTTTGGAGTCCAGGGGGTTATACGCTGGTGGTGGGATTTCTTTCAGGCTTGGTTTGTCTTGAAGTTATTCGACCTTCCTCTCCATTTTTTATTACTAGGATTAGCTCCTGAGATCAAGTGGATTCATGCCATAGAAAGAAAGAAAACGCAGACAGAAAAAGTCAATTAGAAAGAAAAATAGAAAGAAGAAAAGAAAGAAAAAACTCCAAACATTAAATGAAAAGAAAATGGGGAAGGACTGAGAAGTAAGGAATGAAAGAAAGAAACAATGGACGGAGGAGGGAAAGAAATCAGACAAAAAAAGTAAGGAGGAAAGGAGAGAAAAAAAGTGAGAAACGGTGGATGGATGAAAGAACGGGAGAGGAGAATAAAAAAGAAAAAAAGGGGGAAGCAAACATCAAATGGAAAAGAAATGGAGAAGAACTAATAAGTAAAAGAAAGTAAAGAAAGTAGAAGAAAGTAGAAGAAAGAAAGGGGACAGAAAGAAGAGAAAGTAGGAAGGGGCTAATGAGAAAAGGAGAAGGGATAGAAGTAATGAAGAATGAAGAAAACAATGAAGAAAAGATGGATGGGTGAAAGAAAGCAAAGTAAGGAAAACAGATAGAAGAAAAGAAAGAAAGAAACATCGGATGAAAAGACAACGAGGAAGAGACTAATAGAAAGAAAACAACAAAGAAGGAAAGAAAGTAAAAATAGAAAAAGGGGAAGAACCGAAATATCAAATTAAAAGTAAATGACACACAAGACGAAGTGAATAAAAGAAAAGAAGGATGGAGGAAGAAAAAGAAGAAAAAGGAAGAAGGGGCGAATGAAAGAAAGGGGGAAGAAAAAGTAGAAAAGACAGTAATAAGGGGTGAATAAAAAGAGGGAAGAAGGAAGAAAAAATAATGCAAGAAATGAAGAAGTGGTTAATAAAAAAAGAAAGGGGGAGAAGAAAGACTAAAAGAAATGAAGAAGGGGTTAATAAAAAATAAAGGGGGAGAAGAAAGAATAAAAGAAATGGAGAAGGGGTTAATAAAAAAGAAAGGGGAGAAGAAAGAATAAAAGAAATGAAGAAGGAGTTAATAAAAAAAGAAAGGGGGAGAAGAAAGAATAAAAGAAATGAAAAAGGGGTTAATAAAAAAGAAAGGGGGAGAAGAAAGAATAAAAGAAATGAAGAAGGGGTTAATAAAAAAAGAAAGGGGGAGAAGAAAGACTAAAAGAAATGAAGAAGGGGTTTATAAAAAAAGAAAGGGGGAGAAGAAAGAATAAAAGAAATTAAGAAGGGGTTAATAAAAAAGACAGGGGGAGAAGAAAGAATAAAATAAATGAAGAAGGGGTTTATAAAAAAAGAAAGGGGGAAAGAAAGACTAAAAGAAATGAAGAAGGGGTTAATAAAAAAGAAAGGGGAGAAGAAAGACTAAAAGAAATGAAGAAGGGGTTTATAAAAAAAGAAAGGGGGAGAAGAAAGAATAAACAAATGAAGAAGGGGTTAATAAAAAAAGAAAGGGGGAAAGAAAGACTAAAAGAAATGAAGAAGGGGTTAATAAAAAAAGAAAGCGGGAGAAGAAAGAATAAAAGAAAGGAAAGAAGGGGTTAATGAAAAAAATGGAGAAGAAAAAAGGGGACAATACAGGAAGAAACTAAACATCGAATGCAAAAGAAGACGAAGAAAGACCGTAAGGTAAAAGAGGAAGAAAATCAGAAAGAAAGAATGGAAAAAGGAAAGGAAAGTTATAAAGAAAAAATAAAGAAAAAGGAAAATAAAATAAAAGAAAGCACGGGAAAAAGAACTGCTTCCATAATAAAAAAGAAGGAAAGAAAACATGGAAGAAAGGAAAATGATAATCAAGAAAGAATAAAAGAAAAGTAGAAAAGAAAAGATGAAAGAGGGAAAGAAAAAAGAAAGGATATAAAGAGAGAAAGAAGAAGTGGGGAAAAAGGGGGAAAAGAAGAAAAAAATTTAAAAATTAAGAAAGACAATGAAAGAAAGCAAAAAGAAAGGAAGAAGGTTAGAAAACAAGAGTGAAGAATAAAAGTAATCTGAAAGAAAGAAAGAAAACGAAAGAAGGTAATAAACAAAGAAAGAAAGACGGAAAAAAAGGCAAGAATGAAATAAACTGATATATTAAAAACGAAAGAGATAATGAAATAAATAAAAAAAGAAGGAAGGAAAATGAAAAAAGACAGAATTAAACTAAGAAGGAAAAAAAGTCAGGAAAAAAGAAAAAAGAAGAAAAAGAAAAAAGAAAAAGAAAAATGGAAAAAGAAAAAAAAAGAAAAAAGAAAAAAAGACAAAAAGAAAAAAGAAAAAAGAAAAAAAGAAGAAAAAAAAGAAAAAAGAAATCCAGAACTAAACTAAGAAAGAAAAAAGTCGAAAAAAAAAAGAAAAAAGAAAAAAAGAAAAAAAGAAAAAAAGAAAAAAAAGAAAAAGAAAGAAAACAAAAGAAAAAAGAAAAACAGAACTAAACTAAGAAATAAAACAAGTCGAAAAAAACGAAAATAGAAAAAAAAGAAAAAAAGAAAAAAAAAAAAAGAAAAATATGAAAAAAGTAAAATAAGAAAAAAAGTCGAAAAAAAATTTTTTAAATAAAAAAAATAAAAAAGAAGTAAAGAATTAAGAAAGAAAGAAACATCATCTAATAAGGTCTGAAGTAGTCCATATTTTTCAGGATCAAGAAACGAAAGTGTTTGTCCAAGTGGATACAATGAAAGACGATCAGATCGAAAATATCTATAGCGCAAAAGTACAAAGAAATCACAGAATAAAGAGAGTCATATCTTCGCAGGTGAAGGGCTGTGGACGAATTACATAAGGTTCGGCGGGCATAACCGGGTTCGCCTGCTATCATAAAAAGAAAAGGAATCTATCCAATGAATATTCATTACACCGGAAGTACAGTCTTCTTTTATATTCAGCTGACAAATTCATTATTCGAATACTTCCGGTTGGGCTTCTTTTATCAATGGTGGACATTCACAGAGACCAAACAATTATCCTAAAACATCCATCAACATATCTATCTATTTCAATATATATATATATATATATATATATATATATATATATAGATATATAGCTATATCAAAAGATTACCTTCCCCAATTTTTAAGTGCATTATTTGAGAATAAAAACCCCTTAAAGGGGAAAATCAAACAATAAATACCCTTTGAAATGTTTTGAATCCACCTTGCATAGCATAAATATACTTATTAATTATAAGAAATCTATCTCCTTCTCCAACCTGCTCTCGCTGATATATATATATATATATATATATATATATATATATATATATATATATATATATATATATAATTATATTTTACCTACGGACGACGTCGTTTCGAGCTTATTGCTTTTTTCAGCGTAAGGAAAAGATAATTTCAGACAGTCCTAAGGTGTGAACCCGGTTCACAATACAACCTTTGGATCTGCACGCTTTCACTCTACGGTCACGGCCATTACATATTACTAACGTGATACGAAGAATTTAAGTTATATTCATGCCCATTACAGCGTAAACATAAAGGCAGGCGAGAGAACCGAACGATTACTCGGAATCTTGCTTAATAGTTTTTCAAATTTTGAATTTTGGCTTTGGAAAGAATAATAAGCATGTTTTTACCGAGTATACCTTGCATTGAACAATTGAAGTTTAAATAGATTTGTCATTCGTACGTGTTTATAACTCTTCTTTCATTTCTCTCTCTCTCTCTCTCTCTCTCTCTATATATATATATATATATATATATATATATATATATATATATATATATATATATATATATATAAAGTTTTATACGTACATAAATTAATCCATGGACACGTGTTTCAGTCTCACAACTATCATCAGCATGGCTAACAACGAACGCTGCAATCACCCCCAAAAATAATTACATAAAAATACATCATATATATATATATATATATATATATATATATATATATATATATATATATATATATATATATATAACGAAATGGTAAGTAGTAAAGAATGTATTTACATACAATTTAACAGCAATATTTAAAAGAGTTAAGTGGCGGTAAACACCGAAATAGCTTGCACTTTTAAAAAAAGAAAACCTGTTTGGTAAACAACTCCCTCTAAAAGATATATTTACACAAGATCTTTAATAGAAATACTGTGAAAATGAGCCGAGTGTTATTAACACGGTTAATAAACTCAGTGAGTCAGTAATCGCCGACAATGTAAGTAATATTACAGATCCAGCGTGTAATTGACTACCCACTTGAGAGTCAGCATCAAGCAGAATGTGTACCATACAAAACCAATGTGAAATTCCAAAGGAATACTAACAAGATCTATATAGGCTCCACCGGGAGTTCCATTCAAAAACGATACGCCAACCGCAAGACTATGCCTCTCCGGAATAAGCGTAGACATAACGTTGTTTTGTCAGAATATATTTAGGAAATGAACGGGTAAATACAAGATGGATTAAGAAATGCATCGAGGAATCATGAAACGAATATATAATGTGTAACTAAAATGGTGAGATAATACGTGGATTAGAGACTTTCTTCAGTCACATACGCCTGAATCAATGGATTATTGTAGATCTTAAATCATGACTAGATACCGCCACAACTAAAAGCACCTACAGTATTAGAATCACTAACTCGTGCTGGTTACATATAGATACATTTTTTTGCAGTGATTATGCAGATTTAAAGATCACATGTGCTTAAAACTGACAGTCACTATTAACATCATAGTGTGTGTACATTTAATATGTATATATAAAGCAAAGTGTATGTCTGTGTGTGTGTCGAGTACAACTAACCGCAGATTTGTAATCAGCACTTTCGGGTCGATGTCCTTACCGATGTTATAAGTCCGTGTGCTGCATTCTTGCTTACCTTCTCGTGTGTACCCGGGTTTCGTCTCCGCCGACTGGTGTATCTCGGGGACTGAACGATAACACTGGACGCTGGTCTAGTTTTAGAAGTTTATCCAACATAAACAGACGACACGGATGGTGTGGTTGTTTTGCACAGGAGAGAGAGAGAGAGAGAGAGAGAGAGAGAGAGAGAGAGAGAAAGACCAGAGAAAGATCTCGTCAGGCCATTGGTCGTCAGGAACTAAGAGACAAAGAATGCCTCCCACCGACGTGACGCTACTTCCGACGTCCGCTGTATTTTTGTTACATATACCTCCCCTTTCAGTGAAGCTCTAATGTCTCACAAGTAAAAACCAAATAAAATACATGAACGTTTATAACACACTTTGCTGGTTGTTCGTTACGTCATGCGTCCCTTATATGATCCTGCCAGACTGAAGAAACGCCCGCGTGCAAGCAAATTTGTTCACACTCTGAAAAATAGCAAAGATGAGACAACAGTTGTAGACAAGAAGAGGTTTATTCGCCTGGGATCGTCTGTTCTCAATCACTGGCCAGTAGAGGTGTGAGAGACAGAGAAAGAGGGTGGAAATTACTGGTCTATCACATTTTTTTATTAACATAGTTAACCCCAAACCAGGCAGGCCGCCATTGTAGACGTAAGGGGCTACTGAGAAAAAAGGGTGATGGTTTTGGGGGGAGGGGGGGCAACCTAAATTAGGAGCTGCGCAGCAAGATGTCAGTTTATATTAGTTTTAAATTTTTGCATGTCAGTAACGCCAGGAAAGCAGGGAGCAGGGAGAAAGTTCCAGAGTCCAGCAGTACGAGGAAAGAAGTTTTTGGAGTAAAAAGCTCTTCGGCATCTTGGGACCTCCACAGTGTATGGATGGGATTTGGCAGATTGTCGGTTTGGTCTAGTGAATTTGCGTCGTGGAGGTGCCAGAGTAGACATTTCTAACGCAGCTGTTACCACCACAAAGCTTCTGATCGAACGCCTTACTCATTTTTCTTTTTCGCTAAATAATGTCCGTGGAAGTCGGTTTTTTAAACAAAATTTAATTTCGTTTTTAGATGGAAAGTTTTGGGTGTGACTTGAGTTTTTCCACCCACGCTGTCGGTCAGTTAACGTTATAGGATTGGGAATCCCATGCCAATCCCATAAAAGTTGTTAATTTAAGTTTTAATTTAAGAAACAGCGGGAACTTAGTTACAAACTCAATACATTCGTACTGTCTGAGTATTTGTCTGATTACTTGTGGACCCCTCAACCTGTGTCGATAGTCACTATATGCGAATCATGATGGTCGGTTTTTAACTCATACATAAAAATTATACGCATTATTTTTTATCTTCGCTTTATATCCTTCAAAATTTGTATTATGAACGAAATTATTTGAAATTTATTAAACATTACACATCAATTAATAAACATGTATATATATATATATATATATATATATATATATATATATATATATATATATATATATATATATATATATATATATAAAATATGAGACTAAAAGTATACTTTTAGAGAATTGCACCTATAGTGAAATGGTTTAAGCTTAATATACGAAATAGAGCAATTATAAAGATAAATGAAGGAAGAGAGATAAAGATGTACGGATGAGAAATCTATTTCAACTTCGATTGTCCAATGCAAGGTGTACTCGATAACAACATGTTTATTTTTCTTTCCTTAAGCCAAGGCTTTTCCAAGATTAAAATCTTATCATCAGAGGAATTACATAGATGGATAAGTTGGCAGTGGAAAAGCCAAAATTCAAAATTTGAAAAATCTAAGAAACAATTTTGGCTATTCCACTGCCAACTTATCCATCTATGTAATTCCTCTAATGATAAGATTTTAATTGAACAATCGAAAATGAAATAGATTTGTCATCGGCACAATTTTATCTCTCTTCCTTCATTTATTTTATATATATATATATATATATATATATATATATATATATATATATCAGTTCCGTCACACAAACATTAGCGAGTCAGACAAAACAATTCCAAGTGTTTAGGGGAAGGGAGTAAGCCAATAGGCTATCTCCATAATAAAATGTTTTCTTTCTGTTTTTCCTTTCTTCTTTTTATACTGATTGATCCAGCCAGACAACAATACCCGGCTTAGAAGCGAATCGGGAAGGATTGATAAAATTAACTCATCGAACATCTGCCAGAGTAAAACTGACGTTTTGTCGCATTCTGGTCTCTCTAATATGCCCTGACAAGAAACGTAAAATGGTCTCCAAGTTGTTTAATTAAGTGCACTTAACTACAATCCGTCCATGTAACGATATCTAGAAAAAAAATTGATATCTAGAAAAAAATTGATATCTAGAAAAAAATTGATATCTAGAAAAAAATCGATATCTAGAAATAAATCGATATCTAGAAAAAAAATCGATATCTAGAAAAAAAATTGATATCTAGAAAAAAATCGATATCTAGAAAAAAATCGATATCTAGAAAAAAAATCGATATCTACAAAAAAAAATGATATCTAGAAAAAAAATCGATATCTAGAAAAAAATTGATATCTAGAAAAAAAATCGATATCTAGAAAAAAAATCGATATCTAGAAAAAAAATTGATATCTAGAAAAAAATCGATATCTAGAAAAAAATCGATATCTAGAAAAAAAATCGATATCTACAAAAAAAATTGATATCTAGAAAAAAAATCGATATCTAGAAAAAAATTGATATCTAGAAAAAAAATCGATATCTAGAAAAAAAATCGATATCTAGAAAAAAAATCGATATCTAGAAAAAAATCGATATCTAGAAAAAAAAATCGCCCGCCAGAGACGGGTCTAGTCCAGCAGTTCAAGTAGGCTTTCAATCTTATCTTTTTTATTTTGAAAACCGATCATCATCTTCGTCAAAAAAAAGCGTGTATTTTTTTGTGCTGTTGTTATTTTTGTTGTTACTGTTTTTGTTGTTGAGCGAGTCCAACTTGTGCATATAACTCACGAAGATCGTGACTCAGGATTGCCTGGTCTGCATGAAGTTCTTCTCGTTAGTCACAGCTATTCGTTAACTTGAAAGATTGCAGGTTTTTATTCCCAACACTGAGAGCAGCAGGACTCAAAGATTGCATACGAAGTCGAGGAAGGTTTGGCTCGGAACACACAAAAGAATAGTGCAGAAGCAACATTGCCACGTTACCTCCATTTGATTTGAGGTTCCGCATCTGACACGTCTTCGCTTGTCACGCACACAGACAGAGACGACCAGAGGACGACGGATCCTGATGCTGACCCACTCTGGATTTTCATCAGAGCCCTGTTAGCTGGGTAGCTCTTACACTACCACGTTGTGACCCCTCTACCACAGCGAGGGAGAGTTGAACTTTAGGGGGAGGTGGGAGTGGTGGTGGTGGTGGTGATTTGTTGCTCTCGTTTAAAAATGATCGGAGTATTGTCGCGTGGCTGCTCCCACAATGGTCACATGGTTTGCATACCAACCCAAAGGTTACTGGTAAAAGTCGACACACACCAATAATTCCACAATTTATCTTTCGGAGAGGCCCCCCTTCCCCCCCCCCCCCCGCAGACCCCTATTTCTTCACCTATTTTTTTTTTTGCCTATTTTTGTATGTCAGTATACACGTGTGTGTATATGTATGTGTATTTATTTGTGTGTAATATAGTGTATGTAAGTCTGTAAGTTTGTGTGTGCGTGTGTGTGTGTTTGTGATCATGCGCATGTATCTGGGAGCAGGCGGAGGGTTTGGGGTTCCCTGTAGATTTCATTGGAAGAACCCCTTTTATTCGCGACTTTCAGAAGCGTTCGTTATGGCACACGTGTTGAGTGGACGGTAGGGAGCCATAATTATGCCTTCGTAAGTCGGATCGTAGAGGAGAGGGTCCCAGCGTAAAGGGCATGGGGGGTGGGGGGGGGTTAAGAAAGAAGTAGGGTAAGACACTCGCCGGGTACCGGGACAAGAGAGGGTGGCGTGTTTTCGGTGAAGATCTGGTCAATTCAAATACCCTTTCAATCTCTCTCTCTCCACCCCCCCACACACACACAGATTATAAAGAGAACGCCAGGTGGAGGCAATCATTCCATACCCTAAGAATTTTTTTCTTTCTCTCATTTTTATTATTGTTATTATTTTGACTAGTTCTTAGATGCGACCTCGCTTCAGCGTGCGAGGCTATGTCTGTCGGTCGGTCACGCTTTACATTGGAACAGTGATGGGACGATTCTAATATTTTTCCTGAATCCGATACAATTACCGATTCTGTTCTAAATTCCCGATTCCGATACAATTAGCGATTCCGATTCTGATTCTAAAATCGTATAAAAAAGTAGATTTGATTTTTAGAGGGGGGGGGGGATTTAGCGGATAGTTCTTATCGACTTTTAAATGTAAATATAATTTCTTTTTAATTTGACAAACTTCTTAATGTTTTCCCTTTATGTATTGTATGCAAGATTTTGATAAACTCATTGCGAGATTTTGATAAACTCATTGCGAGATTTTGATAAACTCATTGCGAGATTTTCATCTATATTTTTCACTCGTGCCATTTTTTTTACTATTTATCCACCCGTGCCATTTTTACCTGTGCAATGTTTACCGTGACATTTTATCCGGTGCCATTTTATCCTGTGCCATTTTATCCGGTGCCATTTTATCTGGTGCCATTTTATCCGATGCCATTTTATCCTGTGCCATTTTTCCGGTGCCATTTTATCCGGTGCCATTTTATCCGAAATTCGTTATTATTAATTTTTGATATTATTATTTATAGATTTTAATTCCGCTGGTAATTTAAAAATCAATAAATATTTATCATTTATCATTAGTACCAGCAATGGAAAATTAACTTTTAAACAAACAACAAATTTAAAAGAATCGTTTTTTGAATCAGAAACTAGGCTCACATTTTTTCTGATTCCCAATTCCGATTCGAATTAATAGTCCCAACACTGATTTTGAATAGCATTTTAATCGCTAAATGCTCACATTAAATGGTTGTATCTCAGGAATGGATAGTGTTTTTGTAATAATGTCCCATTATTATTTGTATTCGTCTATTTACTAGGAATTGCGAATTGCTGAAGACTTCTACCCGGTCATGTCTGACGGGACGAGAGCATGGTACCCTTGCGGATTAAATGGAGGGTTCCGTTCGAAATTCTGTGCAGTTTCCCGAGTTCGACAGTACGATTCCCGAGTTCGACTAGATACACCTGAAGAAAGTCGGAGGTTACATCGGCCGAAACGTTCTGAGAATAACACTCGAGATGAGAACAGTAGTCCGAATAATCTAAATTATACAAATTATCAATCGTCATCTAAAAAATTCACAAACATTCGTCTATTTAGTTTCTCACTCTTAAACTCTATATAATTCTTTCGGTCTATCTCCCCCCCCCTCTCTATTTTTTTCTTTCTATCTATCTATCTATTTATCTCATTATATATATTTCTTTTTCTCTTTCTCCCTCTCACTCTGTCTCTCTATCTTTCCTATTATATATTTCTTTCTCGCTTTGGCTCTCTCCTCTTCTTCCTCTCTCTCTCTCTGTCTGTCTGTCTGTCCCTCTCTCTACTTTTCTCTCTCTCTCTCTCTTTCGTCTTTCTTTCTTTCTCTCTCTCTCTATGTCTCACTATTTTTATCCAACTCACATCTCCTATTTTTGTGTATTCACTTGTTCTATCCGACTATAATAACCATCTTCCTCTATCTCTCTCTCTCTATCTATCTATCTATCTCTCTCTCTCTCTCTCTCTATCTATCTATCTATCTATCTCTCTTTCTATCTATATCTCTCTCCCTCTATCTCCCACTCCCTCGCCTACGTATGGATATCTCTCTTTTCACATTCCTTATCTATCCATTGATCTCTTTCTGTATTTCTCTCCCTATCTCTCTGTACCTCATTTTTTTTGTTCTCTCTCATTCTTTGTCTGTCTGTCTGTCTGTCTGTCTCCCCCTCTCTCTTACTTTCTCTCTCTCTCTCTCTCTATTTATCTATCTATCTATCGAATCTATCTATCTATCTCTTTCATGTCGCTTCGTCTCTCTTCCACTATTTTCCCTTCCTATTCTAATATTCCATCCTTAACCAATATGTCTCCCGCTTTCTATCTCTCTGTCTGTCTGTCTGTCTCTCTCTCTCTCCCTTTCTATCTCTTTCTATCTCTCTCTTTCTATCTCTCTCTTTCTCTATCTCTCTCTCTCTCTCTTATCCCCTCTCTCTCTCTCTCTCTCTATATATATATATATATATATTGGATGTACCTAAAATTTCGTTCGTCTTTTTTATGTCATTTTTCCAACCTAATAAAAATCGTTTTATATTCCTATTCTTCAAATCCTCTATTTGCGTAGCGAGTATGTTGACGTCAGTGTGTAATAAACCTCCAAGCAGACGAGTTCCTACATATTTGCTTGTATTTCAGGCCTTGAGTTGAAAGATCAAGCAGACTACTACCAACATCTGATGCTTTTTTACTACAAAAAGGGGGGGAGCTACAGAAACCGCATAAAGATATGCCATGTGTATGGGGAGAATGTTGTTACAGAACGGGTGTGCAAGAAATGGTTTGCTCGATTCTGAAAAGGACATTTCTCAGTGAAGGATGCCCCTCGCTCTGGCCGGCCAAAGATGATCAACAGTGACCAAGTGAAAGCCGTAGTTGAACAAGATTGCCGTTTGACAACCAGACAAATCGCAGACTTTCTCAAGATTTCTAAATCGGGGGTGGAAAATGAATTGCATAAACTCGGCCATTTTTCTTAATTTTGTTTTTTTAAAACTTAGTTCACCCCAAACAATGTAATTTGCAACTGTAGACGAAAGGGGCTACTGAGAATTAGGGTGAAAGTTTCGGGTGTCATCCTGAATTGGGAACTGTGCAGCGAGATGCTTGTTCACATCAGTTTTAAATTTCTGCATGTCGGTGCAGTCGGGGAAAAGAGGGAGCAGGGAGGGAGTTCCAAAGGCTGGCAGTTCGAGAGAAGAAGCTATTGACATCTGGGAACTTCCACAGTGAATGGGTGGGATTTAGCTTATTGTCAGGTTGGTCGAGTGTATTTACGTCGAGGGGGCACAAGAGCAGCAAGTTCATCGGAGCACATTCCATTCCAGTACTTGTAAAACAAGCACAATGATGCAACATTGCCGCGATGGGAAATAATACTGAAATTTGATGTATTTTCCTGAATGACTTATGTGTGTGATATTTTAAAGAGGGCTGACGAAGAGACTGTTTAGAGTCATAAAAAGTAAAATACAAAATATTAAAAAATCCAAATTGTCTTGGAAAGGATCGTACGCCAAATAATCGTTGTGTTTTAATTCTTGAAACTGATATAAACAATGTTCTAATTTTGTATATCTCAACTTATTATATATATATATATATATATATATATATATATATATATATATATATATATATATATATGAAAAAGAATGGAAAGGAATTAGAGAAGCAAAAGCCAAATCAAATTTCAATTCAATTGCTCAGAGCAAGGTATATTCCGCAAAAAGGCAATTTATTCAAGTTAAATTTTCCTTAAGCCAGGCTTTTCAAATATCAAAATCTTATCATCAGAGGAAGTCGCTGGGATAGATAAGTTGGCAAAGGCCAAGATTTAAAATTTGAAAAAATAAAATAAAAGTTGTAGGGAAAGAAACACAGGGCAAAACTCTGCCCGAATGCAAGCAAATACCACTTTATTTTATATATATATATATATATATATATATATATATATATATATATATATATGTAAATATTTGTTATTGTTTATTTATTTATCTATGGACGTATACGTTTCGTCTCTTTTCAATCACGACTCATCAGCATAGAAGTACGACTATTCACCACCGGTCACACGATTCGAAATCCTGGATTACAAGTATTTTTCAACCCAATCCAACAGCTTAAAAACAATTATAATTTTAACACTTTTAGAGGCGGCGAAACGTACAGGCATTCAACTTCTATAAGTGAAGGAATTATGCATAT
>OY744535.1:23204682-23259682 GCA_963556195.1 Sepiola atlantica
CATGGTTTTGAATATAAACCCCCATTATCATATTTATTCTGAAACTAAACTATCTATGATATTTAGATAAGCAAGCAAAGAAGGTGGGCTCCCTTTACCGTGCTAGTAAACTCCTAACACCTGACATCATCCTGTATCTCTACAAAGCCACCATCCACCCATGCATGGAGTATTGTTGCCACATCTTGGCTGGTGCATCATCTACTAGTCTCTCCCTCCTTGACAAGGTCCCAAAAAGAGTCGCCAACCTAATAGGTCCCTCACTGTCAACCAATCTCCAGTCCCTGTTCCATCGCCGCAATGTAGCATCACTGTGCTTGTTTTACAAATACTTCTAATGGATTATGCTCCGATGAACTGGCTACTCTGGTGCCCCCTCTACGTAAATTCACTAGACCAACTCGACAATCAGCTAAATCCCATCCATTCACTGTGGAGGTCCCCAGATGCCGGAGAGGTTTCTACTGCAATAGCTTTTATTCCTCGTGCTGCTGGCCTCTGGAACTCCCTCCCTGCTCCCTGTTTCCCCGACGGTACTGACATGCAGAAATTTAAAACTAATGTAAACAGACATCTCGCTGCGCAGCTCCCAATTTAGGTTGACCCCCCCCCCTCCAACCTTCTCTCTTTTTTCTCAATAGCCCCTTACGTCTACAGTGGCGGCCTGCCTTGTTTGAGGTGAACTATGTTTTAAAAAAAAAGTATATTTCCTTTTTATCAAAGGAGCTACAGCATTTATCGTGGGGTCTACGTTCGCACTTCGTGCGTATGAACAATTAAAAAAATACTTTTTTTAATTTGTTTTACTTGATTTATAGCTAGAAAATGTAATCGTAAATGAATATATATTAATGCGATTTAAATGTTACTACAGCTTAGAAACGTCGTTGAAATGATGGACTTTGACATTTTAGAAACAGCCAACATGGCGCGAGATTTTGTCAAATAAATAAAACATTTATTAAAGCATTTAAAAAAAGGAAAGGAAACGATTTAATAAATATTTCATTCATTTGACAAAATCTCGCGTCATGTTGGCTGATTCTAAAATTTCAAAGTTTATCATTTCAACGGCGTTTCTAAGCTGTAGTAACATTTTTTTTTTTTTTACATTTTTTTTTTTTTAATTTTTTTTTTTTTTTTAATTTTTTTTTTTAATTTTTTTTTTTTTACATTTTTTTTTTTTATCCACCTCCCACAAGGTAAGATGTGACACAAGGTCGGGGAAAGTGGGATTAGATAAGCCAGCGCTCGAGAGGTGAGCACTCTGGCCATTTAAAAATTGCCTGGGCAACCCCGTCGGCATTCCCCGGTAGGGGCGCCTCAGACAGTAAGCAATAAACTTACTCCTCCCCAAAGAGGGAAGGCAACGTCTGGGAGGGTGCACCTCCTAGAGACTGCACAGGACCAGTCTTGTGCAGTATCCATCGGAACAGATACTACACTTTGATCTTGGCCAAAAAGCCAACGATCGATTGGCGATGTAGTATTATTTACTCCTCTCCAGGAATTAGGCACAAGGCCAGTTTTATCCTACTCCCACAAGTAAGATGTGACCCAAGGTCGGGTCGGAAAGTGGGGATTGAAAAGCCAGCGCTCGAGAGGTGAGCACTCGATTGGCGATGTAGTAACATTTAAATCTCATTAATGTATATATTATTTATAAATTAGTTATCCATAGACGCGCGTACATTTTGTCGCATACGGCGCCTCAGGGTGGCTGTACTTTTGACGAGATTCGAAACCGAGATCAAAGTCACAGTAATCCAGCGCCCTAACCGATTAGGCTACGGAATCTAAATAAATAAATGCGAAGGTTTCCCCCCCCCCTCCCTATCCTCATCATATTAACATCAAAACGGGTCACGCTTATTTAACTCTATGATACAAAATTAGATTTTTAAAAACCGTATACATAGTAATCTGAAAACATTAAAAATTTTGTTTGGATTTCTTAATTTGCATATTTATTCCATGAATATTTTCTAATAAATGAATGTTCTGTAATCTACATTTATTAATTTGCATTGTCATATTTTCTTATATTACACGCAATCCTTTTGGCCAAGATCAAAGTGTAGTATGTGTTCCGATGGATACTTTGTCCTGTGCAGTTCTAGGAGGTCAACCCTCCCAGGCTTTGCCTTTTCACCCTTTCAGAAGGGGTCAGTTTATTGCTAATCGCCTAAGGCACCCATACCGGGGAATGCCGCCGGGGCTGCCGATGCAATTTTTGTTGGCCAGAGTTCTCTTCAGTTTCTAGGGCGCTGGCGTTTCAAATCTCACTTTCTCGACCTTGTGTCATATCTGAGCGCTGTTGGAGGAAGATAAATCTCTTCGTCGATAGAAAAACGTCTGATGTCGCTGTATTGCTAAGAACCCATACTAAAAAAGGCCTAGCAATAATAGAAAATAATGTTTTTATTTTTAAATGAATGAAAACCCTGATTTAATCGATTATTGTATTATATTTTAATGAGGGTAGATTCTGATGTCATAAGATCATCCTCCCAGGAATTACCTCTGCCGTTTTCAGTGGATTAATACTCCCAAGTATTATATCCTCCTTTGGGGTGGGGTAATGTAATATCTGTTTAGTTTTCATGAGACCATGCTCACAGGAATTACTTTCTCCTTTTACGGAGAGAACCTCGCAGGTATTAAATTCTCTCTTGGGAGTGGGGAGGTAGTGTACTCCCAGGAATTACCTTATGCTAGTAGTGGATTAATACTCCCAGGTATTATATCCTCCTTTGTGATGGGGTAATGTATATCTGTTCTCTTGTCATGAGACCATGCACACAGGAATTACTTTCTCATTTTATGAAGAGAACCTCGCAGGTATTAAATTCTCTCTTAGAGGCGGGGGGGGGTAGTGTACTATCTATTCCGTTGTCATGATACCATATTCTCCCAGTCATTACCTCCTCTTTTGGGGATCAGTGTACTATATGTTCGTTCGCCATGATATTATCCTCCCAGGGTAGCAAAAATAGGCGACTGGAAAGAGCATATATTTGCTAGCTATTTTATAAATAAAATATAAAGTACGACAATAGAATGGAGGTAACGCAACTCCCACATAGCATTTTGGCTAAGATCAAAGTGTAGTATCTGTTCCGATGGATACTGCACCCCATACTGGTGTTTTCTTGGCCTCCGGGCTTGATTTACGCCGGTCAATGGGTCTGTCCTGTGCAGTTCTAGGAGGTCCACCTTCCCAGGCTTCGCCTCCTCTCTTTGGGGAAGAGTAAGTTTATTGCTTACTGCCTGAGGCGCACCTACCGGGGAATGCCGACGGGGCTGCCCAGGCAATTTTTAAACCCCACTTTCCCGACCCGACCTTGGGTCACATCTTACTTGTGGAAGTAAGATAAAAACTGGCCTTGTGCCTAACTTCTGGAGAGGAGTAAATCAAAACTCCCTCATAGCATTCAGGTGAATATTCACCAGTAGATAAGTAAACATTGTCTCTATCGCCAAAACAATAACAAAAGCAACAATTTCTGTGTAAACATACGCATATATATATATATATATATTATAATATAAAATGAAGTAATAAAATAAGGTGTCAATCAAATTTTATTAGAATTCAAAGTTCATGCAAAGCATCCTTAAGTCCTTAGCTCATGAGTTTTCAAAGATAATTCTTCTCTTCAGAGGACCATTACCGCAGTTATACTACTACAGGCAATAAAATTACGCTTTGAAAATATATAAAATTATATACACAAATATATAAAAATACATAACATCAAACATATCAATCCAAAAACATACTTTTGTTGAATCCATACAGTCCATCCAGGTCATACAAGTTGAGAAGCATAATCAGGAAGGACATTACTCCAAGATACAAACAGCAGTCCAAATATGTGAAATTGAAGGGGCCGGCAAGGTTATCCAGTCGCGAAATGTGTCCATATTCAATGTTAATGATAAATAAATCAATCAAAATAATACAAAAAGTCCAATCAAAGTTCCGAGATCCCAACATGTGCAACTCCAATCAAATCCAAATTCGTTGTTTAATTAGAAAACCAGCTAAATCCGAATTGAGCAAAACAAGACGGAATCTTAACAATTAAATCTTGAATTAAACTATAAAATTATTGGAATTTAATAACTTCGTAATTTTTAACTTCATAAATATTCTAAATTACTTGATGGGGCTAGATTTGTGAAGTCGGTTTTTTACTGTAAGCCAGATTTTAAGTAATACTTTTGGATGGGTACGTGATGACTTGACCTAATTTTCCTAACTCCCTTTTAGTTTTCTTTTAACTTCTTAGCTCCTTCCCCTTTGACATGGAATAAGCTTACTGACCCAGACAGTGAAAACCTAATTTGGGTGGGATGGATGGCGGGGTTGTATGTTGCTGTCTTTTCTTGAACCTGTCAAACAGGAAGTAGGACAGACATAATCTTGAACCCGTTGAAGTCATTCTGAGATGTAGACAATTTAATATCGCCTTCTGTTCGTTAGGGATTTGTCATGTCTGGTGAGAAGATCACTTATATATTTTTCGCTCTTCTGGCTAGATGTGATGGGAGTCCGTCTTGTTTTGCTCAATTCGGATTTAGCTGGTTTTCTAATTAAACAACGAATTTGGATTTGATTGGAGTTGCACATGTTGGGATCTCGGAACTTTGATTGGACTTTTTGTATTATTTTGATTGATTTATTTATCATTAACATTGAATATGGACACATTTCGCGACTGGATAACCTTGCCGGCCCCTTCAATTTCACATATTTGGACTGCTGTTTGTATCTTGGAGTAATGTCCTTCCTGATTATGCTTCTCAACTTGTATGACCTGGATGGACTGTATGGATTCAACAAAAGTATGTTTTTGGATTGATATGTTTGATGTTATGTATTTTTATATATTTGTGTATATAATTTTATATATTTTCAAAGCGTAATTTTATTGCCTGTAGTAGTATAACTGCGGTAATGGTCCTCTGAAGAGAAGAATTATCTTTGAAAACTCATGAGCTAAGGACTTAAGGATACTTTGCATGAACTTTGAATTCTAATAAAATTTGATTGACACCTTATTTTATTACTTCATTTTATATTATAATATTAATGCTCTATCCAGTATATTGAGCTTCAGTTTTTTTATCCGGCTGTTTCACTAATTATAAGATATTAGTTGACGCTTATATCTTTTGTTGGATTGCTTCATATATATATATATATATATATATATATATATATATATATATATATATATATATATATATATATATATATATATATATATATATATATATATATATATATATATATTTAAGGAAATTATAGTCTGCTTGAAGCATTGCTGGTAAATAGAAATGTAAGTTCGTAATCCGAGACAGGAGCAATGCAATATAGGTACCGGAAGGTGGAACAGATGAACAAAAATAAATGAGAAGCGAAAATATGAATGGAATCTCAAATCAATTTATTAATATTTCACGGTTTAAATACCAGAACAGTAAATAGAAAAAGGTTTACTGTCAAGCAATTTAAAAGGTCCGGAAAAAGAGTCAACTTTAAACTTTAATTTTCGAGAGTGGAACCTCTCATTATCAAAAGAAACAGATAAAAAATATGACCGAATGGTCGAAAAGGCGAGATGGACACAACTGTTGACGAAATGCCGCATATATATATATATATATATATATATATATATATATATATATATATATATATATATATATATATATATATATATATATATATATATAATTTATATTTAAATTCCCGAAACAGTTTTTCATGGTAAACAACTGATGATCCCTTAAAATAGTGTTAGAAACTAACTAATATAATAACTGTAAAAAATAAATTGACTTACATGAGTGATTTTCCACTGGAAGACTTGAGACTATAAGTTTTTTTTTTATTTTTATTATTATTTTTTTTATTTATTTTTTTAGTTTTTTTAGTTTTTTTTTTTTTTTATATAGTTTTAATGGTTGAGAAACTTCCAAGACTATATATTTAAATTAAATTTAAATTCCCGAAACAGTTTTTCATGGTAAACAACTGATGATCCCTTAAAATAGTGTTAGAAACTAACTAATATAATAACTGTAAAAAATAAATTGACTTACATGAGTGATTTTCCACTGGAAGACTTGAGACTATAAGTTTTTTTTATTTTTTATTTTTTTTTATATATAGTTTTAATGGTTGAGAAACTTCCGAGACTATATATATATATATATATATATATATATATATATATATATATATATATATATATATATATATATATATATATATAATGCAACGTTCCTTTATGTAGAAACCTCTCTGCTGCTACTTATAAAAATGTCCGCTCACTGACATAAATAAGTTTATTTCGGATGACTTTCAGATGACTATGCATACTGGCCTCATCGGTTAAAGCGTCGGATTTATACACAAACAACTCTTGTTCCTGGGTTCGAATTGCACGAACGGCTGGAATGGTTATCTCAACACTGATGATTCCTAAAGGATTAACAGTTTGTTAATAATATTACATATTTATTATTAAAAAAATTATATATAACCCCGATAAGCTTTCTATTTTTAGTGTGTACAGGATTGTTTATGATGCACAAACCATGCAATGGATAGTTTATAATACACTGACCGTGAAATGGATTGTTTATAATACACGGACCGTGAAATGGATTGTTTATAATACACGGACCGTGAAATGGATTGTTTATAATGAACCGACTATTAAATGGATTGTTTATAATCACCAACCATTAAATGGATTGTTTATGATGCACCGACTACGAAATGGATTGTTTATAATGCATCAACTATTAAATAGATTGTTTATAACGCATCGACCATGTAATGGATTGTTTATAATGCACCCACTATTAAATGAATTGTTAATAATGCACCAAACATGCAATGGATTGTTTATAATGCTTACACCATTAAGAGGATAATTTATAATGCACCAACGATGCAATGGATTGTTTATGATGGACCAACTATAAAATGGATTGTTAATAATGCACCAAACATGCAATGGATTGTTTATAATGCTTACACCATTAAGAGGATAATTTATAATGCACCAATGATGCAATGGATTGTTTATGATGGACCAACTATAAAATGGATTGTTTATAATGCACCAACTATTAAATTGATTGTTTATGATACACTAAGAAATAGATTGTTTATAAGGCACCAATAATGCAATGGATTGTTTATGATGCACCAACTGTGAAATGGATTGCTTATAACGCATCAACCAGGCACTGGATTGTTTATAATGTACACTTCATGAAATGGATTGTTTATAATGTACGAACCATGCAAAGGATTGTTTATAATGCACCCACTATTAAATGGATTGTTTATGATGCATCAACTATTAAATAGATTGTTTATAACGCATCAACCATGTAATGGATTGTTTATAATGCACCCACTATTAAATGGATTGTTAATAATGCACCAAACATACAATGGATTGTTTATAATGCTTACACCATTAAGAGGATAATTTATAATGCACCAACGATGCAATGGATTGTTTATGATGGACCAACTATAAAATGGATTGTTTATAATGCACCAACTATTAAATTGATTGTTTATGATACACTAACTAAGAAATAGATTGTTTATAAGGCACCAATAATGCAATGGATTGTTTATGATGCACAAACTGTGAAATGGATTGCTTATAACGCATCAACCATGCACTGGATTGTTTATAATGTACACTTCATGAAATGGATTGTTTATAATGCACGAACCATGCAATGGATTGTTTATAATGCACCCACTATTAAATGGATTGTTTATGATGCACCAAACATCAAATTAGTTGATTATGATGCACCAACGATAAAATGGATTGTTTATGAGGCACCAACTATTTAATGGATTGTTTCTGATGTACACATCATGAAATGGATTGCTTATAATGCACCAACTAGGAAATAGATTGTTTATAAGGCACCGACCATGCAATGGATTGTTTGTAATGCACCAACTATTAAATGGATTGTTTATAACGCATCAGCCATGAAATGGATTATTCATAATGAACCCACTATTAAATAGATTGTTTATAATGCACCAAACATTAAATGGATTGTTTATAATGCAGCGAACATGCAATGGATTGTTTATAATGCACACACCATTAAATGGATTGTTAATAATGTCCAACTATTAAATGGATTGCGTATAACGCATCAACTATGCAATTGATTGTTTATGATGCATCAACCATGAAATAGATTGTTTATGTTGCACCAACTATGGAATTAATTGTTTAGAATGCACCAAATATACAATGGATTTTTATTATGCACAAACAATGAAATAGATTGTTTATAATGCACCAGCCATGAAATGATTGTTTATAATGCACACACCATGCAATAGATTGTTTATGAGGGACCAACCATGCAATGGATTGTTTATGAGGGACCAACCATGCAATGGATTGTTCATAATGCACCAACCATGAAATAGATTGTTTATTATGCACAAACATTAAATGGATTGTTTATAATGCACCAACCATGGAATTGATTGTTTAGAATGCACCAAATATGCAGTGGATTGTTTCTGATGTACCAACCATGCAATGGAGTGTTTATAATGCACAATTATTAAATTATTTTTTTATAATGCACCAACTATGAAGTTAATTATTTATAATGCACACACCATTAAATGGATTGTTTATAATGTCCAACATTGCAATGGATTGTTTATGATGCACCAACTACGAAATGGATTGTTCATAATGCACCAACTATTAAATGGATTGCTTATAACGTATCAACCATGCAATGGATTGTTTATAATATACACATCATGAAATGGATTGTTTATAATGCACCAACAAGGCAATCGATTGTTTATGATGCACCAACTATGAGATGGATTGTTTATAATGCACCAACCATGGAATTGATTGTTTATGATGCACCAACTATGAGATGGATTGTTTATAATGCACCAACCATGGAATTGATTGTTTATGATGCACCAACCATTTAATAAATTGTGTATGATGCTTACAACATTGAATTAATTATTTATGATGCACCAACGATGCAATGGATTGTTTATGATGCACCAACGATGCAATAGATTGTTTATGATGCACCAACCATTTATTAATATATCCAGTCCACAACAGGTTGAGTGTCATTTTCGAAGGATGAAGCCATTGCCATGGATATGGGTGTGTTTGTTTTGTCAACATGTCGCGAATAGAGCGTTGTGTCGTCAGCAAGTATTACCATCTTTAACATTATTTGCAGACGACACAACGCTCTATTGTCGACATGTTGGCAAAACAAACGCAAGGCAATGGCTTAATCTTAAGAAAATGCCACTCAACCTGTTGTGGAATGAAAATATAACTGCATTAAATGCAGCCATGGCAAAGCTCATTTCGTTTAACAATTATAAGAAGCAAATGATTGCCACCTTACCTGAGAGTTCAACATTCAAACTCCTCGGCCTAACATTTACGGGAAACATAAAGTTTTAACAAATACCTAGAATATACTGCCAAGTCTGACATTATCTTCCGGGCTAGAAGACAATTCTCACCTGCAAGTATCCTATATCTCTAAAAAGTCACTTCTTGGCCTTTTGGCTCAGATCAAAGTGTAGTATCTTTTCCGATGGATACTACACCCCATAGACTGGTATTGTCTTGGCCTTCGGGGCTTAATTTACGCCGGTCTATGGGTCTGTCCTGTGCAGTTCTAGGAGGTCCACCCTCCCAGGCTTCGCCTCCCGTCTTTGGGGAGAAGTAAGTTTATTGCTTACTGCCTGGGGCGCTCCTACCGGGGAATGCCGACGAGGCTGCCCAGGCAATTTTTAATGGCCAGAGTGCTCACCTCTCGGGCGCTGGCTTCTCAAACCCCACTTTCCCGACCCGACCTTGGGTCACATCTTACTTGTTGGAGGAAGATAAAACTGGCCTTGTGCCTAACTCCTGGAAAAGAGTAAATAAATACTCATGAATGGAGTATTGTTGCAACGTCTGGGCTGGTGCACCAGCCACTAGTCTCTCTCTCTCTCTCTCTCTCTCTCTCTCTCTCTCTCTCTCTCTCTCTATCTCTCTCTCTCTTAAGCAGTGTCCAAAATAGAGCTACAAAATAGGTCATACACTGTGTACCATTCTCCAGCCCCATTATTCTATTTTCACGATTAAAATAATTGTCAGCTATGGTCCACGTTGCTACATAAATTGATCCTCCCAATGCCAACAACGGTGGCCGAAATATTCGATAACAGAAAATTCGGTAACAGAAAATTCCGTAAGGGAAAATTTGGTAATGAAGAATTTAGTCATTTTGGCAAGTGAGGAAAATTCGGCAACTATGAAATTAATATCAATTGAAAATAGATTTTAGGACCGTTGTGGGGGTATTCGGGGATCTCTACCCTATTATTTTAAATAGGGATATAACCACCCTCCCCAAAAGAATTTTTTTTTAATTCATAAGAAATCGCTTGATTTTCGCGAAAAAAATTTTTTAAATCGCTTGATTTTCGAGAAAAGTTCCAAAGAAATCGCTTGATTTTCGGGAATTTCTTTTAAAAATCGCTTGATTTTCGCGAAAAATTCCAAATAATCGCTTGTTTTTTTGCGAAAATTTTTTTTAAATCGCTTGATTTTCGGGAAAAGTTCCAACGAAATCGCTTGATTTTCGGGAATTTCTTTTAAAAATCGCTTGATTTTCGTGGAAAATTCCAAATAATCGCTTGATTTTCGCGAAAAATTCCAAAGAAATCGCTTGATTTTCGGGAAATCTTTTTTAAAATCGCTTGATTTTCGGGGAAAATTCCCAAAAATCGCTTGCTTTTCGCGAAAAATTCCAAAGAAATCGCTTGATTTTCGGGAAAAATTTTTTTTTTAAATCGCTTGATTTTCGGGGAAAATTCCAAATAATCGTTTGATTTTCGCGAAAAATTCCAAAGAAATCGCTTGATTTTCTGAAAAATGTTTTTAAAAATCGCATGATTTTCGCGAAAAATTCCAAAGAAATCGCTTGATTTTCGGGAAAATTTTGTTTTTTAAATCGCTTGATTTTCGAGAAAAATTCCAAAGAAATCGCTTGATTTTCGGGAAAAAAATTTTTTTTAAATCGCTTGATTTTCGAGAAAAATTCCAAAGAAATCGCTTGATTTTCGGGAATTTTTTTTAAAAAATCGCTTGATTTTCGAGAAAAATTCCAAAAAAATCGCTTGATTTTCGGGAAAAATTTTTTAAAAATCGCTTGATTTTCGCGAAAAATTCCAAAGAAATCGCTTGATTTTCGGGAAATTTTTTTTAAAAATCGCTTGATTTTCGCGAAAAATTCCAAAGAAATCGCTTGATTTTCGGGAAATTTTTTTTAAAAATCGCTTGATTTTCGCGAAAAATTCCAAAGAAATCGCTTGATTTTCGGGAATTTATTTTTTAAAATCGCTTGATTTTCGAGAAAAATTCCAAATAATCGCTTCATTTTCACGAAAATTCCAAAGAACTCAGACTATAGAGACCGTTTCGCTTGATATTCGCGCTTATTTCCAATCGCTATTTATTTCATAGTTACCGTATTTGCATACTTTGTTTAAATTACAGAATTTTCCGTTACCAAATCTTCTGTTACGGATTTTTTCCGTTACCAAATTTTCCCATATCGAATTAACCAAAATTCGTCTACAACATAATGCCATGAACCTAATTAAAATAATCAAACCTAACAGAAAGGTTCACCACGAATAAATATTTGCTGATATTAAGAACTTGAAGCATAAAGACTTTTTCCAAAATTGAGTGGAGTCATTAAATGTATAAAACGTGTTGATATGCCGCAAAAAAAACATTTAATTATTTCTTTTCCACAAATTAAAATAATTAAAACCGCCTTTAATTTTTCATTTCTCACACCGAGCGAGTTTGAATTATCTACTAGACATAATCCTGGAGTGTTCTCGGTCTGTCTGTATAAGGGTTTGTCAGGACAACCTGACATGAGGATACTTCACCTTATAAGTAAACCCTGGTCAAATATTAAAAAGAAACATAGTATTCGAAGCCCAAACAATAACCCTTCGACACGGCTATACACTGGCCTAACGAGGAATGGTGCACCTTCTGCTAGTTATATTACCCCAAGTAACAGCACTTAGCTAGATACTCCACCAGACTAGATGAATTCTTGTCCTCGAATCCGGTAAGAACAAGAGACAACAAGAAAGATATACTATAACATAGTACACTGGTCAATTGGGGAGAGGAAAATGAATGTTCTTCACTTCTTTAATAACTCAACGTTTGAGAGATAAAATAGATCTTTAGTTGAACACTCGGATATAGAGATCAAGTGTTAGCCACAGGAAGGGGTCCGTTGATTTCTGAGAACTTCAACTGAAGTAAAATGAAAAGGATTTGATTACTGAGACTTTGCCATCTATCCATCCATATCCCATAACGTCAAGGACATCGCCGGGGAGTTAGGCAGATATTCTAGCTGTCCTAACTTTTCAGTGGACATGATAGAACCTGGTTTAGCCCATGCCCTACCCAAGCAACATACAGTACCTGGTATTCCCAAATGGTCACCAATTTACTGCTGGACAGGCTCAACGTTGCTTAACTTCAGTGATCTAACGGGAACCGGTATGTCAACGTGATTATGGCGTACATAAAACTTTACACGTAAGTAAGTAAAAAAACAATTTTAAACACTGGGCATTTATGCTGGGCAAATCTCACATGGTCTCACGAGAATCGTTTTTTTTTTTTTAATTTCTCAATAAAGTTTTCCAAAAGCGGAAGTGTTTCTGTCGTATTACTTGTCTTAATCGAAAGACGAGGCATTCAGTGTCTGTGTAAATAGCATCGCCAATTGAAAACGGAAATCGTGAGTCCGTTTTACGCCTTTGCCAGCGTGTGTCAAGCTCATCAATGGGATTGGATCAAAAGAGGGACATTATTTTAGTGTGAGGGGGGGAGGGGGAGGGTAGTGAATGGGAGGAATAGTGATGCGGATACTTCGAAGACACGAATCAGAAACTGTTGTCTAACACTTGATCAGACAGTAACAAGAACGTAGACGCCGATGTAATTCGGCACAAACAAAGAATCTGGTTCAAAACGGACAAGCTTGTAACTATTCTATTTATCTTCCTCCCACAAGGTAAGATGTGACACAAGGCGGGAAAGTGAGATTTGAAAAGCCAGCGCCCGAGAAGGTGAGCACTCTGGCCTACAAAAAATGCCTGAGCAGCCCCGTCGGCATTCCCCGGTAGGGGCGCCTCAGGCAGTAAGCAATAAATTTACTCCTCCCCAAAGAGGGGAGGCAAAGCCTGGGAGGGTGGACATCTTAGAACTGCACAGGACAGACCCATAGACCGGCGTAAATCAAGCCCAGAAGGCCAAGACGATACCAGTCTATGGAGTGCAGTATCCATCGGAACAGATACTACACTTTGATCTTGGTCAAAAGGCTTGTAACTATTAGTTCATCCTATAAGTTTTGTCCGAATTTTAAATTTTCTGAAATTTTATAGAAAGTGGAAATGTCTAATCGGGCGCAAATGAATAACTTAAGCGTTATCCAGTACACGTGGATCGATTCAGGGACCCGGATGTACGAAATGTTTCGTGGATTCTAATGTGTATAAATAGACAAACCAAAAGACAGTTGGAGAAAAAAAGCTTCCTGTGCAGAACTTGGTTCAAGAGGACGGCTCAACAAGAATTTGTTAAGATTGGAATTGAAGACGACCATGCTGTAGTCAGCTGGGAAACAGACCCGCGGTATTGTGTTCCACAGACGAATAGTTCTAGGAAAGAAACTTTACTCATATGAAGACCATTTAGTTTTAGGCACACAGAGAAAAGGAAATGTTTGACAGTGGTTGTAGCTAGACGAGTTTTTGTTGCAAATGTTTTACAGGAGGGAACCATTGATTGGAGCTCAGTCGAGAACTTACGATGAAAATGGCGGTAGAGCAGAGAAAGACTAGCAACATCTCTTCTGTGAGAAAGTGGCTCTAAGGAAGAGAAAAAAGGCATTCTCCATTAGATTTCGAATAAGTTTTCTACTCTTTCAAGGTAGGAAAGGGTGCTCTGAGCGGCACCTCCCCAGATGTGGCAACAGCACCTCCCCATCTTAGGACGTATTTGACTCTTATAAAAGTGGATATTTGCGTCAGGCGTGAGATAACTTTTTGGGCCGGTAGAATGATGTGATCATTCTTCCAGCTACCTTGGTAACGGATTTGATGTAAGTTTTCCATTTCAAGACTGAAGTTAAGGTCAGTCCTAGAAGCTGACGAAAGGAGGGGGTTCCTCGAGGAGAGAGAACCATTCATTTCAATCGGGAAAAAAAGTGGAGATCCGAGTGTTGGTGGTGAAAGGAGAGAAGCTTGGTTTTAGAAGTATTGAAAGTAACAAGCCACATTTCCCCCATTGCACCACGTGCTTCAGGTAAGAAGAGAGAGAGAGAGAATCAGAAAGATCTTGACCATTGATGCTCTTCGAAGTGTTGCCATAGTTGTAGTCTGCATAAATGTCGAGGAATGATCTTAGAATGTGATTCTTTAATCACGCTGGCGCTTAAGAGTTCTGCACATCAACGACCACTTTTATGAACCTATCAGAGAGAAAAGATTTGATGGTCGAGATGACATTTCCAGATATTCCATAATTAGGAAGCTTGTGAAGTAGAACTTTATGCCAAACGCTATCCAAAGCCTCTGATATGTTAAGAGCTACTGCGATTCTGATGAGTAGGTTAGCTAGTGTAAGCACTACTTAGTTACAAAGTAATTACTAACTAAATATATGCGCGGTTAGCCGATCATTTTCTGCGGGAATGAAATATAGACGCTTCTATGTAGCTTACTTGCGATGTTTTCATACTACTACTACTTCTACCACTACTACCACTACTACTGCTAAGCTCTACTAAGTGAATACTGAAAATACGTACACAATATAATTATATAAACTTTTAACAGTATATGTGTATATACCTGTAATAATAATAATAATAATAATAATAATAATAATATATATATATATATATATATATATATATATATATATATATATATATATATATATACATATATATATATATATATATATATATATATATATATATATATATATATATATATATATATATATATTATCTAATTACCTTTCTGGTACCTAAGGTACTTAAGCTTTATTTTTTATTTTTTTTATTTTTTAATGCAACTTTAATTCCTATATAATTTTATTGCTAGCTACCATATTGGAGAATGGTTCTTGGGTGTAGTGTTTAGATAGTATTATTATTATTATTATTATTATTATTATTATTATTATTATTATTATTATTATTATTATTATTATTATTATTATTATTATTATTATTATTATTATAAAAAAAATTTATTATTATTATTGTTATAATTAATGCCCTTTGATATGCAAATTATCATATCATACGGTAGTCTTAAGGGTAATATATTATTATTAGTAGTAGTAGTAGTATTTTATTATTATTATTATTTATTTATGTATATATTAGTGAAATTTTAAGCTGAATTATTTCGACACTTTATTATTGGGGAAATGGTAGTTTAATCAGTACCATTGGAGAGCCATGAATATTATAACTGTCCTGTTTTTAAATCTCCGAAACAGTTACATGGTAAACAGCTGATGATCCCGTGTTAATATTAGACGCTTAAGGTCTCCTGTTTTTGTTTCACTGTTAGATACTTACACCCCCACCTTTTTATTTTTTTATTTATGAATTTTCCAACGAATGTTAAGTCTGCAATATCTTGGATTTAGTTAGTTTCTCTGGGAATTTAAACTGCATTTTCCTTTTTTTCTTTTTTTTTTGTTCAAAATGACTCAACGCTTCTTTAGACTATATATATATATATATATATATATATATATATATATATATATATATATATATATATATATATATATATATTCTTAAAATAAACTAACCGTCCAGGTTAGCGACAAATAATAAAAACGCACAAGTAAACACCGGTCGACTATCATAAAAAAATCAGCATGTATATATATGTATATATATATATATATATATATATATATATATATATATATTACTATTTCATGTATCCACATAAAATTTCATAAGGAGATATAATTTTTTATGCATCAATTTTCAGTATTTACTTCAACAGTGCTCGATACGTAAGTAGAGCTAGGTATATATATATATATATATATATATATATATATATATATATATATATATATATATATATATATATATATATAACAGAAACAATTTGATCGGCTATTGATACCTGCGGTTTTACGGAAGCACTAAAAATTCCACGCGTTCGGCATGAGAATACCAAGTGTGTCTGTTCTTCAGCCGATGGTCTGAAAGATGAAAAAAGGACACACTTTTGCCCAAAGAGCGGGATTTTCAGTGCTTCCGTATAGATCACCGATCGAATTATTGTGTAGTTTTATTTGCAATAAAAAATATCATACTCTTACATACGTAATTGAGTACTGAGGTTATTTCTTTAGAACCCCCCCCCCAGAACACCATTTTACTATATATATATATATATATATATATATATATATATATATCGGCCTCTACGTTCGTTTGACGCGATGACCCAGACAAAACCTTTCTTTCAAGGCTGAGGCAATGAACTCATTTTCAACTAGTACATCCCTCCCCCTCCTAAAAAAAACTCCATAGACGGCTACTGCTAACACGCAGCCTTGTTGCCTTTCTCACTTTTTTCTTTTTTCTTTTTACTCGCCGCTTTCAGGCAAGTCAAATGTTTGTAGGATATTTCTTCATTTTTCTTCATTCGGAGGAAGTCTTAAAATAAAGGCGAAACATTGATGAATACATAAATGATATAGTTTTTGGCGTTCCTATTTTCATTTTCCATATATATATATATATATATATATATATATATATATATATATATATATATATATATAGTAAGTTATGAAACGCGGGGGATGAAACGCGGACGCCTCTGTGTAGCTTAATTGCTGTAAATATATTTCCATAACTTACTACTTAGCTCTACTTACGTATCGAGCACTGTTGAAGTAAATACTGCAAATTGATAGATAAAAAAATTATATCTCCTTATAAAATTTTATGTGGATACATGAAATAGTAATATATATATATATATATATATATATATATATATATATATATATATATATATATATATATAATCCATGTAAAATTTACGAACACAGGGTAAAAATCAAACCCAGAGAATCCTCACTGGGTTTATATAAGAGTGCTCAATAATAAATAAAGTTGTTTAATGGTTATAAAGACTTTTAATTATACAAATATTATTTGGCTACAGATTCGCAAAACGTTTCCGTCACAGCTATAGGAAGCCATGCCATTTCAAGCCAACGTCTTTTCTTTACGTATTTATTTAATTGAATGAAACATATTTAGTCTCAAAAAATTCAAATCACCTTAAAATCGTTAAGTTTTTTTTCATTCATTAATTAATTTATTTAATTTTTGAATCACCTTTTTTGTTTGCATAAAAAAAAATCCTTAAAACTATTATATATTTTCTATTCATTTGTTTCATTTTACTTTAGTCAAAGTTCTTATAAATCAAGGGGCCCTTTCCTGGGACTAACACTTGATCTCTACATGAGACACATAGATATTCGAATATTCTATTAAAGTTCTCCTTTACCTGTCAAACGTTGAGTCAGTAAAGAAGTTAAGAACATTAATTTTCTCTCTCCCCAATTGACCAGTTAACTATGTTATATAGTTCATCTTTCTTGTGGGCTCTTGGTTTTAACGGATTCCAGGACAAGAATTCATCTAGTCTGGTGGAGTATCCAATTAAGTGCTGTTACTTGAGGTAACATTACTCGGAAAAGGTGCACTATTCCTCATATAAGCCATTGTGGTGTAGCCATACTGAGGAGATCTTATTTGGGTTTCGAATACTATGTTATTTTGAATATTTGGTCAGGGTTTACTTGTAGGAGTAAGTATCTTCATGTCGGGTTGTCCTGAAAAACCCTTGCACAGAGAGACCTTAGACACTCGAGGTAAGTGTCTAGTATGCATTCAAGTTCTCTCCATTGTTTTATTTTACTTCAGTCGAAATTCTCAGAAATCAATGGAACCACTTCCTTGGGCTAACACTTGATCTCTATATAAGATAGTATATCTTAATATATCTGAGGTTGTTATAGTATATCTTTATTGTGGTCTCTTGATCTTAGCAGATTCCAGGACAAGAATTCATCTAGTCTGGTGGAGTATCCAGCCTAATGCTGTTTCTTTGAGGTAACATGACTTGGAGAAGGTGCACCATTCTTCGTATGAGCCAGTGTATAGCCGTGTGAGGGGATCTTATTTGGGCATCGAATACTATGTTATTTTGAATATTTGGTCAGGGTTTACTTGTAGGGGTAAGTATCCTCATGTCAGGTTTTCCTGACAAACCCTTGTACAGAGAGACCGAAGACACTCGAGGATGGTGTCTAGTAGGTAATTCAAACTTACCTGCAGGTAATTCAAACTCGCCAGTAGGTAATTCAAACTCACCTTTGTGTAAATAGTGTGTGTGTAAATGGTGTGTATGTGTGCGTATGCAGGTTCATATACACTTCTGCGTATGTAGATGCTTATATACGTGTGTTTTCATGTGCGTGTTTGAGGGTATGCGTGAGCGGATTGATGTATGTCGGGGTTCAGGTGATTTGAAAGGTTGGTGTAAGGTCGATTGGCATGCCAATCCCGTCTCGAACCAGACATCACATTCATAAGCCAAAGAGAACAGGGGATGCTAGCGGGTAGGGGTGGGTGGTTCGCCGGTTGAGAGGTGTGCAGGGGGTTGAACGTGCCATATGCCACGCGCCACCGAACGACGTCGACCCTTACCGCTCATGCCGAGCAACAGACAGTTCTGTCGGTAGCGATTATCTGAAGCTTCAACATTCCGCTCTCTTACAACCCGGCATTTCATTGTTCTACCAGTTGTTAGACAGCAGAATTGCGGGGCGCGAAGCAGAGGGGGCGGCGAGAAAATGGCGAACACGCGACATGTTTTGTTGGAGGCATTCAATCATTATAGCCGTGAAAAGGGTTAAAAAAAAAAAGAAAGGAAAAATGCACAAGAAAATATATCAAAATAAATAAAATAAAAAATGTATTTCATACGCACCAATGATCTGACAAAGTTAAAGATTTAAGACCATTTTTACTTATAATAAATGAACAACTAACTTTTATGTTCCATATATATATATATATATATATATATATATATATATATATATATATATATATATATATATATATATATACATATATATATTTACATATATATATACATATATATATATACATATACATATACATATATATATATATATATATATATATATATATATATATATATATATATATATATATATATATTTATTTTGGTACAGAAAAATTAGTACAACATTCGTACCGTCGGTTTCAAGCACAGAAGGACTTGGCCATCCGACTCTCTTCAGCTTATCTTGACAACTGTTTCGGCAATGTGAAGTCACGTGTCACTCTCGTTTGGACGATATAATAATTAATATATATTATAATGATTAATATATATTACTTTTAAATAAATAAAATAAAATTAGTTTTACCTTTCCCTGTCATCAGTACAGGGATAGTAATCTCAGACGGTCGCACAGTTCGAACCCCTGCCACAGAACTAACCTAATTTCCGTAAGCAAGCGCTGTAACCATAAAGCAATCCAACAAAAGATATAAGCGTCAACTAATATCTTATAATTAGTGAAACATCCGGATAAAAACTGAAGCTCAATATACTGGATAGAGCATTAATATTATAATATAAAATGAAGTAATAAAATAAGGTATCAATCAAATTTTATTAGAATTCAAAGTTCAAGCAAAGTATCTTAAATCTTAAAAAGCTCACGAGTTTTCAAAGATAATTCTTCTCTTCAGAGGACCATTACCGCAGTTATAACACTACTGGTAATAAAATTAAACTTTGAAAATATATAAAAATATATACACAAATACATAAAAATACATAACATCAAATATATCAACCCAAAAACATACTTTTTTGTTGAATCTATACAATACATCCAGGTCGTACAATTTGAAAAACATAATCAGGAAAGACATCCAGAGGGCTGACTGAAGACTAATCCAGGTTATAAATAGCAGTCCAAATACGAGAAATTGAAGGAGCTGACAAAGTTATCCAGTCGCGAAATGTGTCAATAATCGATGAAGTGAAAAGTATCCAATGTTTATGTTAATTATTACAACGATAAATAAATCAAATCAAATAATATAGAAAGTTCAATAAACTCACTTAAAATTCCAAAATCCTGATATGGGCAACCCAAATCAAATCAAAGTTCGTTGTTCAATTAGAGAGTTCGTTAAATCCGAATTGAGCAAAAATAATATTCAATCCCAACTGTATCTTGCAACCAGAGCGAAAAAATAATTAATCTTCGCCTGCCAGTGATTCAGCCATATTATAATATATATATATATATATATATATATATATATATATATATATATATATATATATATATATATTGGTACAGATAAATTAGTACAACATTCGTACCGTCGGTTTCAAGCACAGAAGGACTTGGCCATCCGACTCTCTTCAGCTTATCTTGACAACTGTTTCGGCAATGTGAAGTCACGTGTCACTCTCGTTTGGACGCGTTATTTGCTTAGAGTGTTATGTATGTTTGTTTAAATTTAGTGTAAGGAAAGTTTAATAATGTTTGAAAAAAGGGGAAGGGTGAAAAGTAACAGTTGAGATTTAAAACTGGAGAAGATTTAAAGAGATATAAAAAAATAAGAATAAAAAATGAAAAATAAAAAAAAACATATATTTCTATATAAATCCCGTGAGTCAATGTTTATAAGTAGCGTATATTTGGCCGTTACTGTTTTAGAGTTCTTATAAAGAAAAATAGGGTGAGAAAATGGGTTTTAGGATTATACTTGTGAAGAGATAAAAACAAGTTTTTAAAAACAACATTAAATTCAAGTTTCCACATAAAATGTTATAAGGAGATATATTTTTTTTATATATCAATTTTCAGTATTTACTTCAACAGTGCTCTATACGTGAATAAAGCTAGGTAGTAAGTCATTAAAATATATTTGTGGCAATTAAGCTACACAGAGGCTCCCGCGTATCATCCCCGTAGCCTGGTGATTCCCTACAGGTATGGAACGCGGAAGCCTCTGTGTAGCTTAATTGTAATAATACATTTTCATAATTTACTATATATATATATATATATATATATATATATATTAATTTTAAATACATAAAATAAAATTAGTTTTACCTTTCATCAGTACAGGGATAGTAATCTCGGAAGGTCGCACAGTTCGAACCCTTGCCACAGAACTAACCTAATTTCCGTAAGCAAGCGCTGTAACCATAAGGCCACGGGACATTACCACATTCAAGAGAGGATTTAAGTTCTATTTATCCGAAGGGCGGCATATCAAGAAAGACTGACTAGAGATTCTACGAACGTTGTCGGAATATGCCTTATAGTTACGCGTCAGTCTATTTTTAACTCCCCCGAGCAGGGCTCAACTTTAATCTTATTAAAGGGGCTTATAATATTAATTTTAAATAAATAATACTAAATTATTTTTTACATATATACGTTAGCGTTTCGAGCTTTCGCTCTCATCAGTGCAGGGATGATAATCTCGGACTGTCGCACGGTTCGAACCCCTGCCACAGAATCAACCTAGACTCCCTATATTCCATTAACCATGTTTTTTATTTTTTATTCTTATTTTTTCCCATTTCCAAAATGCATAACATTTCTGTGATATGTATTTTTACGGTCCGTTTCTTTTGCCGTGAGCCAAACAACATTTTTATGTCAATATCGTCTCGGCAACACTACAAAATCATCAGAAAAATCAACACGGCAAAAGAAACGAGCCGTAAAAAATACATCTCACAGAAATGTTTTTTTTTAGAAATTTAAAATAAAAATAAAAATTTTAATTAAAAAACATGGTTATTTGAATATAAAATGAACTTGACTTATATATGCTCTGTTGTTACCGATTGACAATCATCGAGCTGAATCTTTTGAAGAGACTGCAAAATAAAAAGGCACTGATAGTATATGCTAATACATATATTGTCATAATTAATATCAAGGGAGACGCGAGAGCGCTCTATCCCTTAATAGACTACACGAATGGCCTATGCTGGAAATCTCATTTCTCTGATCAATCATAACTCAAAAACAAATAAACCAAATTAGTTAAAACTTTGCACAAAATTTTTATTTGATAGGTTCTATAAGTGTGTAGAATTTCAGCATCATCAGTCAAGGCAACCAGAGATCCAGAAAGTTCAATCATGAAATCATGTTATTTGTGAGTAGGAAGGTACGTACGTACATATGTGCCACTCTGTATCGCATCAACTATTTGATGGATTCAGCTGATTTTTGGCAGAGATAGACGTTCTAGGGTCTAGTTGATGGCATTTTAATTTCAGTTTACCATATACCTTAGATTTCCAGAAAATTCAAAAAACCTTCAAAATGACCATTGTATTGAGGCATAGCATTTACAAGAGTAGTGACATTCCATGAAAAATGCCAGTATACTGAAATCATATGCCCTTAATAGGGTTAAGATGAAAATGCATTTACACTAAATGTACATAAGCAAGGAATTCCCAAATGTTTACACTTTTATTGTCAAGGGGATGACTACATATCAACCAAGCCATTTCATTATCACATCACTACAGTATAAATATCTATGCATAAGTGGATGAAGTGTGTGAGTTGCGCTGAAGAAAAATTCCTACCAGTAAAATACATAGCCCTGTTGTGCTCGCATACCCTTAATGACAATAAAAGTGTACAAATTTGGGAATTTCCTTGCTTTTGTACATTTAGTGTATATGAATTTTCATCTTAACCCTATTAAGGGCATATGATTTCAGTATACTGGCATTTATCATGGAATATATATATATATATATATATATATATATATATATATATATATATATATATATATATATATATATATATATATATATATATACTTTATAGTTGTATTCCGATAACTAACTATTAGTAAAATCAATCCATGCCAATAATTTTCTTTTCTTGTTTCATTTTCTTTATTTTCATATTTCAGCGCATAATTGTATTTCTTCTTTTTCTCACATTTTTAATTTCTTTTTTTACAAATTAAATACTTTTTCTTACGCGCGTTTCACAGCGAATCCAGTTTAACTTTGCTGATCATCAGAGCTATAGTTCATTTAATGGTAATAGGAAAAGATATTAACCATGAAACAGGAGAAAGGAAGATGGTAACAGTTTTTAAAGTTTTGTTTAAAATAAAGGACATTTTTAAAAAAAACTCACTTAAAAAATGGTGACAAAATCCAGGACCCCCTCAAGATTCAGCACCCTCCCTAAAAAGAAACCATGTTTCCAAAATTTGAAACAACCTTTCAAACTGTCACCTATATATATATATATATATATATATATATATTAATTGCTCATTATTATTTGAAATAATTCATATATATATATATATATAATATATATATATATATATATATATATATATATATATATATATATATATATATATATATATATATATATGAATTATTTTAAATAATAATGAGCAATTAAAACGCCATACAATGCATTTTAGTTCTATTAAACTTTATTTTTTATTTTTTCCCCAATTAAAAGCTAATAAAACTAAAATGCATTGTATGGCGTTCTAATTGCTCATCATTATTTTTACTAATTCATATTACCATATTAACAATGATTTCTAAACCACGAACAACATTTCTTATTATCTCTCTCTCTCTCTCTCTCTCTCTCTCTATATATATATATATATATATATATATATATATATATATATATATATATATATATATATATATATATATATATATATATATATATAAGTTACGTATTATTGTTTTTGGTTTTACTGTTGATAGTAACTGTTGTGAAGTTGTTCCACAGTAAATAATAAATAAAGGAAGTCAAGTCGAGGGTTGGTTTAACAAGTGTATTAACAAAGTAAGAAAGTGACTAGCTCTTGGCTAGACAGTTACAAGACTGTGCTTTGTCTTCAGTGTCTCTGGTGACTCGCACTATTTATAGTGAGAACCGGTGTAGTTTCTCCTGTCTAAGAACGGCCGGTGTAACACCCCCCTTTGAAAATATCCCCTCTGGGGATTAATAACTTTTTTGTTTGGGAATCACCATCATCAACTCAGTCGATTTCCGTTTTCTATTTGATCTCCTAATCTCAGGAGCAGTCTCTGGTATGGGCACCTGAAAAGTATTAAACACTGCATCCATGATCTCATCCTTGTCGCCAATATGTTGTGAAGTTGTCCCACAGTAAATAATAAATACAGGAAGTCAAGTCGAGGGTTTGTTTAACAAGTGTATTAACAAAGTAAGAAAGTGACTAGCTGTTGGCTAGACAGTTACAAGACTGTGCTTTGTCTTCTCTGTGTCTCTGGTGACTCGCACTATTTATAGTGGCAACCGGTGTAGTTTCTCCTGTGTAAGAACGGCCGGTGTAACTGTAACAGTCACCGTTTGTTTTTATTTCACTTTTAAGCGGTAAAGAGTACTACGTAAGATTGCATTTTAAGTCGCCCTTAACTTTATAGGAGGTACTATATATATATATATATATATATATATATATATATATATATTACTATTTCATGTATCCACATAAAATTTTATAAGGAGATATCATTTTTTATGTATCAATTTTCAGTATTTACTTCAACAGTGCTCGATACGTAAGTAGAGCTAGGTAGTAAGCTATGAAAATATATTTATGGCAATTAGGCTACACAGAGGCTCCTGCGTTTCATCCCCGTTTAGGATGTCTAATTTTTCCTTCAGACATAATTTACACGGGTTGTCTAAATTTCTACATGTACTGGCCTGTCGTATTATTTTCCATTCAATTATTGGTGAGCGTCCATTTCCTTTTAGTTCCTAATAGTAGTCTGCTAGTGCTGTTTTAATTCGACGTTCTCTGTTTTTAAATGTGTTTTTGTGGTCATTATATGCAGATATTATGCTATTTAGCCTGAATATTACCCCCGGGGATGCAACGCGGGAGCCTCTGTGTAGCTTAATTAAATATATTTTCATAGCTTACTATACATATATATATATATATATATATATATATCATTTTGTTAACTACATTAAATTAATCCATGGATACGTGTTCTTTGCTATCAGTCGCCATCAGCGTGGCTAACTTGAACAAGGATCGAACCTACGATTGCATTGTCTATTTAATATTCAAATACGAAACGATACTTATAAAAAATGTGCCAATAAATCTTAAAACATTATCACGCGAGTGACACGTGAGGTACTAGAGACTTCCTGATGGTTCACTCAACAGCTCAACGACATTCTTCAAGAAAGAAAACAAAACATTATTTATTAAAAAAAAATATTGCTTGAAAATGTTGTTTTTTTTATAACCGAAAGCTTGCATAAATACTTTACGGAAAATAAATGTCTATTTTAAAGAAAAAAATATATATCGTTTTGGGCTTTCTAAGAATTTAATATTTAAATACGAAACGAAACTTACTTAAAAAGTGTCAATATTTCTTATAACATGATCACGCAAGCCACGTGCGGCATAAGAGACTTCCAGATCGTCCAGTCAACACCTCAACGGACATTCACGAGAGATTTCTACATCTTCAAGGAAAGAAAAAACAAAAGAAAACGAAACAATGATTTATAAAAAAAAATAATATTAAAATACGAAACGATACTTATTTAAAAAGTACCAATATTTCTTATAACATGATCACGCGAGCCACGTGCGGCACTAGAGACTTCCAGATCGTCCAGTCAACAATTCAACAGATAATCACGAGAGATTTCTTCAGTCAACACGGACTTTCACGCGAGCTACCCTGACTTAAGGATACTTTGCCTAACAAGTAAATCCTGACCAAATATTCAAAATTGCATAGTATTCGAAGCCCAAATAAGATCCACTCAGCATGGGTAAATATTGGCTCGTACAAGGAATAGTCCACCATTCTACTGGTGATTGTACTTTAATTAACAGCACTAAGCGGGATACTCCACCACACCAGATGTATTATTGTCGTGGAATCTCGTAAAACAAATAAAATACCACAAAAAAAAAGATGGTCAACTGGAGAGAAGAAAAAGTCATGTTTTTTATTTCCTGCTTTGCAAATTCAAGGTTTGAGAAGAAGGGGAAGCCTTAAATGGAACGCTCGGATATCTATGTATATCATAAAGAAATCAAGTATTAACCTCACGGTGAAGGGGGGAGGGCTTTGGTTTCTGAAAGGTAATTAAGCTAAAATAAAAAATAAAAATAGGTGTAAACCTGATTGATATATAAACTGCTCTTTGTTGGAATTCTATAGTAATGCTTTTTTTATCTTCTGTCTCATTCCTGGTGGCTCCCCGTCGTTGTACACCGAATGTTGTCATCGCCGCTCCCCATCGTGGTACACCGAATGTTGTCATCGCCGCTCCCCATCGTTGTACACCGAATGTTGTCATCGCCGCTCCCCATCGTTGTACACCGAATGTTGTCATCGCCGCTCCCCATCGTGGTACACCGAATGTTGTCATCGCCGCTCCCCATCGTGGTACACCGAATGTTGTCATCGCCGCTCCCCATCGTGGTACACCGAATGTTGTCATCGCCGCTCCCCATCGTGGTACACCGAATGTTGTCATCGCCGCTCCCCATCGTTGTACACCGAATGTTGTCATCGCCGCTCCCCATCGTGGTACACCGAATGTTGTCATCGCCGCTCCCCATCGTGGTACACCGAATGTTGTCATCGCCGCTCCCCATCGTGGTACACCGAATGTTGTCATCGCCGCTCCCCATCGTTGTACACCGAATGTTGTCATCGCCGCTCCCCATCGTGGTACACCGAATGTTGTCATCGCCGCTCCCCATCGTTGTACACCGAATGTTGTCATCGCCGCTCCCCATCGTGGTACACCGAATGTTGTCATCGCCGCTCCCCATCGTGGTACACCGAATGTTGTCATCGCCGCTCCCCGTCGTGGTACACCGAATGTTGTCATCGCCGCTCCCCATCGTGGTACACCGAATGTTGTCATCGCCGCTCCCCATCGTGGTACACCGAATGTTGTCATCGCCGCTGCAGTCTTTTACATCGTTGCCATCATATTGTGAATGTAAGCAGAGCAATGTTTAGCGACGTTTGAAAGAGAGCGCATCCTTTTCTATAGAATAAGATGATGGCGTCCCGCGGTGCACGAGGTGGCGGCCTAGGAGTTTCATGCTATGCCGTATTGAAACAGCGGACGATCCCTCCCCGCCACCAAAAAAAAAAGAATACGAAAAAAGAAAAAAGAAAAGAAAAACGTTTGCGGTCTTGACAAGCGAAGGGGCGTTGTCCGTTTGGCGCGCTATGGTGTCATTAGTCCACCGAGGAAAAAAACTTGCAATGCAAAAGCGCCCCCCCCTCTCTCTCTCATTCTTACTTTATTTCCCTCTCTCTCTCTCTCTCTTTCTCTCCCTCTCTCTCATGTGCGCATCTATGTACGCATGTGCAATAATCACTCGTAAGCAAACTGTCTTATAAGTACACCTGTATCAACCATAGACGCTTAAATAGTATGTCTGACTAAGCTATCTGCTGCATGCTTGTGTTTAAATCACATTTACATATAGATTTAAAGATACAAATGTGACTTTATTTTTTTGTTGTATCCATTGACACATATATATATATATATATATATATATATATATATATATATATATATATATAACACAAATCGCCACTGATTCGTAGTCAGTGATCATATCCAAACGGCCATCGTCAATTAGTTAGTAAATATAGAGTAACTTTAACTGTAAATAGCGACAAGCTGCTATTCACCAGGCAGATAAAGTGATCTTACGAAACGGTGTTCGGATCTCGCATATAGCTATTTGTACTGCTTGTTATTAAAGCCACTCGAAAGTGCCCAGCCCTTGGGGGAGGATGGCTGATAAACAATAATATTTTTATAAATAAATATTAATTATTAAAATACCTAGAGACATCGATGTTTCATGCTAACGCAATCTTCAGTCTAGGAACTAATTCCCGACGGTCGGAGTGAGGTGAATAAAATACATTCGAAGCATGTTGAAGATGCGATATTTATTTTATTTTAAAAGAAAAGAAAAATCGAAACCGATTTTTTTTCTTCTTTCAGATAATTTCGACAATAAAATTGCCCTCATCAGTGTGTTTGAAGATCCGATGTTATTGGAATGCCAGCCTCTTTTGGTGTGAGCCGGCGAAAGATGTTGTTTTTTTTCCTCTCGTATGAAATCACGCATGCACGTGGGACAGTTATAGTTTCAAAAGTTCATACTTTTTTTTAAGCATCCGAATGAAATTTAGTAAAAAGGAGTGTGGTAAATGAACTACCATCAAAGCATGTAATAGATGCAATATTTATTTTATTTTAAACGAAAAGAAAAATCGAAACCGATTTTTTCTTTTAATATATATATATATATATATATATATATATATATATATATATATATATATATATATATATTAATATATATATATATATATATATATATATAGTAAGCTATGAAAATATATTTATGGCAATTAAGCTACACAGAGGCTCCCGCGTTTCATCCCCGGAGGGAATCTTCAGGCTAAAATGCATGGAGTTATTTTTGCCGGGTGTTTTTATATACACGACTGGCTAGTTAACCAATCAGATTCTTTGTTTTTCTCTCAGCCAATCGCTGGGCTTCCCGTGAACAAAGGTGCGGTTATAGTTACTTTCTTCCGATATCTGTTCTATTGGTCTGTTTTCTATATGTAGCTTAATTGCGATAAATATATTTTCATAGCTTACTAATCTTTGGCCTTTTGGCTAAGATCAAAGTGTAGTATCTGTTCCGATGGATACTGCACCCCATAGACTGGTATTGTCTTGGCCTTCGGGTCTTGATTTACGCCGGTCTATGGGTCTGTCCTGTGCAGTTCTAGGAGGTCCACCCTCCCAGGCTTCGCGTCCCCTCTTTGAGGAGGAGTAAGTTTATTGCTTACTGCCTGAGGCGCCCCTACCGGGGAATGCCGACGGGGCTGCCCAGGCAATTTTTAACCCCCACTTTCCCGACCCGACCTTGGTCACATCTTACTTGTGGGAGTAAGATAAAAACTGGCCTTGTGCCTAACTCCTGGAGAGGAGTAAATCAATACTTACGTATCGAGCACTGTTGAAGTAAATACGGAAAATTGATACATAAAAAGCTATATCTCCTTATAAAATTTTATGTGGATACATGAAATACTAATATATATATATATATATATATATATATATATATATATATATATATATATGTATAATATATATTTAGAATGTTTATATATATTCAAATATAAATTTTATAACATAAAGTAATTATAATATCTCAATATTTTAAAGCCAGAGCTATACTATATTCAGTAATGTTTATGTAATTTTATACCATATCAATGTTATGAAGAACAGATTCACGCCATTTCATAAAACTTATTTTTTATTCAGCATACAATTGTTTCGGCTAACACCAAGATATTTGTAAAATGCCCATGTGCAGTTATTTCTTGGTGTGGCTATCTTCGGTGCTAATTTTATAAAACAAACCAAACACGCAAAAAGCATGAAAAACAAGCCTAACATTACAATGAGTAATATATATATATATATATATATATATATATATATATATATATATATATATATACAGGGTGGGCCAAAATAAGGGTCCTATCTTTAAATTTGAATAACTTGAATTTGAATAACTTCCACAAAATAAAAGTTAAACTCCCCAAACTTTATGTGTGTGTAGACTGACCCTTCCGAGATTTTTTGAAATAAACAAAACAAATTTTAGCCGAAAAACACTCCTTAAAACTTACAAAAACTAAAGTATTGTTTTTTACACTGTTTTGAGTTTTTTAAGCAAAATAATGTTTTCTAAATGAGGGTACGTTCCTTAGGGTTAATACGGCTCATGCTTGCTTCGGAAGGGGTCCTTTACTTATTCTAAAAAAAAAATTTAAAAAAATCAATAAATAAAAAAGTTATGAATTTTTAAAAATAGGACCCTTATTTTTGCCCACCCTGTATATATATATATATATATATATATATATATATATATATATATATATATATATATATATATATATATATATATATATATTACATGCAACTATGGTTTCGTTATTTTCATGTGGTAACACATATGTATCCTATCAATTTATTTATTTGTACTTTTAATCATTGATAATACGCTATAATTATTAATCTAAATATTCCTGCATTTAAATATATATATTTCCATAGACCGTCGTTTGTTGTTTAAAAATAATAATAACACACACACACACACACACTGGGCCGATATATTTCATGTTTTATATACTTTTATGTATCTTATATATATATATTCACCAGTTTGGAGCCAGTTCGACAGATTTAGTCTCTCCCCCAATCCGAACAATGTTAAGATTGTTATACTTCGGTGTTTTAGTGAATGATATTAGGCATTTGTTGATAAACCGTTTAAAATAAATTTAAGATGAATTTAATTGCACAAATTTATATTTGAACGTGAAACTAAAAACAGAGTTGATCTCTTTCAACCCCAACAGTTTTGGAGTTAGGTACCAGCATAAAGAACAACTTATATTTTCATGTAATGGTGGGCCAAAATAAGGGTCCTATTTTTTAAAATTCATAACTTTTTTATTTATTGATTTTTTTTTTTTTTTTTTTAGAATAAGTAAAGAACCCCTTCCGAAGCAAGCATTAGCCGTATTAGCCCTAAGGAACGTACCCTAATTTAGAAAACATTATTTTTGCTTAAAAAACTCAAAACAGTGTAAAAAACAATACTTTAGTTTTTGTAAGTTTTAAGAAGTGTTTTTCGGCTAAAATTTGTTTTGTTTATTTCAAAAAATCTCGGAAGGGTCAGTCTACACACACATAAAGTTTGGTGAGTTTAACTTTTATTTTGTGGAAGTTATTCAAATTCAAGTTATTCAAATTTAAAGATAGGACACTTATTTTGGTTCACCCTGTATATATACAGAATAAGGAAGTTTGTAATTTCTCATTTCATTTTTATAAATCTCTGAGGAAGTTTTCTCTTGAAAGAGGGTGCAGCTGAAACATGTATGCACATATGTAACCATGTTTGTATGAATAAAAATTTATACTATATATCTATGTCTATCTACCCCTCCTTATATATATATATTTATATATATATATTAATATATATATATATATATATATATATTTATATATATATAAATATATATATATTTATATTTATATATATATATATATATAATAAGGATAGAGAGATAGATAGACATATATATATAGTATAAATTTGTATTCATACAAACATGTTAGGTTACATATGTGCATACATGTTTCAGCTGCATCCTCTTTCAAGGGAACATTTCCTAGAGCTTTATAAAAATGAAATGAGAAATTACAAACTTCCTTCTTCTGTATATTGCCTTGGTTGGGAGGGATGTGTAATATAATTAAACGGGCAAGATTCATATCCAATTACACATTTGCGTTTCTCATTTTGATTGCTGCAACATAATATAATACTACCGATGATTGTAACTGATTTATTGTAATATGCTGATGAAGAAAATCACATGAATTTTAAATTTTTACTGAAATGTAATCTTTATAATAATATATTGTTTTGGAAATGGGATCATATGAAGTAACATGGTTTAATATTTATTTCTGGAGCATAATTCAAATAGTTGAACTTATAATTAAGATGGTCTGAACTTTTTAAATCCGAACATATAATATATGAAAGCTCTTATAGATATAACCTATTGATTATTTAGCTTTTTTTAAAAACTTTAGTTTTGAATCATATCATGGACGCTTAATATGTGTTTTTTTATAAAAACAATTATATATATGAATTAATTTTTACCAAAGTAACCCTTGAATCTGTATACAAACAATCAAATGCTGAATTCCAATGACCACTTCTTTATTAATATTTCAAAATATTCATATAACTTTACAGTTAAGAGTTTCGATTTGCACTTACCTTCAGTGATCCATGCCTTCTCAGACAGAGCTTTATATTATATAAGAATATAAGTTGTTTTTACACCGTGCCCATGGTCTCACGCGCTCGAGCTAGATCGTCAGACGGTATAAGCTCTGATGTTAGAGTCGAATAACTATTTCTTATAATTTTACATTTTTTGTACGTTTTTAACTACAAATAGTGAATTCGATTCCAATCTCAAACATTAGACCGCCTGAATATAGCACTCAATCGCGTGAGACTGTGGTACCAGCATAAAAACGAACTTACTTTTTCATGTAATATATATATATATATAATTCCCGAAACAGTTTTTCATGGTAACAACTGATGATCCCTTGAAATAGTGTTAGAAACAAACTAATATAATAACTGTAAAAAATAAATTGACTTACATGAGTGATTTTCCACTGAAAGACTTGGGACTATAAGTTTTTTTGTTTTTTTAAATATAGTTCTAATGGTTGAGAAACTTCCGAGACTATATATATATATATATATATATATGGAGTAGCAAAATTTACAATGAACGTTAAGTTGTTTATTTCTCATCAGGCAATAAGTCAATTTTTTTAAAACCTAGAATATATTGATGTCATAATCATACCTAACACAATTATCCTTAACTTTTTCAGAAACTTTAGCCCATATGAGTTATCAGGAAAGCAAACGTCAAAAAGTGTGTCATTTGCTGAATGCATTCGCTACTTAAAACGAGATTTTAAGAATAGTTGGAGTGTCTATAAAGACTGTCTATAATGTAAAGAATAGAATAACTATTACGAAGGAGTCTGGAAGTGGAAGAATCAACAAAACTTTTATTAAAGCTTTCAAATCCCAAATCAGCAACGATGAAACCGAATTCATGAGAAAAATAGCAATTGAAGCAACAAGATCATTAGAAATGTAGTAAAATATAATTTGAAGTTAAAACCTTACAGAAGAACTCTTGTTGACAACGGCGATGAAAAGTGGAATAAAATTATGAAAAAAGTCATCCAGTGGAACAGTCTTTAAAGCATATTTTATTTGACACGTGGGATTACTATCTGTCTGCTACATCATTTATGCAAGTGTTCATGCTTACGTAGTAATTTTTTTTACAAATGACTTACCAGTTAGCAAGGCCGAAAGCAACTCGATAATCAAGGGTTAATGAGTTGGGTGGATTGTCAGTTGAAAAATGAAGAATATAATGAGAGGATCGAAAATGATGAACGGAATGAACCAAATTAGATTACTTATGTGGACAATTTTATTTCTTTATTATTTTCAGCAGTCTAGTGATAATCTGTTATACAAATGAGAAGTTCTTGAAGCAAAATGTTGGATTTGGCTTCGAAAAAGAGGAGAAAATGTTCGTAATTCTTGCGCATTCAAAACCCAAGAGTTGTCTTTAGTTGTGAACTAAAACTGGCGGATGCTATATTTTAATCGCGAACAATGACTTGTAAACAGTGTATATTCTACTCATAATATGTTGATATGCCATAATGACGTGTAAACAGTGTATATTCTACTCATAATATGTTGATATGCCATAATGACGTGTAAACAGTGTATATGCTACTCATAATATGTTGATATGTCATAATTACTTATAAACAGTGTATATGCTACTCATAATATGTTGATATGCCATAATGACTTATAAACAGTGTATATGCTACTCATAATATGCGGATATGCCATAATTACTTATAAACAGTGTATATTCTACTCATAATATGTTGATATGCCATAATGACTTGTAAACATTGTATATGCTACTCATAATATGTTGATATGTCATAATTACTTGTAAACATTGTATATTCTACTCATAATATGTTGATATGCCATAATGACGTGTAAACATTGTATATGCCAGTCATAATATGTTGATATGCCATAATTACTTGTAAACATTGTATATGCCAGTCATAATATGTTGATATGCCATAATTACTTGTAAACATTGTATATGCCAGTCATAATATGTTGATATGCCATAATTACTTATAAACATTGTATAGTCTACTCATAATATGTTGATATGTCATAATTACTTGTAAACATTGTATATGCCAGTCATAATATGTTGATATGTCATAATTACTTGTAAACATTGTATATGCCAGTCATAATATGTTGATATGCCATAATTACTTATAAACAGTGTATATTCTACTCATAATATGTTGATATGCCATAATGACGTGTAAACAGTGTATATGCTACTCATAATATGTTGATATGTCATAATTACTTATAAACAGTGTATATGCTACTCATAATATGTTGATATGCCATAATGACTTATAAACAGTGTATATGCTACTCATAATATGCGGATATGCCATAATTACTTATAAACAGTGTATATTCTACTCATAATATGTTGATATGCCATAATGACTTGTAAACATTGTATATGCTACTCATAATATGTTGATATGTCATAATTACTTGTAAACATTGTATATTCTACTCATAATATGTTGATATGCCATAATGACGTGTAAACATTGTATATGCCAGTCATAATATGTTGATATGCCATAATTACTTGTAAACATTGTATATGCCAGTCATAATATGTTGATATGCCATAATTACTTGTAAACATTGTATATGCCAGTCATAATATGTTGATATGCCATAATTACTTATAAACATTGTATAGTCTACTCATAATATGTTGATATGTCATAATTACTTGTAAACATTGTATATGCCAGTCATAATATGTTGATATGTCATAATTACTTGTAAACATTGTATATGCCAGTCATAATATGTTGATATGCCATAATTACTTATAAACATTGTATATTCTACTCATAATATGTTGATATGTCATAATTACTTGTAAACATTGTATATGCCAGTCATAATATGTTGATATGCCATAATTACTTATAAACATTGTATATTCTACTCATAATATGTTGATATGCCATTAAACCAGCATGTTATTTTTTTGTTGCTTTTTTCCGTTCACTATATTTCTTTATGTGTCTTCACACTTCTTAATTCATTTTGGCGTTTCTTTAATCTTTGCCGCATGTGAAAGGTGCTGTAACTTGGAGGTGATCCGTTTCCCATTCTCAACACTCGGGCTCTTGGCCCATCAACCTACCTGACAAGCTCGTTCAGCTCAGTTTTCAAAAATAAGATGAACGACTTCAGATGTAAGTCTATTCAATCGTCGTGCCAGATGCTCTACAAAAAAAAACGTGCACGTTTGGACCTTAAAAAATATTCATTCAGCCATCGCTGTGTTGATTTGTGGAATAGATTGCCATCAAGTTTAATTGAAGCCGAAACTGTAATGATATTTGAGAAGCGGTTGGATAAGTTCTGGATTGACGAAGAAATCAAATCCATAAGGCTGCTGTCGTCACTGGACGCATACAGAGATGAAGACAAGGAGCTGGTGCTATAGGACCAAACATGTCCTTCTACCAGAATTCATCTAGGTTTCTAAGTTTCTATGTGTTTAGCGATGAAATTGATCTTTCAATCTAATACGGGACAGACAAAAAAAATATTATCTGAAACTTAAGCGGGATAGACCAAATAAATCCGTAAGCGTGACAGACCAATGAAAATACGTAAACGTGACAGACAGACGAAATATAACATTTTAAACTTAGGCGTAACAAGGACAATAATAGTTAATACATAAATGTGACAGACAATCGAAATGTTTTAGTTCAAATTTAAGTGTGACAGACAATCGAAATGTTTTAGTTCAAATTTAAGTGTGACAGACCAAAGAAAATGTAAGTGTTACAGACCGACGAAAGATTCTAGTTAGAGCAACCGTGACAGACAAAAGAAAATGTTAATTAATATGTAAGTGTTACAGACCACGAAACATTATAGTTCAAACTTAAGTGTGACAGCTCATAGAAAATGTTTATTTTCTTTGGGCTGGCACTTTTAAGAGATTTTAATATTCAAGTTAAAACTTAAAAGTGCCAGCCCAAAGCAAATATTATTTACGGTGGTTAAGTGGTTAACGGTGTGGACTGAGGACCTGGGTGTGTCGGGTTCGAATCCAGTTCGTTCCACAGAAACATTTTCATCAAAACCCGCACCTGATTTTGTGTCTAACCTCTTGGGGAGGAGGTAAAAAAAATACATATGTCTGACAGACCGACGAAGGATTCTAGTTAAACTTAACGGTGACAGACCAATTTTTTTAAAACCAATAATCATCACTTATCAAGGCCAAAAGCCAATCAAGGATAAAGGTTAATGAGATTGTCAGTTGGATGATGAACAATACTATGAAAGGATTGGAAACGATGAACAATGCTATGAGAGGATTGGAAACGATGAACAATGCTATGAGAGGATTGGAAACGATGAACAATACTATGAGAGGATTGGAAACGATGAACAATGCTATGAGAGGATTGGAAACGATGAACAATACTATGAGAGGATTGGAAACGATGAACAATGCTATGAGAGGATTGGAAACGATGAACAATACTATGAGAGGATTGGAAACGATGAACAATGCTATGAGAGGATTGGAAACGATGAACAATGCTATGAGAGGATTGGAAACAGTGGGTGGGATTGGCAAAATGTAATTACTTAAGAGAACGATCCGACAAATATTTGTTGATATTAAACTTGAAGACGATCATGTTCTAGTCAGCTGGGAAGCAGTCCTGCGGTATTGTGTTCAACAGATGGGAAGTACTTGGAGTGAAATGTTGTTCATGGAAGTTTCATCTGCTTTTAGGTACACAGAGGAAAAAAGGAGGGTTCGTTGCAATGGTTGTAGCCAGACGAGTTCCAGTTGTGAATGTTTTAGAGAGGGGACCAGTGATTGGTACTCAGTCGAGCACCCACCGTGAAAATTACGATAGAGCAGAGAAAGACTATCAACGTCGCTTGTGTGAGAAGCGGCAACAGTGAAGAGAAGATATCATCCCCACTGGATAGCGAAGTCAATTTCGTACTCTCTCAAGACAAGAAAGAGTGCTCTGGGCGCCACCTCCCAAGATGTGGCATCAGTACTCCAAGTTAGGACGTATCTAACATATAGGTAAAAGATTGCGCCAGAATTCAGGTAGTTTTTCGAGCGGTAGAATGCTCGATCAATGATCAGTTGAAATATGCAGCTGATCTAGAAGTTGACCTGGCTTCAGTTGTGGATTGGTGTTTTTTTGTTTTTTTTATAACATATTTCACCCCAAACAAGGCAGGCCGCCACTGTATGCGTAAGGGGTTACTGAGAATTAGAGTGTAGGTTTTGTGGGTCATCCTAAGTTGAGAGCTGTGTAGCGAGATGTCTGTTTACATTAGTTTTAAAACTAATGTAAACAGACATCTCGCTACACAGCTCTCAACTGCATGTCGGTACAGTCGGGGAAACAGGGAACAGAAAGGGAGTTCCACAGGCCGGCAACACGAGGAAAGAAGCCATTGGAGTAAAAGGCTCTCCGGTATTCGGGGACCTCCACAGTGAATGGATGGGATTTTCCTGATTGTCGAGTTGGTCTAGTGTATTTACGTCTAAGGGGCACCAGAGCAGCCAGTTCATCGGAGCACATTCCATTAAAGTACGATTGGTGCACGAAATGGATAGTTTCGTTTAATCCTGTTAAGACTCAGCTCGTGTTTTTCAATCGTAGGCGTGCCCCTTTTCTTTCTGAGATTCTCGTGGATGGCTCTGCCCTTGAGAAGAAATCGACTCTGAAACTTTTTGGTCTTTCTTTCTCATCACATCTTTCTTGGAGTTCATACATTAGATCCATTGCTTTTTCTGCTTTAGTAAAGTCGGTTCTCTCTATTGCTCCAAACACTTTCTCACACCTGAGGCTATTCTCTATCTCTACAAATCTACTATCAGACTATGTATGGAGTACTGTTGTCATATTTGGGCTGGTGAATCTCTGTCCCATTCAAGGGTTCTTGATAAGGTGCAGAAATGTATGTATAATGTGATTGGCACTACCCTATCTTCGTCTCGGCACCCCTTCTCTCACAGACGTGATGCTGCTAGTCTCAGTCTTTTCAATAAATACTATTATGGCATTTGTTCTTCAGAATTGTCTGATCTATTCCCTGCTTCCTTTGTTCCAGCTCGGTTGACTCGTTGGTCTAGTGGTCTCCATCAATTCGCCGTTTTGATACCCCATTGTAATATTGCTTCCTATTCCAGTACCTATTTTCTAAGAACTGCAGGCTTGTGGAACTCTCTTCCTGCTTACTGTTTTCCTCTTACCTATAGCGTTAGTATTTCAAGACTAAGGCCAATAGGCATTTCCTGTCATTGCGATAACCATATTTCGTTGTTGTTAGCCCCTTACATCAAGTGGTTTCATGCCTTCTCTGGAGCGATGTCCACAAAAACAACAACAAAAAACATTTTCCCAGCGATCTTTAATAACAGATTTAATTTCTCCATTTTAGGTCTGGAATTGGAGTCAGTCCTATGGGACTTATCAAAGCTAGGGTCTTCCTCAACGAGCGAGACATTCAGTTTAATTGGGTCAAAACGCGAATCCGAGCGTTGGTGGTGAAAGAAGAGAAGCTTGATTTTACTATTTACTATGTGAGCGTAACAGACCAAAAACATGTTATTTAAAACTTACGCGTTGCAGAACCCAAAAAATATATTTATTACGTAAGTGTAACGGACAATCGAAAGTTTCTAGTTCAACTTTAAATGTGACGGACCAAAGAAAATGCTATTAATACGTAAACGTGACAGACCGATCAAAGATTCTCGTTTAAATTTAAGTGTAACAGACAAAAAAATGTTATTTAAAACTTACGCGTTGCAGACCTAAAAAGATATATTTATTACGTAAGTGTAACGGACAATCGAACGTTTTAAATTTAAGTGTAACAGACCAAAAAACTGTGATTTAATACGTAAGTGTTACAGACCGACGAAATGATTATTTTAAATTTTAGTGTGACAGACCAAAAAAATGTGATTTAATACGTAAGTGTTACAGACCGACGAAATGATTATTTTAAATTTTAGTGTAACAGACCAAAAAAATGTGATTAATACGTAAGTGTTACAGACCGACGAAATGATTATTTTAAATTTTAGTGTAACAGACCAAAAAATGTGATTTAATACGTAAGTGTTACAAACCGACGAAATGATTATTTTAAATTTAAGTGTAACAGACCAAAAAATGTGATTTAATACGCAAATGTTACAGACCGACGAAATGATTATTTTAAATTTTAGTGTGACAGACCAAAAAATGTGATTTAATACGTAAGTGTTACAGACCGACGAAATGATTATTTTAAATTTTAGTGTGACAGACCAAAAAATGTGATTTAATACGCAAATGTTACAGACCGACGAAATGATTATTTTAAATTTTAGTGTGACAGACCAAAAAATGTGATTTAATACGTAAGTGTTACAGACCGACGAAATGATTATTTTAAATTTAAGTGTAACAGACCAAAAAAATGTGATTAATACGTAAGTGTTACAGACCGACGAAATGATTATTTTAAATTTTAGTGTGACCGACCAAAAAAATGTGATTTAATACGTAAGTGTTACAGACCGACGAAATGATTATTTTAAATTTTAGTGTGACAGACCAAAAAATGTGATTTAATACGTAAGTGTTACAGACCGACGAAATGATTATTTTAAATTTTAGTGTGACAGACCAAAAAATGTGATTTAATACGCAAATGTTACAGACCGACGAAATGATTATTTTAAATTTTAGTGTAACAGACAAAAAAAATGTGATTTAATACGTAAGTGTTACAGACCGACGAAATGATTATTTTAAATTTTAGTGTGACAGACCAAAAAATGTGATTTAATACGCAAATGTTACAGACCGACGAAATGATTATTTTAAATTTTAGTGTGACAGACCAAAAAATGTGATTTAATACGTAAGTGTTACAGACCGACGAAATGATTATTTTAAATTTAAGTGTAACAGACCAAAAAAATGTGATTAATACGTAAGTCTTACAGACCGACGAAATGATTATTTTAAATTTTAGTGTGACAGACCAAAGAAAATATTTTTAATACTTAATCTTGAGAAACCGAGAAAATATTCCAGCTAAAACGTAATAACACTTTAATTAACACTTAAGCGTGACAGACGAAAGAAAATACTATTTAATTATTGACTCTGACAGACCGACGAAATATCTTTTTCAAATTTATGCGTGACAGACCAAAGAAAATGCTATTTAATACTGAGTGACGAAAGATTCTACTTACATATTAAGTGTGACAGGCCAACGAAATACAATTTCAAACCTAAACAGGTTGGAACGGCGAAAATCTGATTTCAACCTTAAACTTGACAGACCGACAAAAATGCTATTTCAATCTTAAGCATGACAGACTAGAAACATGCTGTACAGGAAATGCTATTTCAATCTTTAGCTTGTCCAAATAAAATGCTATGACGAAAATTCTATTTCAAATTATGTGTCACGGACAAGATAAAATAGTATTTGAAATTTAAACGTGACGGACCAAACAAAATTCTATTTATAACTTGAGAAAAGAAAATGCTATTTCAGATGTAAGCATGGGAGACCAAAAATAGTATTTGAAACCGAAGCCTGACTGACAGACCAACGAACAATTACTCTAACAGATATGCGCGAAACGGATGTAAAAACTTTTACAATGTTCGCATCATTACTTATACTTTCTTATTATTTTCAGTTTTCTTCTTTTTCTTCTTTTCTTTTTTTCTTCTTTTTCTTCTTTTTCTTTTTTTCCTTCTTTTTTCTTTCTTCTTCTTCTTCTTTTTCTTCTTTCTTTCTTCTTCTTCTTCTTCTTCTTCTTCTTCTTCTCCTTCTCCTTCTTCTTCTTCTTCTCTTTCTTCTTCTTCTTCTCCTTTTTGTCTTCTTCTTCTTCTTCTTCTTCTCTTTCTTCTTCTTCTTCTCCTTTTTGTCTTCTTCTTCTTCTTCTTCTCCTTTTTGTCTTCTTCTTCTTTTTCTTCTTTTTCTTCTTCTTCTTCTTCTTTTTCTCTCTTCTTCTCTCTTCTTTTTCTTATACTTTTTCTCTTTCTTTTCCCCTCTTCTTCTCTTTCCTTCCTTCCTTCCTCCTTCTTCTTCTTCTTGAACCTATATTTATTCATTCTTCTTCTATTACGTCTTCTTAATTTTTCTGTTTATTCTACTTCTTCTTCTCCCCCCCCTCATTTTTCTATCTTCTTCGTCTTCTTCTCATTCATTTCTTCCTCACTCTTCTTCATTTTTCTCTTTTTCTCGCCTGCGTATTTTTCTCTACCTTCTCTCTTTTCGTCTTCTTCTTCCTTTCATTTTTATTCTCCATTTTCTTCCCTTCCTTCTTCTTTTTCTTTTCTTCCTATCCGTTGGTATTAATTTTTCTCCTCCTCCCCATCATTTTCATCATCCTTCTCCTCCTCCTTCTTCTTCTGCCTCCCCCCTTCTTCTACATGATGTTTCCTATTTGCTTTCGCTCGAGCGAACGCTACCACCCGTCGCGTGTCCGGATATAACACTTATTCCCCACACCCCACCACACCCCACCTCACCCCACTTTACAGAAAATATATCAACTAATCCCACTTATATCCAACACCAAAAAGGAATATTATTCATAATATTAGAACATCAATGAGTAAATATTGATTTTACACGAAGTTAACGTCTTCACACGGTTCTGGCCAAAGGCAAGGTAAACTCCGACATGTTTTCAATGGCAAAAACACGATGCCATTAGCAATGAACACTGCTTTGTTTGGCCATTTCTCCTCCCATGATGGATACACAAGACATCGTCACGACAAACTTCTAAAACCCTAACCCGACGACTGAATACTTAAATCAGATGTTGCCAGGTAATCAGAGCGGACAGGTAATCCAATCGTGTATATTATCTAAACAATTAGTTGATTATATACACTCGCAGATGCATACAACATGCGTGCCGGCGTATAATTATACGGTAGAGCGTGATTGGTTTAACCGACTGTACCGAGTTCAAATCCTAGCGGATCTATTGGGGCCTCAATTTACTTGACCACCAACGTGAGCAAAGTTAGATATAAAATTGTTTTATTTTATGTGGGAGTACCTAACTGTTACACCGGCCGTTCTAACAGAAGAGAAACTACACCGGTTCTCACTATAAATAGTGCGAGTCACCAGAGTCACGGGAGAGAGAAAAAGGAAAGTCTTGTAACTGTCTAGCCGAGTGCCAGTCAGTTTCCTTACCTTTGTACCTTTTATGTTAATACACTTGTTATCTTAACCCAACCTCGACTTGACTTCTTCTTGTTACTGTTGGACTACTTCACAACAGATTGGATCTCCTTCTCGTCGCCAATCTATTCCATCTGTTGTGAAGTAGTCCAACAGTAAAAAGAAGAAGTCAAGTCAAAGTTGGTATTTTTAGAGCTGTATTGTAAATGTTGCTTGATTTTTTAAAAACACTTTCGTTGCTAGAATTATTGATAAACATACGTTCGATAGAATTCGGAATATGTTTTATGATTGATGGGGGGTGCTTAGACTTTGGGTTTACGTATATTGGATTGGCGTTATCTTTTAGGTATGATTCGTAAGTGTATTTATTTAACGTTACATCTAGAAAGTGAGTTGTTTTTATGTTAGCCAGTATTTCTACTTTTAGGCCTAGTTTGTTCATTTCCATATGCATAATTTTCTTGAAGTTTTCTCCTTTGACTTTGTTGGAATCTCTTATCGCTAATCCATCATCTCGATGAATGGCCGATATCTGTATTATCAAATATATTTGTGAGTGTATATCAAATAAATAACACCAAAAGATATGATGCATCCGCAGACTACCTAGCTCTACTTACGTATCGAGCACTTTTCAAGTAAATACTAAAAATGTATAAATATTAAGTATATATATATATATATATATATATATATATATATGACTGAGGTGGTCCATCAATCATGCCCTACCCCTAAACAAGTTCAAGGAGTGAAACAAAATCAGCCTGTCCATGAATTTCCATTAGAAAAACTCAAAGTGGATGGCAGACCAATGAACTATGTCAAAAACTTTACCTACCTAGGTAGCAAAGTTAATTCTGCTGCTTCACTTGATGATGAAATCGTAAACCGAATTGCGAAAGCGGCAAATGCCTTCGGCAAGCTGAAACATCGCATTTGGAGTAGCAGAGGCATTAAGTTGATGACAAAAATCAATGTGTATAAGGCTGTAATATTGACAGGTCATCTCTATGGATGTGAGGCGTGGACGCCTTACCGGCATCACATTCGCCAATTTGATGTGTTCCACAGGAGCTGCCTTAGGACCATATGCGGACTTAGTTTGAAAGACAAAGTCGCTAACACCGATCTTTACAACAGATGCCATATTGGTGGAATTGAAAGTTTCCTGTTGCAGTCTCAATTGCGATGGGCTGGTCATGTAGCAAGAATGGACGAAGGGAGGATACCTAAAGCACTGATGTACAGTCAGTTAGATTGTGGTAACAGGAATGTTGGTCGGCCCTTGCTGAGGTACAAAGATAAATTGAAAGATGCGCTGACGGCAATTGCAGTACCCCCAAAAAACTTTGAAGACTGTACAAAAGATAGGAAGACATGGCGAGCAGCTTGTTGCATTGGACTGGAAAGATTTAACGAGACCTGTGTGGATAATATGAGAACTGCCAGAGTTTGGCGAAAGGCTAGAGAGAGTGCTCCACACCTGGCATCCGATTACTCACACTCTTGCACTGTCTGCGGCTTTCCTTGCAGGTCTCTTGCCGGACTCAGGTGTGATGAACGATCTAGACACAAATGAAAGTTGTTGGAACCTCATACGTCGCAATCAACGGGAGAGTCCATCATATATATATATATATATATATATATATATATATATATATATATATATATATATATATATATATATATATATATATATTAATTAATTAAGTTCAAATATTAACTAAATGAACAAAACCATCACTTTGCAAAAGTGCTCAATATATATTAGAGCTTTTATATTAAAATAAACATAGTTGGAGTATCCGACAATCGTTTCAGAACCTGCTCGGCTCTTCTTCAGGGATGTACTGGTGAGCTAAGATAATATCCGCTAATACACAATTATAAGAAAGAAAGAAAAAAAAGAAAAAAACAAGCAGACAAATTACATTTCCAAAATCTTCAGACGAGACAACCCTGTCCATAAGATGCCAACTTTGACACCTATCTATCAACTTGCAAGAAATTGGGTCATACCGTCTCTTCCTCTTTAACCACACGCATAGACATCGAGACATACTCATACATACTCACACCCACGCTAATACGTACATATTTATATACTCACAAACATACATACACACTTATATATCGAAGTAAAGTTAAAAACATATATACATATATATATACACACACATACATCCATATATACATATATATCTATACATACATACACACACATATATATATACATATATACACACACACACACTTATAAATATGTTAACCTATTTTGCTAAAACTTTTGGCAGGACTGGCTAGACATTTCCGTCCCTCTACCTTAATCATATGCACACACACCGGGACAGACTCACACACACCCACATCCACGCTTATACGCACACATTTATACACTTACGTACGAACTTATATATAGATGTAAAAATAAAAACATAAATACATATATATATATCCACACACACCCATATATATATATATATATATATATACATATATATATATATACATATATATACACCATATATATACACACATACACACACACACTTATATATATATATATATATATATATATATATATATATATATATATATATATATATATATATATATATATATATTGCGTAATGTGTTAATGATTTAATTTTTTTATCTCCTTACTAAACACTTTCCCAATAAGCCATTAAATATAGTATTATATATTAAGACAATCGTTATTTACTATTCAATTAAATTTCTTAACAAATATCAATCATATTTACCGGCGAATTAAGTTAATCCAACCGCAATATTATTCCCCTAATTACTTGAGGATTCGAAACCAAGTTTTTAATATCGACTATTTATTATTTTTATCAAGTTTTTTATAATTTCCTTAAAACTTGATTTTTTGTAATAATTTTGCGTTATTTTATAAAGGAATTGCATTTTTTTATTTTATTTTATTTTCTCTTCATGTGTCTATCTATATTGATTTAGTCTAATGGACGTTTAATTGATATTAATTTAATTTCACTAATTTTATCATTATGTACACCCTGCAATAAACCTCTAAATTCAATATAAATTCTAAACTTTGTAACCTATTAATTTATAGATCTCCTAGTTATTAATAGTTATCTCATCATCCGGAGTCATACCGATACAATCAGTTACATAGCCCAATATGTATAATAACAATCCACCAAAATAATCTGAAGACTATGTCTACAATACTGACATTAATATCTATCTTTTACAAAATTTTAATTAATAGTGGTTTTGATTAACCTATCTTTATTTTCCTTAAGAAAAATTATATATTCAAGATCTCTACATCAAGTTGTCCTATGATTAAATTAGTTAACTTAATCCTACCTATCATTGTTAATTATGTTGCATTAATTACGCGATACTTCATCATTTGTAATAAATGAATGTTATGTTTAAAGAAATAATGATTTTAATTTCTAATCTTTGTTTTTATTTTTTTAAATTTATTATTTATTTATTTATTTTATTTATTTATTTTTTTAAATTTTTATTTCTATTTATTTATTTATTTATTCATTTTAAGTTATGTTTACATCGTTCTCACAATACTTATCTAAGGTGAACTTTTTGAAGTGTCTGCAATTGTAACCCACCTCGTCCCTCTGGTTTAGTAGAGCATTCTTATTAGGAAACAAAACTATAGCCAGTTTTTCATTTAAACACAGAAAACAGGTAGGGTTGTTTAGTGTAGGTATTGGTGCCTTTTTAAAAATACTCCATTTCACTACTGGAACTATGCCATTTCTTTTTAGGGATAAAATATATCAAGATAATGTAGTGCCTTTTCTATCATATATATATATATATATATATATATATGTGTGTGTGTGTGTGTGTGCGTGTGTGTGTATGTATAGATATATATGTATATATGGATGTATGTGTGTGTATATATATATGTATATATGTTTTTAACTTTACTTCTATATATAAGTGGGTATGTATGTTTGTGAGTATATAAATATATACGTATTAGCGTGGGTGTGAGTATGTATGAGTATGTCTCGATGTCTATGCGTGTAGTTAAAGAGGAAGAGACGGTATGACCCAATTTCTTGCAAGTTGATAGATAGGTGTCAAAGTTGGCATCTTATGGACGGGGGTGTCTCGTCTGAAGATTTTTTAAATGTAATTTGTCTGCTTGTTTTTTTTTCTTTTTCTTTCTTTCTTATGATTGTGTATTAGCGGATATTATCTTAGCTGACCAGTACATCCCTAAAGAAGAGCCGAGCAGGTTCTGAAACGATTGTCGGATACTCCAACTATGTTTATTTTAATATATATATATATATATATATATATATATATATATATATATATATATATATATATATATATATAATAGTATGTTTTAAAAAGGCTTTTAAGTTCCGAGTAATATGTAAGCTGGAAGGAACAAAAATAACTTACTATTTATTTTTTCTTAAAATCTTACATAACGGCAAGTGTGATGTTAGCTGTTTGTGTGATGTCCGGATGATTATAAAAATCATTTCTTTAATATTTCGGGAAAAGAAACTTCCCTTTGTCAAAAATGATAAACACCAGAGAAAAACTTCGTCTGGTGCAGAGAATCTGCCAAAATGGATGCCAGAAGACAGAGACAGCGTAGGAGCAAACCAGTCCCGCAGAAAATAGAAATGAATAAGTTTTAAAGTTATGTTATGTATATAAATGTGGTGTTCAAAAATATGTGTGTAATATTGGATAAATGATAGGTATTGTATGGTGATCGATTAACTGTTAGTTTTAATAATATATATATATATATATATATATATATATATATTTAAATTATATTTTAATTATTTACTTTATATATATATATATATATATATATATACAATTTATTTATTTTAAAAATATACATTACCGTTTCAAGCTGGAAATTGTAATGTATAGTTTTTAAATAAATAATTTGTATTTTAGCTCTCGCAATTTTACGATCGAGCACTTTATTGATCTCTTTGCAACATACCCCGACACACACACACACACACACTATATATATATATATATATATATATATATATATATATATATATATATATAGAGAGAGAGAGAGAGAGAGAGAGAGAGAGAGAGAGAGAGAGAGAGAGAGATGTGTGGTATATGAGTGCGTGTGTGTATTACTATGCAATTCATGATAGTTTTAAAATACAGGCTGTTCTTGCCTCCACATTGAACCACCTGCTACATTTAATGTTGATCAAATGTCTCTCATCTTCAAGGATTCCTCCTGTGACATATGTTATTAACGAACCAACAAAAATATTTTTTTTAAAACACAAAAAAACAAGCGAGGATAGAATGGTATTTTATTCCCACTGCACGCATCAGAATCTTTAAAGTCTTAACCAACACATGTTCCCAATTTCTGCAGCTGTGGATTATAATTCAAAGTGACTGAAATTTGTCCGGAACCAACCCATCTTGATGGTATGCTACTTTCAAAAGCGACGTCTCCCCCCCCCTAACCTCCGTCGGGCTCCACATTTCAGTAAAAGGACCGGGGTTTGAATGGTCGTAAACAAGGATTAAAAGATCTACCAAAGTGTGGGCGTGAAACTGGCAGTGGACCACAGGGAAATGATGAAAAAAGGCGGTAAGTATATTTCAAAGAAAATATGAGGGAATAATAAATAAATTCAATGGACCTACCTGAAAGATTGAGAAAAGTTCCGCTTACTTTCCTCCTCACGAGGGAGAGTTACACACAAGGTTTGTATTTAATGTGAGGACAATCCAGCTCTTCAAAAAGGGGCACTTTGGATTGGAAATAAAAATTGCCTCAGTCTAGAAGGATTCCATTTTACTGGCCGAGGACAGAAAATATGTATTGTTGTATCTTAACAAATACTACTTTGCTCCTAGCACCCTAAAAAAACAAGGATAAAGAGTTGATGCATGTATATATATATATATATATAAATATATATATATATATATATATATATATATATATATGTGTGTGTGTGTGTGTGTGTGTGTGTGTGTGTGTGTGTGTGTGTGATTTTTTGAAAGCTTACCAAAGCATTCCGTTCAGGAGCCCAAACAACACCACAGAAAATATTTTGGTTCAGAAATCATTTATTTATCATTTTTCAAATTAAAGTGTTTATTACCTACACGTGTTTCACTACCAAGCTGGTACTTGCTTGGCAGATCATCAGGGAAAAATTAAGCACCTTGAATAAGATTAACAACACCCGGCAATACACAATGTGGTGTTGATTTTCTTGAGGTCCCTTAAGAAGGGAAGAAAAAATAAAGTAAGATAGAGAATAAAAAATATAAAATATAAAGTGAGAAAGAGAATAAAAAAACTATATATAAAAAAATATATATACAAAAATATATATAAAAACGAGAGGTAATAATTTTTTTAATTCATGAATGTACTGAGCCGGCTTTCGTTCACACTCATTAGAGTATCTACGTGGAAATAATTCAATACGACTAAAACTTTAAAAGTATAATGGAAACTAGTGACAAATTTAGGATTAAAAAGGGGGGTCACAGGTTGATCACATTGAGTCCTAAAAGCCACTCCTTTTGTTTACAAAGAGAAGGTTTGACTGACTTGATATATATATATAGCTTCCAGGACTTTGAGGTGAAATAAAGAATGTGATCTACTTATGACAAAAACAATCACTAGTGTATATATATATATATATATATATAATTCCCAAATATGGTCGAAGGTAAAGATCGGATTTCAACTCTACCTGATGAGATCTCGGTTTCTAACAGCTGTTGATCGATAACATCGACATGCCAGTGTCGAATATTTTGTACATGTCTGTGTAAATAAAATTGAAAATAATCATATATATATATATATATATATATATATATATATATATATATATATATATATATATACTGGAAGAATACCCATCCCAGGACGGGTATAATTAATTCTCCGAAAAGAACAGTTTCGCATCAGTGTTTTGTACCCTTATTAAGATTCAAATTAAGATATTATGATACAAAACCTCATAAAAATCGTTTAAAATATTTCCAAGAAACTGAAAATTGAGGAATAGTTATCTATTCATATATAATACCTATTGTTAAAAGATCGCGAAAAAATTGCAGGTATCTGAATTTTCACGACGAGCTTCCACTCTTTTTGCATCAAATTAAATTAAACTAAATATAGTCCACATTTAGACCCTTTACTCCTAGCAGCTGTGTTTCACAATTCATAATGAATAAATATTAACCAAAATTGAATCCTTTCAGACATAAGTATCGTAATAAAAATGTAAACAAAATAAATACATTTATTTAATACTAGCAAGGATAACAGGCGTCGCCCGGGATTATAATTTCCGTTAAATTACACAAATTACAGAAAGAAAAGAAAAGAAAAGGAAAACTCAACAATCTGCTTGATATTATAATTCAAAGTGTCAAAGTTCATTTTGGGACAAAATAAAAGTAAACATAATTCTGCCCCGCGTGACGTTCGAACTCACAACTTCTGTTTCTAAATATGGCATACTACACAATTGATCTACGGGGGCAAGTGCAAAATAATGATGCTACTAGATTCTGCATTATCTCTTGTTTCGCACTCTCTCAACAACAACTGCATTCCGAGCAGTTTGGGGCTTGCCTGAACGCTGGTCACTCTCCACCGATGTGCGGCCATTTTTGAATCGGTTGAACCACTTCTTAATTTGTGTTACACATCTTCTCCGAACACCTGCTGAATCTAACGCGACGGCGGAGATGAACACCATTCTAAAAGAAGACTTCCAGATGTGTTTCCGGCAGTGGATGGATCGGTGGGTTAAGTCTGTGCAAGCACAAGGGGCCTACTTTGAAGGGGATTAGGATCCCAATCCTGTCACGTATTTGAAATAGTTTTCGGATACTTTTTAGACAGGCCTCGTATATATATAATATTTATGTCCACATGCACGTATTTCGTCGTGTTAAAACTCATCATATATATATATATATAGTCTCGGAAGTTTCTCAACCATTAAAACTATATTAAAAAAAAAAAAATAGTCTCAAGTCTTCTAGTGGAAAATCACTCATGTAAGTCAATTTATTTTTTACAGTTATTATATTAGTTAGTTTCTAACACTATTTTAAGGGATCATCAGTTGTTTACCATGAAAAACTGTTTCGGGAATTTAAAAACAAGACAGTATTTAATTTCATGGCTTCCCAGCAGAGTTGATCAGACCCCACTTCCCTTAAAAGACAAAAACATAAACGTTCCTTATACTAAATCTACGTTTTGTTCCATATATATATATATATATATATATATATATATATATATATATATATATATATATATATATAATTAATTAATTATGACAATATATGTATTAGCATATAATATCAGTGCCTTTTAATTAACGATCTCTTTAAAATATTCAGCTCGATGATTGTCAATCAGTAACAACAGAGCATATATAAGTCAGGTTGGTTTTATATTCCAATTACCATGTTTTTTTTGTTTTTTTATTTTTATTTTTATTTTTTCACATTTAAAAAAAAACATAAAATTTCTGTGAGATGTATTTTTTTACAGTCCGTTTATTTTGCCGTTTATTTTATGTCAATATTGTCTCTGCAACACTGCAAAATCATCAGAAAGAAATACTAAAATGTTCTAGGATTAAAATTTTTTTAAAACATGGTTATTGAAATATAAAATGAACCTGACACACACACACACACACACACACATATATATATATATATATATATATATATATATATATATATATATATATATATATATATATATCAGCTAGAATATCATTGGATGTTTTGCACCACTTTTCAAACTTTGAGTAGTGGTAGCAAAACAATAGCACCTTCTTTTGTGCAACAATCCATGGTTGGGTTTTTAAGCCTCTTATGTTTATTTATTTTTTGTTGTTGCTGCATTTGATGGATATTGGGGGCCAGGACATTTTGTCTCAAGGCCTGATGTCTGACCCTGGTTGGCCTCTGTATTGGCTGGAGCACTATTTCCAGAGGCAGGAAGATTTACACCATTGCTTATATCTTCCCACCTGGTGTATGAACAAGTTTATGGGCTCTTTTTATCCTGTGTGCCGGCCTGCCAGTATTTATTTTTGTTTTTATTCATATTTTTTATTATCCATTTCCTCATTGTCAACGGCTTCTAATTGTTTATTCGAAGCTGCCCAATCTGAGTAGAGGGGGTGCCCCCGTCCGCAATTCGGGAGACGTGCTGGAGTGCTTGAGGAGACAGCACACCATTCTTTTTTAAATATTTGGTCAGGGTTTACTTCAAGTAAAAAGTATCCTCTTGTCAGAGTCTCTGACAAACCCCTGTACAGAGAGACGTCAATTTTATGTTGTCCTTAGTACAGCTGTACAGTTTCAAAACAAGTCCATTGTAAATGTTGCACAAAACAAACTCTTTTAGAAAAACGCTGTTGACGCTTGGTCGTTAAGCCAAGGTCGGTTCACACAGTAAATTCTTTAAAGTTCCTCCGTCCAAAACCCTCGCATGTTATCGTATGTGCATCGCATAACCAGTCGGTAAAAGGAAAAAATAGAAAGAAAAACATTTAAATTGTAATTAAAATATTGTATTTTGTTTGTCGGGACAGTTAGGTCAAAATGGCGGACATCAAACGCGAAAATGGCGACATTTGGTGAAATTTCAGACTTTTGAACAGATTCCGCATTTCCCCTTTTCAAACTTAGAATAATTTTGCAAACCATCGTCCGTCTCTCTCTCTTTTCTCTCTTTCTCTCTCTCTTTCTCTCTCTCTCGCTATCTCTCTTTTCATCTCTCTCTCTCTCTCTCTTTCTCTCTCTCTCTTTCTTTCTCTCTTTCCATCTCTCTCTCTCTCTTTCTCTCTCTTTTTTTTCTCTCTCTCTTTCCATCTCTCTCTCTCTCTCTTTCCATCTCTCTCTCTCTCTCTCTTTCTCTCTCTCTCTCTCTCTCTTTCTCTCTTTCTCTTTCTCTCTTTCTCTCTCTCTCTCTCTCTCTTTTCTCTTTCTCTCTCTCTTTCTCTCTCTCTCGCTATCTCTCTTTCCATCTCTCTCGCTCTCTCTTTCTCTCTCTCTCTTTCTTTCTCTCTTTCCATCTCTCTCTCTTTCTCTCTCTCTTTCTTTCCATCTCTCTCTCTCTTTTTTTTTCTCTCTCTCTCTCTCTTTCTCTCTCTCTCTTCTCTCTTTCTCTCTCTCTTTCTCTCTCTCTCGCTATCTCTCTTTTCATCTCTCTCGCTCTCTCTTTCTCTCTCTCTTTCTTTCTCTCTTTCTCTCTCTCTTTCCATCTCTCTCTCTCTCTCTCTCTCTCTCTCTCTCTCTCTCTCTCTCTCTCTCCATCTCTCTCTCACCAGATATCTACTAGCAGAAAGATCCGACGTTGCTAGAGATTGAATGAGTATCACTACCATAGACTTTTTAACTACGCTCATAACACCATAATTTTGTTTTGATTTGACTGACCTCCCCTCCTCCCGTTTCGCTCCCTAATTTAGTCGGAAGAAGAGTAAATGTTGGAAAATCTCTGAATTAGTGTCTTATATATAGGATTTAAATTTCATTAAAATCCTATATAAATATTTGAAGTTTTAAGGAGTTCTGTACTCATGGGTCACTTAGGGGTATGGACACGTAGATATTCGCCACATAAAGGGTAACGTAGGGATTCGGGACCACTTCCATTGTCTTCCCCGGAGAATCTTATACATATTTCAGTAAACAAAATACGATATATATAAGTTTTAAGGGTGTTATGTCATCAGGGTGTTATGTCATATATATATATATATATATATATATATATATATATATATATATATATAGTCATCCACATACAGACTGTTTCGCTGTTTCACAGCTCATCAGTGCGGCTAGACCAGTTAGTGCCTCAAGCCGGGAAACGCAACCGTCGAGCTGACAGTCGGCGCTGCTAACCCCTACGCCATCATACGACACTGACTGAATGTAAGATGTATCTCAATGTAAACATTGCAAATGCCGGGAGCTCGAATTAGTTTTACCTAATGAGCTATGCCTTGAAGCTAATGGCAGTTGGCGATACCCTTACAAATACGCTCTACCCGGGGGAGGGGCGTCATATAGTCATCCACATACAGACTGTTTCGCTGTTTCACTGTTTCACAGCTCATCAGGGCGTCTAGACCAGTATATATATATATATATATATATATATATATATATATATATATATATATATATATATGCATGAAACGCGGGCACCTCTGTAGCTTAATTACCAAAAATATATTTTCATAACTTACTATATATATTTAAACCAACATATATATACACAAGGATGTTTATATATACATATACATATTTGTAAATATATAAACACATTGACAACCTAAGTGTTCCTAGTTCGAATCCAGTCTGTTCCATAGAATCACTTTCACTTAGGGATGTTGCCAACCATTACGTGGTCCCTCCAAATTTCCTTTACCCTCTTCATCTAAAGAATCTAGTGCATATGGTGCCATCATCCGCATCAAATGCATTTGTTCATCATATCAATGAATTAATACAACAATTCTACCAGAGCAAATGACCTATACCATTTATTAAATGAGCCATAAAAAGACAGACATAAGTTTAAGTGTGAGACACAAGCAAAGAGCTATTCAAATAGACGCAGCAGTCGGCAACCTGAAAATTATTTAAATCGCTCCCCTCTCAGAAAACTTCTCAGCCATTTCTACAACGCTCGTGCATAGACTGAAAACATATTTTTTTAAAAAATCACTTTCCTAACACTTGAGCTAGAATAAAAGTCTACTATCTAAATAACACCATTTACTCCCAAACTCTAGCCCTTCTTCATTCTTCCAACATAAGCCCCACTCCCATTTAGAGATCATCCTGCTTGCTTTCGATTCAAAACAAACCGGAAAACAGTCGACGGTCCATTCTTGAGAACGGGTTGGGTAGGTGTTATTACCCGTTTTTTGTTTTCAGTTTTCCCCTCTTCCAACTTCAAATATATTTGTACATACATTTATTTATGAAGAAAATTTAAGTTTTACAACTTTACCACGCTGACTTTCGGAAAAGTTTGAATCCATGTAAGCTCCCTTTAACTATAAAATAAATGGAAAGGTAGACAGACTAGACTTTCAAGCCTTGCTTGTGCAACTAGTCTAGAAGAAATACACCTCAGAGATAATACCAGTCTTTCTCTGCTCATCCCAGCATTGTTTTCAATCAATTAATTCCGGTTCAGAAGAGGTGTGGGTGAGGATTTCGCTACCAAAGCTTCGCTATAGACTCCCTGCACACTATCACGATATATATTCTTAAAATTATAGATATTCTCGTTCTTTGCAAATTTTAGCACTTTTCGCTCTTGAAAACGCCCACGCAACAGTTGGGCGAAACGTTGACTTCTTAGCTCTTCCACTTTTTCCTTTTTAATTCACATTTATTTATGTATAAC
>OY744535.1:23264682-23287182 GCA_963556195.1 Sepiola atlantica
TTTATTTTTATTTTTATTTTACTCAAATTAGAATTCAATTAAAGCTGTTTTTTCTTCTTCCATGTTTGTTACCCAATAAGATGACTTTTCATAAACAGCTTAAGTGCTACATCTTTATAATAATAAATAAGCCCCTTTTACTATATATATATATATGTATATATATATATATATATATATATATATATATATATATATATATATATATATATACATATATATATATATATATATATATATATACATACATATATATATATATATACATACATATATATATATATATATATATATATATATATATATATATATATATATATATATATATATATATATATATATATATATATATATATGAGAAGAGAAAGATGAAAGTAATCCGACGTGATGGGAAAATGAAAAAGGAAAACCAAAAAATGGATGTTTTTTTATGTGTACATCAACGTTTCGTCTATATATATATTTCACACACACATATATATATCCTATTTTATTCTAATTTAGGGTTTATATTAGTATATTTTACGGATATTTGGAGCATGGGTAAGTTGGAAAAAAATGTCATTCTGGATCTATAAATTTTAGTTAAATCTACGCTAAACTCCGACCGTATACGGCTTTGGTTCTGTTTTTTTTTTTTTTGTCTTTTCCGGCATCAGAACCGAAGCCGTATGTGGTCGGAGTTTAGCGTAACCTCGACTTAACGGAGTGAAATTTTTATTTCAACTTACCCATGCTTCACCAAGAAAAAGCTAAAGTTTGAGTAACGTGCTCACATTATTTTTTAAATTTATATATATATATATATATATATATATATATATATAAGTTATGAAAATATATTAATGGAAAATAAGCTACACTGAGGCATCTGCGTTTCAGCGTTTTGGCGGGAATTATGTAATAAGTAATTAACTATAGTTTCGTACTTATTACATAATTCCCGCCAAAACCTTCTATAATACTAACACATGGGCTGTACCTGCTTATCCTCATTCCCCTGAAGATGGACCCGGATGTGTCTGAAAGTACTTTGAACACAAATCTAAACTATGGCTAATTCATCAGCCAATTCCCCTCCGAAACTAAGATCCTGATTCGAACTATTGAAAAGAACTCCCAAAGGATATCCAGATATAAGTTGTCTCTTATATTCAACAATACTTACCTGCAATAGAAGATGCTGTATATATATATATATATATATATATATATATATATATATATATATATATATATATATATCCCTTAAAATAGTATTAGAAACAAACTAATATAATAACTGTAAAAAATAAATTGACTTATATGAGTGATTTTCCACTGAAAGACGTGGGACTATAAGTTTTTTTTTGTTGTTTTTTTTAATATAGTTTTAATGGTTGAGAAACTTCCGAGACTATATATATATATATATATATATATATATATATATATATAAATGTAAGTTTGTAATCCGAGGTAGGAGCAATGCGATATAGGTACCGGAAGGTGGAACAGATGAACAAAAATAAATGAGAAGAGAAAATAACATTTATTTTTGTTCATCTGTTCCACCTTACACTTATATTTCCCAGCAATGCTTCAAGCAAACTACAATTTCCTTTATATATATATATATATATATATATATATATATATATATATATATATATATATATATATATATATATATATATATAGTATAAGACAGGTTAATTTTATATTCCAGTAACCATGTTTATTTGGGGAGGGGTGTTTTTTATTATTCCAGATTTTCAAAAAACATAACATTCCTGTGAGATGTATATTTTACAGTAGCAGTGTTCACAAAAATCTATAACGATTGGTTAATTAGTTTAGAAATGAATCTCTAAAATGTAAAGCTTAAGCCTAAGGGGTCTTAGGAACAAATTGAAATTCAGGGAACTTGCTTAAATGGTGTCTAATGACTATGGATTAAATTCAATGGCAATGTCGAAATATTTGAATTTCAAAATGCGAGATTGTGTCCATATTTTTCCTTTAAAAAACTTTCAAATACTCCAAAGAAACTGAAATATTGAGAATATTTATTAATTCATGCCTAATACCCATTTATGTAATTTCACATAATTTAAGGGTATCTGAAGTTTCACGAAGGGCTTCCACCCCATTTTTACCCCTTTTTCATAAAACTAAATTAAACTAAATATATCCCACAATACCCAAATTGACGCTTAGCAGCTGTGATCTAAAATTCATAATGATCGGTTAATTAGTTTAAGATTGAATTCTATACATGTAAATATATAAATATATAAACATACTTAACTTTATTTTTCTTTATCCCCCTTCCCGCTCCTTCCCCTACTCTGTGTATACATGTGTCCTTCTTCCTCCGGTGTGCATGATTGGTTATATGGATACATCCGTGGGTTTTTGAAACGGCTCTGCAGAGTTCGAATCCTGTTGGTTTCTTTGTAGTCATATTGGCATTAATCTGATAACAACCTCTTGATATTTCTAAAATAGAAACTTCAGAATTTAATCGCACGCAATTGCTTGTTTAGAATAGGCATTGTGATTCGGGTTTAAATAATGACAAAAGGGTTGACATGTCGTTAAAAAAACGACGAAATTAATTTTTCCCTCTTTCTTTCCTCCCCCTCTCCCCCTCTCTCTCTCTCTCTCTCGCTCTCTCGCTCTCGCTCTCTGTCTCATTCTCTCTTCATCTTTCTCTCTCATTCTCTCCCCCTCTCTTTGTCTCATCCTTTCTTCCTCTCTCTCTCTCTCATTATCTCCCCCTCTCTCTGTCTCATCCTCTCTTCCTCTCTCTCTCATTCTCTCCCCCTCTCTCTCATTCTCTCACCTCACTATCCTTCACTCTTATTTTCTCTCCCTCTCCATCTCGCCGTACTCCTTTCTCTCCCCTACACCACTCTCTCTCTCTCTCTCTCTCTCTCTCTCTCTCTCTCTATCTCTCTCTATCTATCTATCTATCTATCTCTTATTCTCTCTATCTTTCTCCCCCCCTCTCTCTCTCTCTATCTATCTATCTATCTATCTCTTATTCTCTCTATCTTTCTCTCCCTCTCTATCTATCTATCTATCTATCTATCTCTCTTATTCTCTCTAATTCTATCTCTTTCATTGTAATCAATTAAGCTTGACTCGTTTTTTTCTCTACGTATTATATATGTTCACTTTCTTTGTTTCTTTTATTCTTCAGCTCTTCTCATATACCGTTAAGAGAGAGAGATAGAGAGAGAGAAAGAGATAGAGAGAGAGAGGGAGAGAGAGAGAAAGAAAGAAAGAGAACGGGAAAATGTACCCCCTCCCTTTCCGACCAACTTTCGATGGACGGAAACGTCAATCACGGGGATTATTTTCTTTCTCGCATTTAGTAACCGAACTATTTAAGTGGCAGTTTAACACAAAACGATTGTGATACGTACAAATGGCGGAAAAGTAAAAAAAAAAAAAAAAAAATGGCCGAACAACGGACACGCTCCATTCAAACTTGTCACAGACGCAATATCTCAATCAAAGTATGAAAAATAAAACAATAAAACACATGTCAAAATGTACCTAATTTGATACAAAATGTACCTAATTTGATACAAAATGTACCAATTTCAAAATGGGATGCACAATTAAGAACGTTTTATTTGTAACCAGCGGAATACGTATCCCGGCGTTGCCCGGGGAAATTGAGGAAAGCATGAATCGCAACCTCCACAAGAAAGTTGACCGGAGAGGACAGCAAAGACCTTTTTCACCCAAAATGCTACGCATTTATCCACGATATAAAAATATTCGCAAAAACAACTGTGGGTAATATTAAAACGAAAACAATCGCCAAATAAGTAAAAAAGTAAAGAAAAACAAATAGTTAATTAATGAGAGTACGTTTTGCAAAGTAATATACAAATTAGTTAACCTTCGAGTATATTAGAAAATTGTTATTTTTCTATCGCGAATTGAAAATGTTCGATGGTTGTATACAACTATTAGTCTGACGGATGATTGTTTGCTGTGGTGTCAGGTGATAATGCTCTGCCAGGATAATGTTTCGTCCTGTTCAGTCCTAGGAAGTGCACTCTCCCTTCTGGTGCGCTGTCTATTCCTATCTTCCACCTTTCCAACCTTGTGCCACGTCTTCCTGAGATCGGAAGGAAGTAAATGCAACAATGAATAGACAGTTATCGTTTTAATCTCACTACCAGTGCGACACATGGTTCAACTTTTTAAATATAAAGAAATATACAAATTTATTTCAGCCCTCACCAGCAACGGCCTACCTATGCATGTTTGAATTAAGGTTGAACACACAAGAGAGTATTGATTTACTCCTCTCCAGGAGTTAGGCACAAGGCCAGTTTTTATCTTACTCCCACAAGTAAGATGTGACCCAAGGTCGGGTCGGGAAAGTGGGGTTTAAAAATTGTCTGGGCAGCCCCGTCAGTATGCCCCGGTAGGGGCGCCTCAGGCAGTAAGCAATAAACTTACTCCTCCCCAAAGAGGGGAGGCGAAGCCTGTGAGGGTGGACCTCCTAGAACTTCACAGGACAGACCCATAGACCGGCGTAAATCAAGCCCCGAAGGCCAAGACAATACCAGTCTATGGGGTGTAGTATCCATCGGAACAGATACTGCACTTTGATCTTAGCCAAAAGGTCAAGACTTTGGGTTTACTTTCGGTAGCCTTGTACCTCTCGCTTCCCTTATTTTATCATTTAGCCCTCACATTTCATGAGTGATGTTTCTGACAAAGGGGGAAGAATTGCTATCTTCTGTGTCGGAATCTATCCATCTAGCACTTATCGTTGGCTAGTTGTTGACCTTGAAGTAGTATCCCCCCCCCTTTAGCTCCTTACATCAAGTGGCTTCATGCCTTGTCTGGAGTAATTTCCATTAAAAAAATATTTTATGAAGGGAAGTGTTTCCGAAATATTATATTATACAGAACTTCCATCAAACCACACTTACGCAAGTAAGATTGTAATGTAATATTAAAAAATGTATATATTGTATTAATAAAAAAAGATGAAACCACATAACTCATTCCACCGTTATATATCTTAATTAGCTTCTGTTTGTGTCTATCCGTTACGCCTCTGTATTTTATTGCCTTCTATAAATTACCTTTATATACACACTAAACAACGCTTCAAGCAAACTACATCAACCTCTTACATTTATTTTTATTTGTAGTGTATATGTATTAGTTGCTTTCCTGGCAAAAGTTTGGGTCCGCTACTAAAAAAAAAACACTTCATGTGAATTAGAAACAAATTGAATAAATTGTTAAAAAAAATCAGCGCTTCATCTTAAGTTACCGGTGTTTGACTTTATTACGTAACGAATCGGACGTGTTTCGAATGACTTCTTCCCTGCTCACCTCCTAAGGATAACGGGTTCAGGAAAGACTTGTAGACCGTGAAATCTAAAGCAAAATAAACTACACAATCTATGAAACTTCAAAACGATAATGTGTATTGTTGTCATTACGTAACTTCTACTACGAACAAAATGTCAAGAGAGAGACAAGCAAGCTATATTCACTGCTACTAAAACGTCACATTATGGAGACACATATTGCGTTCTACTTCTGCACGCCACATTTGTTTACGTTTCGAAGATGCGTCCGCGATGTTACAATTATACAAGAATGAGATTACACTAAAAAAATCAATAGTAGTAACATATTTTAGAGCATGAATCAAAGAGCCACGAAAATCTAGTACGCGCATTGAACTTCATCGCATTTAACGAGTTTAGTTTTGTATAATTTGGATTATTCAGAGTTCATATCTCGGATGTTATTTCTACAATATTTCGGCAGATGTAACCTCCGATATTCTCCGAGTGCATCTTGTCAAATTCGGGAATCTGCGTGGAATTTCGAACCGAACCTTTTATTTAATCCATTGTTCTCGTTACGTCAGCAATTATCGGGTAGAAGTCTTAAATAATTCTTGATTATATTCTTAGTATCGCCGGTAATCTTCATGTGTATCACTTAGCACTTTATCCGTTGCGCCATAGGTCCACATTTCTTACAGATTTTCGAGTTCGACATGAAAATCGTTGGGTTCGACGAGATGCACCTGAAGAAGTTCGGAAGTCGTCAAAACACACAGCAAATCAGCCAAAATATAAATCGCCATCCCAAGAAAGTGCCAAACACAAGCAGTTTTGTGAAAGTAAGGCAGGGGCGGGCAACCTCCAGCCCGCGAGCCACATCCGGTCCGCGAAGGCTTAGCGTCCGGCCCGCCACCCTGCTAGGCTTTATTATTGCAATCCGGCCCGCGGACCTCCCAGTAAAACTCATATCATTTTGTGACATAGACGTAAAAGTAGGTTTCCTGAGAAAAAATATCAGATTTGTAGAGTGTTCAATGAAATTTTTGTACAATTTATTCATGTAAACAAAATATAGTAATTCTGAGATTTCGTTTTTTACCCCGGCCCGCGATCTCCTTCCAAAAGTCTCATCTGGCCCTCACTCTGAAAAGGTTGCCCGCCCCTGAAGTAAGGTATTTCGAAGACGAACCAATGATCCATAATTTGCACAGAAATCCATGATCGCCGAGTTTCGTGCTAGGAGCTGGTCTCCATATCTTCATTGACTTGATAATTGTTTTCGTTCGTAATATCTCGGTTGATATCTGATAGAGTTGAGCAATTAGGATCGGATGTTTAGCAACGTTAATTCTTTTCGCAGATCTTTGGAAGCGCTCCGGCGAGAGATTAAGCATGGGAGAGGGGGGCGGAGGAAATGCATGCGACTGATGATTCAACCTCTCTTCAAAGCGAAAGACGTCAATTAATGGCCGTTGCGCGGACGCAGCAGATCAGGGAAATAAACAGCAAGTCGTGGAGAGATGGAGATAAAACGAAGGAGAGAAAAAAAGAACACACGATATTCTTAAGATACGTCCATTTAACTTGCGCGCTTAGTAATGTAAATGACACGTGACCGACCAACGACCATCGCTGTTGCAGACCTAAGCGTGGTCTTATGTTTCGGAATTTATTTAGATGAGGATCGATAATTTGTATAATTTGGATTATTCGGACTACTGTTCTTATCTTGGATGTTATCCTAACAACGTTTCGGCCGATGTAACCTCCGACCTTCTTTATATGCATCGTGTCGAACTCGGGAATTTTTTTTTTTGTCGAACTGTGGAATCTGTACCGAATAGCGAACAGAAAACCTTTATTCAATCCACGGGGGTAGTTTGCTCTCGTTCTGTCAACCATGACCGAGTGGCTTTTTATCCTATATATTTTGATCACACAAAATACATGCTAAAATATTCCACGGTTTTGTGAATCTTCTTTTTTTTTATTAATGAGTCACCAATTAGCAATGCCCAGAGGCCACTAGACGATAAGGGTTAATGAGGTTGTCTATTTTATGATGACCAATATTATGAGAGGATTGAAAACGATGAGTGAAAAGGGGCAAGTCTTAAATAATTTTTAATTGTATTCTTAGTATCGCCCGCACTGAGGATTGAACCTTTAACCTCGAACGTGGTGTAACGGATATAAGTGCTAAGTAATGATCATTAGTTCGAAGTGACAGTCTTCTTGGGGTTGAAGGTTCAATCCTCAGTGCGGGTGATGTTAAAAATACAATTACGAATTACTTAAGACTTCTACCCGGTCATAGCTGACTGAACGAGAGGAAGGAACCCCCGTTGATTAAATAAAAGGTTCAGTTAGAAATTCCGTACAGATTTTCGAGTTGGACAAAAAAATTCCTTTGTTCGACAAGACGCACCTGAAGAAAGTCGGAGGTTACATCGGCCGAAACGTTGTGAGAATAATACCCAAACTAAGAACAGTAATCCGAATAATCCAAATTATACAAATTAAGCATCGTAGTCTTCTTTTTTTTTCAAAGTAAACAGTGACAGACGAACGAAATCTTTTTTATTATTATAATAGAGCTGAGTTGTCTTGTCTTGAATCATCCATCAAGTGAGGGTGAAACGTTTACTAAGTTCGTTCGTGCGTCATGGTGCTCGCTCATTCATGCGGCTAGGAGCACCAACTCAAAGAGACCAGTGTCCTTCAGAAGAGTCTTCATTGTAATATGACACCTCCCCGCATGTTGCTTGATCTTTGAGTAGGGGCGGGCAACCTCTGGCCCGAGGGCCACATCCGGCCCGCGAAGGCATAGCGTTCGGTCCGCCACCCTGCTATGCTTTATTATGCAATCCGGCCTGCAGACCTCCCAGTAAAACTCATATCATTTTGTGACATAGACGTAAAATACTTTCAATTAAGATTTACAGTGGGATGAAAATGTATGAATATCAGCGAGCGATGATGCATGTATATTTCATTTTTCATTAACTATTAATTTCAAATCCTTGGAAAGAGAGAGAGAGAGAGAGAGGCAAAGAGGAAACTAGAGACGAGGAAAGGGCATGAAACTTAGAACTTATGTGAGGTGTGTCAAAACGAATGCTGGATCAACTTGCTACTTCCCCCGTCATTATTTTTTATGATTCCAAAATGGCTCTTCGTCGGCGCCTTTTATAACATCACATACAGAAGTCTCCTGAAAAAAATATCAGATTTGTAGAGTGTTTTTCAATGCAATTTTTGTACAATTTATTCATGTAAACAAAATATAGTAATTCTGAGATTTCGTTTTTCACTCCGGTCCGCGATCTCCTTCCAAAAGTCTCATCTGGCCCTCACTCTGAAAAGGTTGCCCGCCCCTGCCTTTGAGGATCAGAGAAACACTTTCCCAGCTGGTCCATCGCGTCAAGATACATGTCCAGCCTGCGCCAAAAGTCTGTGTTGAACAACTACAGATATGCGTGAAGGGCAACCATATACCATTTTTCACTATGACTGTTTTTCTTATATATTTTAATCACACAAAATACATACAAAAAAAAAACACTAATATATATTTTGTTTTAGTATTTACATCACCAGTGGTTTATACTAGTGATAAGGATGATTCCAATATTTTTCACGATTCCAATACAATTAACGATTCCGATTCCGCTACTAAAATCGCCTAAAAAAGTAGAATTTTATTTGTTGGAAGATTGAGATTAAGAGGAGAGTCATCATCTACTTTTAAATGCAGATATAATTTTGTTTTTAATTTGACAAACTTTTTAATCTTTTCTGGGTATGTGTTGTATCCAAGATGTTTGTTAAACTCATTGTGACATTTCCATTTATGTTTTTCACTTGTGCCAATTTTTAATATTCATCCACTTGTGGCATTTTCCCTATGCCCTTTTAATCAGGCCATTTTTCCTGTGCCATTTTTTTTAACCAAAATACGTTATTATGATCGATACATTTTAGTTTTACTGGTTGTTTAAAATTCAATAAATATTCATCATTTTAGCATAAGAACATCAAGTTTTATACCAAACAACACAAAAATTAAAGAATCGTTTTTGGAATCGGAAATAAGGCTCGAGCTTTTTTCCGATTCCGATATTGCAAAAAAATACGATTTGTTTTACCGATTCCCGATTCCGATTCCGATTCCGATTAATCGTCCCAACACTACTTTATACATGAGTAGAGCTACGTAGTTATGCAAAAGAATTTCACAGTTTATAAATTTTTGAATGAAAGAAATGCGGAATTGATAGTGGTACTTGTTGTGAACCAACGGGTCACAAATAGTCCAGTGTTCAGCGCGACACTTCGACCGACCGTCTGGGAAACATTTAAAGATGATTCAGTGCAGCTTATGCATTGCAACAATCTGGGTAGGTAAGTGATAAAATGCTATTTTAAACTAAGGAGTGATAGACGTACGTAGAGCATTAAACAGCGTGGGTCTTCTTCTAAGCCCTCATTCGGGGAGGGAAAGAAGCCTTTTGAAATACGTCCGCCTCGTCTTGTAGACAAAAACACAAGAGAGAGTTCGTCCAGTCTGCACTTTATTTCACGTCGCATATTCTCCGACACTTCCGGAAAGCCACTTCCTGTTCGCTACATCACTTTATTTCTTACCACATTCGCTAGTCTATATTTTTATGAGGCAAGACGTGTCATTATTTATGAATTTTCGAATGAAAAAAAAGCGGAATAGATGTAGGTGTTATGACCTGAGGTGTCACGGATAGTCTTTTGTTATTTAAAACATAAGCGCGTCAGATCGACCGATTGTCTGAGCCACTTATACAGATTGTCTGAGCTACTTATACAGATTGTCTGAGCCACTTATACAGATTGCCTGAGCAACTTATACCGATTGTCTGAGCCACTTATACAGATTGTCTGAGCCACTTATAGAGATTGTCTGAGTCACTTATACAGATTGTCTGAGCCACTTATACAGATTGTCTGAGCCACTTATAAAGAATTTCTGAGTCACTTATACAGATTGTCTGAGCCACTTATACCGATTGTCTGAGCCACTTATACCGATGTTCTGAGCCACTTATAAAGAATTTCTGAGCCACTTATACCGATTGTCTGAGCCACTTATACCGATTATCTGAGCCACTTATACCGATTGTCTGAGCCGCTTATAAAGAATTTCTGAGTCACTTATACAGATTGTCTGAGCCCCTTATACAGATTGTCGGAGCCACTTATACCGATTGTCTGAGCCACTTATACCGATTGTCTGAGCCACTTATACCGATTGTCTGAGCCACTTATACCGATTGTCTGAGCCCCTTATACAGATTGTCGGAGCCACTTATACCGATTGTCTGAGCCACTTATACCGATTGTCTGAGCCACTTATACAGATTGTCTGAGCCACTTATACCGATTGTCTGAGCCACTTATACCGATTGTCTGAGCCACTTATACAGATAGTCTGAGCCACTTATACCGATTGTCTGAGCCACTTATACAGATTGTCTGAGCCACTTATACAGATTGTCTGAGCCACTTATACAGATTTAGAGATGCGTTTAACATAACAGGCATTGCATCAATTTGCGCGGTTAGTGATGAAAATGCTATTTCTAACTAAGGAGTGACAGAGGTATTTAGAGCATCACACAGTATGCGGCGTTCCTCAAATCGTCCCCGGTAAGAAGTGGGGAGGGAGAAATCCTTTGAAACACGTCTGCTTCGTCTCGAAGAAAAAAACAAAGAGAAATCCTGTCTACTCTTTCTTTTCCCCACGTCGCCTATCCTCCGACACTTCTGGAAAGCCACTTACTGTTCGCTTCGTCACTATTTTATTCGCTAAGCTATACTTTTATCAGGCAAGAATGAATTTCACAATTTATGTAATTTTCGAATAAAATAAAAGCGAAATAATAGTGGTGTGTGATTATCACCCATCAGGTCACAGGTAGTCTAGTTTTTTTTGTTTTTCTAACTTAAGCACGGCATATCAACCTATTTTCTAAGCAAATTATGAAGATGATTGGATGCATTTAGAATAACGGGCATCTATCAATTTGCGCGTTGCGTGATGAAAATGCTATTACTAACTAAGGAGGGACATGCGTATTTTGAGTATTACACAATATGAGTTTTCTCTGCAACCGCTCTTGGGGGGGGGGGTAGAAGTCCTTTGAAACACGTCGTCTTCGTCTCACAGACAAAACCAAAGAGAATGCTTGTATATACTCTCTTTTTTTACACGTCGCCTATTCTTCAACACTTATGTATCATTTTGCACGTTGTATCATGAAAATGCTATTCCTAACTAAGAGGTGACAGGCGTACTTTGAGCATTACACAATATGAGTTCTATCTGCAACCGCTCTCTGAGGGGGTAGAAGTCCTTTGAAACACGTATTCTCCGTCTCGCAGACAAAACCAAAGAGAAAGCCTGTATATACTCTCTTTTTTTTGTACACGTCGTCTATTCTTCGACACTTATAAAGATGATTAGATGCATTAAAACTAAGAGGCATTGTATCATTTTGTACGTCGTACCATGAAAATGCTATTTCTAACTAAGAAGCGACAGGCGTACTTTGAGCATTACACAATATGAGTTTTCTCTATAACCGCTCTCTGGGGGCGGGAGAAGTCCTTTAAAACACGTCTTCTTCGTCTCGCAAACAAACCAAAGAGAAAGCCTGTATATACTCTCTTTTATTGTACACGTCGTCTATTCTTCGACACTTATAAAGATGATTATATGCATTAAAACTAAGAGGCATTGTATCATTTTGTACGTCGTACCATGAAAATGCTATTTCTAACTAAGAAGCGACAGGCGTACGTTGAGCATTACACAATATGAGTTTTCTCTATAACCGCTCTCTGGGGGCGGGAGAAGTCCTTTAAAACACGTCTTCTTCGTCTCGCAAACAAACCAAAGAGAAAGCCTGTATATACTCTCATTTTTTGTACACGTCGCCTATTCTTCGACACTTATAAGGATGATTAAATGCATTAAAACTAAGAGGCATTGTATCATTTTGCACGTTGTATCATGAAAATGCTATTTCTAACTAAGAAGTGACAGGCGTACTTTGAGCATTACACAATATGAGTTTTCTCTGCAACTGCTCTCTGGGGGGGGGGGGTCCTTTAAAACACGTCTTCTTCGTCTCGCAGAAAAAAACAAAGAGAAAGCCTGTATATACTCTCTTTTTTTACACGTCGCCTATTCTTCAACACTTATGTATCATTTTGCATGTTGTATCATGAAAATGTTATTTCTATCTAAGAGGTGACAGGCGTACTTTGAGCATTACACAATATGAGTTTTCTCTGCAACCGCTCGGGGGGGGGGGTAGAAGTCCTTTGAAACACGTCTTCTTCGTCTCACAGACAAAAACAAAGAGAAAGCCTGTATATACTCTCTTTTTTTACACGTCGCCTATTCTTCAACACTTATGTATCATTTTGCATGTTGTATCATGAAAATGTTATTTCTATCTAAGAGGTGACAGGCGTACTTTGAGCATTACACAATATGAGTTTTCTCTGCAACCGCTCTCAGGGGGGGGAGTCCTTTCAAACACGCCTTCTCCGTCTCGCAGACAAAATCAAAGAGAAAGCCTATCTATACTTTCTTTTTTTTTACACGTCGCCGATTCTTCGACACTTATAAAGATGAGTGTATGCATTTATAATAACATGCATTCCATCACTCCGGCCGGTTAATGATGAAAATACTATTTCAACCTAAAGAATGACAGACGGACGAAGCATCTCACAATGAGTCGAGGACGCATCTCACTGAAAACTCATGATTATCGAAAACATTCATCGCAAATCTCAGATTTATTTAACAGTCGACGAATTCTCAAGATTTATCGGCCATCTTCTTCGTCTTTTCGTTTTTTTTTTTCTTTCTTTCTTCCTCTTCTTTCTAATGAGTTTATAGAAAATATTTGGAAACATTAACGCAAATAGTCAGCCATTTCTGTGGGGGCCCATGCAGCGTTCTGTCAACATTGGACGCTGTTCCAAAACATGGGAGCAGTCGCTGGCAAAATGTTGACGGACAATATTCACAGGTGAATAAACAGACACCAATTAATTTAATTAGAGACTAAAAACCGGGCGTCGGCACACACTTACACAGTTTCGCGTTTAATCTCCATCGTATTCTTGCTTTTAGTTTTCAACGATCACACCCCCCCACCCCCTCTAATATACTTTGGAAAAAATCTGCAAAGCAAGGAAGAAGAAAAAAAAACAAGTCCGACGAAAATCTCCCATAGGAGAAACAAGAAAAGTCCTATGCATACCTTTCTTTCTGTATTGAAAAGCGAATCCGACGCGAGAATTTCAGTTTTGATAAGCAAACACGAAGCAAAATATTCAGTTTTTAAAAACTAATCCCAAGTAAAAATGTCAGTATTGAAAAACAATTTTTACGTTAAGAATTCAGTATTGTAAAGCAAGTCTGACGCAAGATTTTCGGTATTGAAAAGAAATTTGATAGCAAAATAAGTATTATTGAAAAGTCCGACGTCAAACTTTCAGAATTGAAAAGCAAGCGCGCGGCAAAATATCTAGTATTAAAAAAAGACGCAAAGATTTCAGTATTGAAAAGCATGTCTAACACAATAATTTCAGTATTGAAAAGCATGTCTAACACAATAATTTCAGTATTGAAAAGCATGTCTAACACAATAATTTCAGTATTGAAAAGCATGTCTAACACAATAATTTCAGTATTGAAAAGCATGTCTAACACAATAATTTCAGTATTGAAAAGCATGTCTAACACAATAATTTCAGTATTGAAAAGCATGTCTAACACAATAATTTCAGTATTGAAAAGCATGTCTAACACAATAATTTCAGTATTGAAAAGCATGTCTAACACAATAATTTCAGTATTGAAAAGCATGTCTAACACAATAATTTCAGTATTGAAAAGCATGTCTAACACAATAATTTCAGTATTGAAAAGCATGTCTAACACAATAATTTCAGTATTGAAAAGCATGTCTAACACAATAATTTCAGTATTGAAAAGCATGTCTAACACAATAATTTCAGTATTGAAAAGCATGTCTAACACAATAATTTCAGTATTGAAAAGCATGTCTAACACAATAATTTCAGTATTGAAAAGCATGTCTAACACAATAATTTCAGTATTGAAAAGCATGTCTAACACAATAATTTCAGTATTGAAAAGCATGTCTAACACAATAATTTCAGTATTGAAAAGCATGTCTAACACAATAATTTCAGTATTGAAAAGCATGTCTAACACAATAATTTCAGTATTGAAAAGCATGTCTAACACAATAATTTCAGCATTGAAAAGCATGTCTAACACAATAATTTCAGTATTGAAGAGCATGTCTAACACAATAATTTCAGTATTCAAAAGCATGTCTAACACAATAATTTCAGTATTGAAAAGCATGTCTAACACAATAATTTCAGTATTGAAAAGCATGTCTAACACAATAATTTCAGTATTGAAAAGCATGTCTAACACTATAATTTCAGTATTGAAAAGCATGTCTAACACAATAATTTCAGTATTGAAAAGCATGTCTAACACAATAATTTCAGTATTGAAAAGCATGTCTAACACAATAATTTCAGTATTGAAAAGCATGTCTAACACAATTATTTCAGTATTGAAAAGCATGACTGACGTAAAAATGTCAGTATTGAAAAATAAGTCCGAGGCAAAATAATAAGTATTTAAAAATAACACGCTAAAATTCACTATTGAAAAGCAAGTCTGATGCAATAATTTTAGTATTAAAAAGCCAGTGTGACGCAAAAAATCAGTATTGAAAAGCAATTGCGATGGATAAAAATGAAGTATTAAAAAGCAAGTTAGATGTAAAAATTGCAGTATTGAAAAGCAACTACGAGGCAATAATTTCAGTATTAAAAAGGCAAGTCTGACACAAAAACTTTCAGTATCGAAAAGCAAGTGAGAGGCAAAATAATTAGTATTAAAAAGTAAAACGCAAAACAAATCAGTATATATATATATATATATATATATATATATATATATATATGTGTGTGTGTGTGTAATTAGGCAGCATTTCTTCTCATATGCATGTTTGATTAAACAGTAGCGCCAGCTTCTGTTTATTTATTTTTGATTCGTTTTTTCGATTCGTCGCACGACCGATTTGGTATTGTCGCCCATGTTGTATAAAACATCGCCATATTTTTGCGAACGTTTTCGACCGACGTCGGTCATCTTCAGGCGGATGAATGAGTATGCAAAATAAAAGATTGGTGAATTTATTAAGACGACGTTTTTAAAAAACATTTCAATACCACTTCAACAACACTTCAACATACCTTCGCCCCCCCCTCATAACGAGCCTGGTGGATACTAGGTTTATTTACTTGAATAAACAACGCTTCCAATATGGGGAGACGAATACTGCAATATGAGATCCCAAGAATGGCTGTGTTCTTGGTTAAAATATTCCTGAATTCATATTGCAGTATTCGTCTCCCCATAATGGAAGCTTTGTTTATTCAAGTAAATAAACCTAGTATCAACCATGCTCGTTATGAGGGAGGCGAAGGTATATATATATATATATATATATATATATATATATATATATATATATATATATATATATATATATATATATATATATTGTACACGTATTGTATTAGTTTCTGTGTATGTAAATCCGTTGAAACTCAAGTGTTTAAAAAAGTGTCAATAACAAGTAGAGCTGTACTTAAGTATAAATTTTTATTCATACAAACATTTTTGGTTACATATGTGCATACATATTTCAGTTGTACTCTTCACAGAGAGTCAACCATTTCAGACCAATATATATATATATATATATATATATATATATATGTGTGTGTGTGTGTGTGTGTGTGTATATATATACATGTATGTATGGTTTATGTATGTTATATATGTACATATAACGGTATCTATATATATATATATATATATATATATATATATATATATATATATACATATGTAGTGGTGTATATGTATGTATATATGTGCGTATGTGTTCATGTATTGGTATAGGTGTGTGTGTTTATATGTACGTTTATATGTGTGTGTGTATATCCGTATGTGTATATATGTATACATGCGTGTATGCGTATAATTGGATCCATATATGCGTACGTATGTATATGGATAACTAATATCTTATATGTATGGGTATGTTTACACAGGTGTAAAAGTTGTATATTTTAATTTTATCTCCATATTTATTTCGTGTTTTTTTATTACCTACTTACCCTGGATTCTGTTCTTCTCTATTTAACATTTCAAAGTTTAAATCTATTTACAAACATATTCAAGCATAAATATCTGATCTTTATATAAAATACACACGTGTGTACATACGTAACCAACAAAGTTTGTATAAATAAAAATGTATACTAAAGAACAGCTCTACTTGTTATTGGGCACTTTTTATAAACACTTGAGTTCCAACGGATTTAAATCTAGAGAAAATAATACAATAATGTACCATATATATATATATATATATATGTAAAAATAAACATGGAATAAAGAATAAGCAATTTAACAACTAACAAAAATAAACTCAAAAACTCATCTTGTAAAGTTCCACCGAGATATTTCGGCCGTAGATACGACCATTTTCGATCAGTTAATAAACTTTATTTCAAAACGGAAAAGTTTTCAAATTTATACAGAGAATGCGATTGGAAGAAAATGTCAGTGCAGAGAACAACAAAAAGGGGAGAAAAAGAAATGCGAGGAATGTTATGAAAAGAGAAAGAAAAAGAAGATGAAGAAGAGGAAGAAGAAGAAAGAGATACCAATCAACCAGTGTCTTTAGAACGTCAGTTGAAGAAGACGAAACGAAGAAGAAGAGAAAGCGAGAGCAAACGTGAGAATATATATATATATATATATATATATATATATATATATATATATATATATATATATATATATATATATATATTGCGCGATTTCTCCCTTGGCAGACCGAACATTTTTCTGAGATTTGCTACATTATTAAATAAAATATATGTTTTATTTCTCTCACATTTAAATACGGCTGACACGATGGCCGAGTAATTAAGAACGTTAGATTGTCGGTATTAAGATCCAGGGGTTAAATCGTTCGACCGGCGGGAGAGTCATATAAGCCACACTGATGATCGTTAGTAAACATAAAACATATATATTTAATAATAATCATTTATTTATAAAAATCATATATATATATATATATATATATATATATATATATATATATATGTGTGTGTGGGGGGGGTATATATATATATATATATATATATATATATATATATATATATATATATATATATATATATATATATAAGGGAATTGACAACATTTTTGAAGCACGCATGAAAATGTATTTAAGTGAAATATTTTGAAAATAAACACTCGTGCAATTTAAATTAAAAATTTATATATTTATTTATTTTTTGCAAGCTTTCGTTATAGAACAACTTTGTCAGGCGAGATTGTCTTATTGTTTTTTTTTTCTTCTTTTCTTCCTCCTCATTTTGATGGGATTAACCCCGAGGGGTCGAATCACGATATGAGCAGAAAGAGACGTGTTTTGTGCGTGTATGTATTTCATAAGGATCAGTCGATACATAAGTGGAAGAACAAGTGCAACATTTTACAAAATGCCATCAATTCTAAGATTGTATATACAAAAATGGCAACGCGCACTGGTTTTAACACTAAATCACTCAAATAACACTATTATTCTTTCTGGTTTATTTATTTTCTTCTTTTACTTATATATATATATAGTATCACATGGTGTCAAAGTGACAATCGCGAGCCTCTGGCGGCAAGAACAAACCCGTACAGTTACAAAGAGACGGCGGATAGAATTCTCAACAAAATCAACAATGATCCAAGGCTTCAGCTTTAATGGATATACGGATGAGGTGTCATCGCTCTTTTTATGCTCGGCATAAAGCCACTGCCAGTGTTTTCACTCTCCGCCGCGGCGGTGTGATCTGAGGGATTATCGCCGATGGAGGAACAAAGTCGGGCAAAGAAGATGAATACGTCAAACAAAAGGAGGGTCACACCGAAAATCGACATCTTATCAAAGGTCACCGGCAAATAGCGACGCACAATGCGTGTCATTGAGATGTCACTCCGCGTAACCATTTCTTTTTTTTTTTTTTTTTTTTTCTTTAATTTCATAAAATCGCCTCGGCTCCTTGAGCTGCAGCATTGTCTTCTTTTATCTGACCCTAACCCTAACCCTAACCCGTCTTCTGCGGTGGATAATTAAGTCCTGTCCAGCCAACCGAATATATGTGGTCAGTGTTTGTTGAGCGGTAAATCAAAGGCCGCGATACGATCTGTCAGACCCGAACTTTGTCCCTTCTCGTTTTAAATACGCCAACCCTCAAAGAATTAAAACTCGATAAGTCTATCAATTGTATCTAGTACTACCCCAGAACTGAAACTTAATTCGGTCCAGGAGGGGGGGGCGGCATTCGAGGTCCAACAACTCAGAAGTCTAAAAGCAATTATTCTTCTGCCGAATAATGCCAAGTAAATGAATCCGTTCTCAGGTTACTAATACCCTAACCGTAACATACCTAACGTTAGCAAAATAATAATGATAAATAAACAAAAGTAAATTCTTTAATCAGTGTATAAAACAATGACAATTAAGATATTGGTGTTTTTTTTTTAACATAGTTCACCCCAAAGAATGCACAATAATGAAAATATATTCGTACAATTGATACAAAAGAAGTAAAAGCGGAAATCCGAAATAACCAATCTGTACAGAAAACCAAAAAAACAATAGAATGGTTTCTAAAGACGAATGATTAGGTGCTCATCCTTGAGTGGGGCATTTAAAAGACGGACTCAACAACTACACAACCCTATGTGATATCCCCGTGTTAATGAAAAATTTGCGATCATTAGAGAGAGAGAGAGAGAGTGAGAGAGAGAGAGAGCGGAACATAGAGAAAGAGAGAGAGACAAAGATAGAGAGAGGGGGAGAGAGAGAAAGAAAAATAGAGAGAGAAGAGAGAGAGAAAGATATATATAGAGAAAGATAGAGAGAGAAAGAGAGAGAGAAAGAGAAAGATAGAGAGATGAAGGTAGAGGAGAGAGAAAGAGAGAGAGAGAGTAATATATATATATATATATATATATATATATATATATATATATATATATATATGAAGCAATCCAACAAAAGATATAAGCGTCAACTAATATCTTATAATTAGTGAAACATCCGGATAAAAACTGAAGCTCAATATACTGGATAGAGCATTAATATTATAATATAAAATGAAGTAATAAAATAAGGTGTCAATCAAATTTTATTAGAATTCATAGTTCAAGCAAAGTATCCTTAAGTCCTTAGCTCATGCGTTTTCAACGATAATTCTTCTCTTCAGAGGACCATTACCGCAGTTATACTACTACAGGTAATAAAATTACGCTTTGAAAATATATAAAATTATATACACAAATACATAAAAATACATAACATCAAATATATCAACCCCAAAACATACTTTTTGTTGAATCCATACAGTCCATCCAGGTCATACAAATTGAGAAGCATAAAGGATACTTTGCTTGAACTTTGAATTCTAATAAAATTTGATTGACACCTTATTTTATTACTTCATTTTATATTATAATATATATATATATATATATATATATATATAGAGAGAGAGAGAGAGAGAGAGAGAGAGAGAGAGAGAGAGAGAAAGAGAGAGAGAGAGAAGAGAGAGAGATAGAGAGAGAGAGATAGAGAGAGAGAGAAAGATAGAGAGAGATATAGAGGAAGAGAGAGAGGGGGAGATAGAGATATATATATAGAGAGAGAAAGATAGAGAGAGAGAAAGAGAGAAAGAGAGAGAGAAGGAGAGAGAAAGAGAGAGAGAAAGAGAGATAGAGAAAGAGAGAGAGGGGGGGGAGAGAAAGATACATATTTTGTAAGCGTGACGTAAGTACGAGTTGTTGTAAATCTGGGATGTCGTAACCCGGGGACTTACTAATTCTATTTACATAACGTTACGTACGTGTATATGTTTATATATTTCTATACATAGGATTCACTCCCAAACTAATGAACCCAGCACGATGAATTTTGGAACACATCTACTAAGCGTAAGAGTAGGTAATGCGGGCTATATTAAGTTTAATTTAGTCTTATTCAACGGGCGCAAAGATTTAATCTCTCCAAAGGAATAACAACAAAAAAAAAGTGGTGCAAAACTGTCATGTTTTCGGAATTCAACTTTTTCTTCTCGTATATAAATGTCCATTTGAATAAGAACCGTTTAAGATATCATTAAATATAATTCATTCAAACAAAAAAAAGGAGAAAAAAAGGTAAGCGAGAATGGAGGCCGTCGACGCCGGTTTCATTCGACCGTATTTCATCGGCTGATTCTGCTTTTGGGGGATCGTCGTACGATTCTCCATTTCCGTTATCAATATGAATTCTCCTTTCCGTTGACCTTAATTGACCCCGGCTCATTTGGCTGTTACAAAAGGTTGTCACTTTCAAATTAGGTCACGGACCACTTAAGACTAAATCTAGAACAGACGATTATATATATATATATATATATATATATATATATATATATATATATATATATATACGATTATATATATATATATATATATATATATATATATATATATATATATATATATATATATATATATATATATATATATATATATGTAAGGTACACGATAGGTCATGTAAATGAAATGCCGTGGTAGACAAAATGTGTGAAAAAAGACAAACGGAAAACAGGTTAAAATGCAGGACAAAAACAAAAACGAGAGATTTGACCGGTTTCGTTCGTATTAACGAACGTCGTTCGTATTAACGAACGAAACCGGTCAAATCTCCTGCATTTTAACCTGTTTTCCTTTTGTCTTTTTTCAAACACACATACACATACACACACACACACACACACACATATATATATATATATATATATATATATATATATATATATATATACATATATATATATATATATATTACTATTTCATGTATCCACATAAAATTTCATAAGGAGATATCATTTTTTATGTATCAATTTTCAGTATTTACTTCAACAGTGCTCGATACGTGAGTAGAGCTGGGTAGTAAGTTATGAAAATATATGTATGGCAATTCAACTACACACACACACACACACACACACACACACATATATATATATATATATATATATATATATATATATATATATATATATTTGCAGAGACGATATTAACATAAAAACGTTGTTTGGCACAAGGCAAATGAAACGGACCATAAAAATATATCTCACAGAAATGTTATGTTTTTTGGAAATGTGAAAAAATAAAAATAATAAAATAAAACCATGGTTATTGGAATATAATATGAACTGACATTAATAATAGGCATTAGACATCAATTACTGAAAATTCACAAAATGTCATTTCTTTGAGGTATTTTAAAGGGTTTTTAGGGGACATAATATGGGGAAAACATCACATTTGAAATTTCAAATATTTCAGATTTACATTGTGATTTGTTCTCATCACATCACACCATATTATTTTGTATTCTTATTTTTTTCACGTTATAAATAAAATAAAATAAAACGTTGTCTGTCCTTATGAGGAACGTATAGCGAGAACACAGACCCCACAATAACGACGTACCTTATTTTATCGAAATTAAATATACGTATCTAAGTTTTCTTTTTTTTCTTTTGTTAACGTACAAACAAACACGGCAGGCCGCCACTGTAGACGTAAGGGGCTACTGAGAAAAAGGGCGAGAGGTTTTTTTTGGGGGGGGGGGCGGGGTCAAGCTAAATTGGGAGCTGTGCAGCGAGATGTCTGTTTACATTAGTTTTAAATTTCTGCATGTCAGTAACGTCAAGAAAACAGGAAGCAGTGAGAGAGTTCCAGAGTCCAACAGCACGAGGAAAGAAGCCTTTGGAGTAGAAAGCTCTTCGGCATCTGACGACCTCCACAGTAAATGGATGGGATTTGGCAGATTGTCGGGTTGGTCTAGTGAATTTACGTCGTGGGGATACCAAAGCAGCAAGCTGATCAGAGCACAATCCATTGAATTACTTGTAAAACAAGCACAAGGAAGCAACA
>OY744535.1:23292182-23314682 GCA_963556195.1 Sepiola atlantica
CATAATTCATAACTGTTGTAAGAATTATATTTCATTAATAACTTTCAAGTATAACTTACCAGTATACGGCGTTACTTTCTAATCAACCTATATATATATATATATATATATATATATATATATATATATATATATATATATATATATATATAAGTGTAAATTAGTCGTCCAAGGCTATAGCAATGCGATGTGGTTGCCGTGAGATGGAAAAGTGAAAAGAAATAAACGCAGGGAGAAAGTGAAACTCAAAACGATTTATTAATAATTTCACGAAAACTGATTAAATACCAAATAGTATTTTTTTTTTTCGGTAAGTAACAGATCGGCAAAGGGTAATCTTAAATTTTCGAAAGAAAAACTTTCATTATCAGAAGACAACAATAGAAGACCGAGAGGGTCGAAAAAACGGGAAACAAACCGGTGTCAGATCATCGTAATACAGGGGAAAACAATTGGCAGTAGGAACGCAGAAAATGTCAAAATTCCATTAAGCAATCATATAACTAAGGTTAAAACATTATAAACATTAGTTTAGTAATATACCAATTTTTTTAATTTTATTATGTTTCATTTTACATGACTCATAAATTAGTCTTTTTTTTTCTTTTTTTTTTTCTTTTTCCATTTATTCTCTTCAAATCTAAATTTAAATTTACTGTCAAAGGGAGATAACTTATTCTAAATAATATATTCAGACTCTAGAAATGTTTATAATGTTTTAACCTTAGTTATATGATTGCTTAATGGAATTTTGACATTTTCTGCGTTCCTACTGCCAATTGTTTTCCCCTGTATTACGATGATCTGACACCGGTTTGTTTCCCGTTTTTTCGACCCTCTCGGTCTTCTATTGTTGTCTTCTGATAATGAAAGTTTTTCTTTCGAAAATTTAAGATTACCCTTTGCCGATCTGTTACTTACCGAAAAAAAAAAAATACTATTTGGTATTTAATCAGTTTTCGTGAAATTATTAATAAATCGTTTTGAGTTTCACTTTCTCCCTGCGTTTATTTCTTTTCACTTTTCCATCTCACGGCAACCAAATCGCATTGCTATAGCCTTGGACGACTAATTTACACTTACATTTACCAGCAATGCTTCAAGCAAACTACAATCTCTTTATATATATATATATATATATATATATATATATATATATATATATAGTAAGCTATGAAAATATATTTATGGCAATTAAGCTACACAGAGGCTCCCGCGTTTCATCCCCGTGGAATCTGCATGGAGTTATTTTTGCCGGGTGTTTTTATATACACGACTAGCTAGTTAACCAATCAGATTCTTTGTTGTTCTCTCAGCCAATCGTTGGGCTTCCCACGAACAAAGGTCCGGTTAGTGTTACTTCCTATATCTTGTTTGGCCTATATCCTGTTTCTTTGTTGTGTCAATATAATGGGTAAATTTATTTTAACACGTAATTCCTTGTATTTCTATGTTTGGTTTTAATTTTTTAATTGTTAGGTTTTTGTTTAGTTTAGTTTATTTATTTATTTATGTATCGTTAGCCTAAGGTAAATTTATTTCTGTGTAGGCAGCTGTTTGCTATCTCACTTCTACAGTTTACTACATTTCGGGGGTCTTTAAAGTGTAGGGTTTCAAATTTTTCATTCAGACATAATCTACACGGGTCGTCTAAATTTCTACATGTACTGGCCTGTCGTATTATTTTCTATTCAATTATTGGTGAGCGTCCATTTTCTTTAAGCTCCCAAATATATATATATATATATATATATATATATATATATATATATATATATATACGAGAAGAATATTGTAGTTTGCTTAAAGCATTGTGCGTAATATGTAATAAGTATTGTTAGAAGACGGTGACAATACGTTGGTTAGGTGACACCGGCGGTACGTGAAATGGTAAACAAAAATGACAATATTGAAAAACTAATAATTTTCAAATAATTTTATTATATTTACCAGTGTTAAGTTCGAAAATTATTGATTTCTCAATGTTGTCATTTGTTTACGATTTCACGTACCGCCGGTGTCACCTAACCAACGCATTGTTTCCGTCTAACAATACTTATTTCATACATATATATATATATATATATATATATATATATATATATATATATATATTGCTTTATACACTTTCTTGAGCTTTGTTTTTATATTGATAGTCTACTGGTTAAAGATATTTCTTTCTTTTAAATATTATCTTACTAAACTCTCTCTCTCTATATATATATATATATATATATATATATATATATATATTTATATGCATATATATATATATATATACATATATATATATATATATAAGTAAAATTCGCGTACAACAAAATCGTAGGATACATTTCAGAGGAATCATTTTTTAATCAATGGAACGGGCGGGTGGAAAAAAAGAAAATTGCTAAAATTTTCCGTAAGGCTTTATTGTCTGACCCTCTAAGAGGAAACGTCATCCATCGATGCCTTCAGTAACACAAATACTAGAGAATTGGGTCCGATAGACATAAAATACCATGTGTACCGTTCCTCAGTCTGGCTAAGCAATGGGTCTTTTTATCTCAGAACTATTCGAATTTTAATTGAGACAAATTTGTAAATGAGTGTAAAAATCAAACTGCATTTTTATTTGTTTATTATTTGGCTTAAGTTGGAAATAGCTTTTTCATTTGTCTGTCAGGCTTAAGTTTTAAATAGCTTTTTCATTGTCTGTCAGGCTTAAGTTTTAAATAGCTTTTTCATTGGTCTGTCAGGCTTAAGTTTTAGATAGCTTTTTCATTGGTCTGTCAGGCTTAAGTTTTAAATAGCTTTTTCATTGGTCTGTCAGGCTTAAGTTTTAAATAGCTTTTTCATTGGTCTGTCAGGCTTAAGTTTTAAATAGCTTTTTCATTGGTCTGTCAGGCTTAAGTTTTAAATAGCTTTTTCATTGGTCTGTCAGGCTTAAGTTTTAAATAGCTTTTTCATTGGTCTGTCAGGTCACGGCTTATGCTAAAAAATGTCTGCCCGATCGTAAATGACGTCATAAACTTTGGTTGGGTGAGTGAGACATTAGTAAGGATGAATGATAGCTTTTTAAAAGTTTTAGAAAACTAAGAAGAAATACATTAAAAAAAAGTTAAAAAAAGAAACACGCTCCAATTTTTACTAAACTGAACTTTATTCAGAATTAATTTACACAAACACCACCACCGAAAAACAAGAATTAATTCAGAAAGTGAAGTTGGGTGGTGTCGCTGCGTGTAAGTAAATAAACATAACGTTGTTTTTTAATGAATTTCAGAGTCAAATTTATTTAGTTTGAATTGCGAACAACTAAAAAAAAATCCGTTATATAAGTTATTTAAATAAAAACATGTGTTGCAATGGAGCCACAAATTTTGATCACATGGTCCGCTGCAAACTACGTCCGCACGACCAATATAAAATGCAGCACACGGTGCCAAGTTTCCTCTTTTCTTTTCCTCTCCGACGCTTAACAGAAAGACACGTCCAGCCCGCATCCTCGCCCTTAGGGGCGAGGGACGAGGAGCGAGGGGCGCCTTGGGTGACCGTTATTCGCCATTTAACTCACACACGCACGGACATGTTTACACACACTGCTAACAAAGGCACATACACGCCCTATCTTTTTCAAGTCACGCACGCACGCGGCCAAACACACATACGTATAGCCACAAACTGCTGACAAAGGCACACACCCACACAAATGCCTACACAACTTATCAACTCTCATGCTCGCACGAACACACACATTGTACAACCACGAACAAAAGTCGACACGCACATTCACACACTTCGGCGTATTGACGCAAAGCCACACACACATTCGTACAACTACGTACACACATACGCACTCATAAACTACAGACATAAACATTTATCACTTCTTTAACTGAATATCTGAAATGAACAATTAATGCCTTGTATTTTGTACATATATAAATATTGTGTTTCTTAAGTAAGGTTTTATTCTTTCTACTTTCATTCAACATTAATCCTTTGTTCATGCATGTTCCCCCTTGTTTTTTCATCTGGTTCTACTGTTTTAAACATTTATTTTACAATTCAAATGTAAGCGTAGATCATAGCATTTTTTTTTTTGAAGACACAGCATCTTAATAAGCTATGGTCCGCGCTGCTATATAAATGAGACCATGCCCCTACACATATAATATACAAAGAAACAAGATTTCCTGTTGTAATGCGCAGTCCGTCTCCCCAAAAGATGTCTGCACAGTTCCCCGATAGGCCAGCATCTGATTGCTAGTAAATCAGGTCTCCACGTTCGCCTTATTTCGTACTCCGTCATCCATCTATTCACAGCGCCCAGCCCCCTTAATAACTCGTGCCTGCATGCCTGTGGCCAGAGGCAAGTTAGAGGGCGCACATTAAGGTCAACATTCTGGCAGGTTCTGGCACCGAGTGAAAAAAAGAAGAAATAAAGCCCCCCCCCCCTCAAGGTGCGCGAGGCACGTGTCTTTAATAATAAGTGAACACTTATAGCGAAACACAATTCCGTACCTCCCTTAATACCGTCTCCTCTTTTCTTGATTTTTTTTATCCGTTCTTCTTTACCCTACACTTTGAGGGGGTGGGGGTCTACGCCCCTTCATCTTGAATCACTCATTCTTTTTTTGTTTTTTTAATGGTCCACCAAGATAAGAAAGAAATTCCTTTGACTTTTTTCTGTACGTACCACAGAAAGAATATTTTATAAATCTGGTTAATCAGTGCGAATTGTATTCACACTCGGTGTTCCCTTTTGCCCTTTTCTGAGGCTGCCTTACCTGACACAGCCTGAGTTGGTATTCTTCATACCAATCCAGGATACGTTTCCGACAATCAGTCCGACGGATTCTGAGACATCTTTGAGTAGGTGAAACCTTTTTCTTTCGTTTTCTATTTTTTGCGCACGTTCAGAACAAGGGGTCACCATTATAAAATACATATATTCTGAAAATTGTATTTCTACAACAGCTGGCTTATCGACACACAAAAGCCAAAAATGGCCGTCGAAATGTCACTTAATTATTAAGGGGGGGGGGTCCATGAGATAATGATAGATGAAATGTTTATTTCAACCCTGTAAGCAAAATGACGATACGAACGCGTGTTATTGTGTGTCTGTACACGCTACGCCAAGTTCCAATGGTAACACAAGGACTTGTTTGAACTGCGACTATACCGAGCAGCAATTACCGTTGCTATACAAAGAAAAAAACAGCAATTATTGGTTGATTGTTGCTCGGTTGGTTGGTTTGTTTGTTAGTTGGTTGGTTGGTTGGTTGGTTGGTTGGTTGGTTGGGTTGTTAGTTGGTTGGTTAATTGGGTGGGTGGTTTGTTTGTTTGTTTGTTTGTTTGTTAGTTGGTTGGTTGGTTTGTTGGTTGAGTTGTTAGTTGGTTGGTTGGTTCATTGGTTGGTTGGTTGGTTGGGTGGGTGGTTGGTTGGTTGGTTGGTTTGTTTGTTAGTTGGTTGGTTGTTTGGTTGGTTCATTGGTTGGTTGGTTGGTTGGTTGGGTTGGGTTGGGTTGGGTTGGGTTGTTGGTTGGTTAGTGTGTTGGTTGGTTAGTTGGTTGGTTGGTTGGTTGGTTTGTTAGGTTGTTAGTTAGTTGGTTGGTTCATGGGTTGGTTGGTTGGGTGGTTTGTTGGTTGGTTAGTTGGTTGGTTGGTTGGTTTGTTAGTTAGGTTGTTAGTTAGTTGGTTGGTTGGTTCATTGATTGGTTGGTTGGTTGGTTGGTTGGCTTGTTAGTTAGGTTGTTAGTTGGTTGGTTGGTTCGCTGGTAGGTTGGTTGGTTGGTTGGTTGGTTGGTTGGTTGGTTAGTTGGTTGGTTGGTTCATGGGTTGGTTGGTTGGGTGGTTTGTTGGTTGGTTAGTTGGTTGGTTGGTTGGTTTGTTAGTTAGGTTGTTAGTTAGTTGGTTGGTTGGTTCATTGATTGGTTGGTTGGTTGGTTGGTTGGCTTGTTAGTTAGGTTGTTAGTTGGTTGGTTGGTTCGCTGGTAGGTTGGTTGGTTGGTTGGTTGGTTGGTTGGTTGGTTGGTTAGTTGGTTGGTTGGTTGGTTGGTTGGTTGGTTGGGTTGTTAGTTGGTTGGTTGGTTCATTGGTTAGTTGGTTGGGTTGGGTTGGATTTGTTTGTTGATTGGTTGGTTGGTTGGTTTGTTTGTTAGTTTTTAGTTAGTTGGTTGGTTGGTTGGTTGGAAGGTTGGTTGGTTGGTTGGTTTCTTTGTTGGTTGGTTGGTTGGTTGGTTCGTTCGTTCGTTCGTTCGTTCGTTCGTTGATTGGTTGGTTGGGTTGGTTGGGTTGGTTAGTTAGTTGGTTCGTTTAGAAGCAGATTTCTTGCAGGTATCGACGATAATTTTTTGTAATGAATCTCCTCATCAGCAAATGTTGCTTTTGTAAAAGGATATATTCATGATTGTGGTGCCTTCTGTTAGACTAGTAAACTCTGATTCAAGGTAGATTCTTTTTTTTTGTTTCTTTTTTTACTAATGCGTCACCGCTTATCAAGGGCCAGGGGCTACTTTAGGATAAGGGATAATGTGATTGTCAGTTGTAGATGAACAATACAATGAGAGGATTGTAAACGATGAATGAAATTGTCAGAATTTTATTATTTCCGTTGACGGCTCGACAGTTGTTTACATTGGACATGAAAACGACCATGTTGCAGTCAGCTGGGAAGCAGCCCACTGATACTGTATTCCATAGATGCAAATATACTTTATTCATAGCTGATTGTCAGGTTGGTCGGGTGTATTTACGTCAAAGGGGTTCACCAGAGCAGCAAGTTCTATTGTAATACTTGTTAAACAAAAGAGCAAAATTGCTGTGATGGGACAAGGGTTGTAGCTAAGTGCACAGTGTGGGACATTCCGTGGAAGAAACTCCGTTCATGGAAATTCCGATTAGTTTTTGGAGGAAAAAAAGGAAAATTCTTGCAGTTATTGTAGCTAGACAGGTTTTTGTTGTGGAGGTTTTTGTGTTTCACTAACGCTCATTAAGGCCGAAAAGCCACTGGAGGATACGTGTTTATGGTTTGTGTCAGGTGAATGGTGAAACTAATATCATGGAGATTGCAGACAATGGATTGGATCAGGCAGAATTGGATTTCTTGAGAGAACGGCTCAACAAGAACTAGTTAACATTAGAATTAAAAACGACCACGCCGGAAAGCAGTCTTGTGGGATTTCATTTTTAAGACGGACAGTTCTTGGAGAGAAAATCTGTTCATGGAAGTTCCGCTAAGGCCCAGGTACAAAGAGGAAGAAAGGAAAATTCTTTACCTTAGTTGTACCTGGGCTAGCTTTTGCTGTGAATATATTACGGGGGGGGGGGGCGGCAGAGATTGGAGCTCAGTCGAGCACCAACCATGAAATTACGTAGAGTAGAGAAAGACTAGCACGTCTCTTCTCTGAGAAATGGGCTGTAGGAAAAGAGAAAGGATAACTTATCACGAGATTTCACAGTAAATTTCGTACTCTGACAAGGCAGGGAAGGGTGCTCTGTGTGGCACCTCCCCAGATGTGGCAAAAGTACTCAATTTTAGTACACATAACGATTCTTTTTCTCTTCTCTAAGACTAATTGCTCTATTATGGCTTTAAAGTCATGTCTACCCTACTAGTTCACCTATATTTTCTTACGCGTGTTTAGACATTAATATAAACGTCAGAATTACTCCTATCTACATTTATATAGACGTTAGTTTTTTTTTGTTTTTTTTTTGTTATTATTTCTTTCTTACTTTTATAACTGATTCATATTTTCCTCTCGCTCACGCACCTGCGCATATGTATGTTAAAAGGCGACACACGGGCAACCGAATGTAAATACACGCGTACCGTGTTTACAGACGGGCCACACAATCTGGCACGAGTATATACAAAACCATATATAATACGTTATACTCGCGGCCTCGACATTCTAAACACATCAAAACACGAATAAACAACGTCGACAAAACAATCCACATAGCCAGTTACATAGACATAGATCACCAAACATGGTATAATAGATAAACACACATTCCCGAAATCATAAACTCCCCGTCACCACCGCCGTTACCCACGATCCTTCGGCCATGCGATACACACGCACGTTTCCGATGGCTTTATACACGTGGGGCCCGTGGAAAGTCCACGGTTGTTCTCTTCATTGAAATTAACTTCGTTAAAAAGTACAAATACTATGGAATCTACGAATGCCGTCACGACACTCGTTTAATAACTCCAGAACCGGAAGTGTGCAACTGCCACTTCCTCTTTTTCATGTCTAGTCCCCGACGTATGCTACCAATGAAAACGTGACTAAAAAAAAAGGAAAGGAATAAACTGTATTAATATTAGAATTATAAATAACTGAAAGAATACCCGTTCCAGGACGGGTAAAAAAAATCCGGATCAAAACAGATTTGCACCACTTTAATGTTGTGGGTATGTAAAGGGTCCGATAGAGAAAAAACAAACTTACGGTTTAGAGAAAACATGTATATTGAAACAAGTATAATACAACAGAGAAGAAAAGTGGTTGTACGTCAGTCTTGACTGCCAGTATAGACTAGTGTAGTTCCAGTGCAGGAAAATGTGGCACAAGGCCGGAAGGTGGGGAGTGTCAAGCCAATGCCCCTAAAGAATAAGCACTCTAAAAAATGTCAGGGCATTCACCGGTATGGGCGCCCTAGGCAGTAAGCAATAAACTTACTCCACAACATAGAGGGGAGGCAAGGCCTGGGAGGGTAGACCTCCTAGGACTACCCATGACTAATGCCTCAGCCCGACAGATAAAAGAAGACATACCACTCTACTTCTCCTCCCTAAAAGGTAATGCTTGGGAGGATGGTCTCATGGCTATAGAACATAGAATACACTACCTCCCCTCATAAAAACGAAGGAGGTAATGCATGGGAGTATAATCTCATGACAACAGAACAGATACTACACTGCCCTCCTGAATTGAGCATTGGAAGATAGTACATTAGTCCGAAATAGTATAGTAAACTATATTGAGCATTCAAAATTAGTACAAGAATATAGTTAATAGAATTAATAGTACAGCTTCGGCTTCAGACATGCAGGCACCAAATCTCCATTAGTAATGAATACTATAAGTATTTAATAATGTACATTACAAATTTGAAATTTGTAAACATTATAGGAATTATTATAAAAAAATGTTGTCCCTGTTTTAAGAAAGCATTGTTTATATGGTAATATTAATTATTAAAAATAATCCCATATTCGTTTCATCAACACCGAATCGATAACACCAAAAACGAGATGAAGAAAAGGAAAAAAAAAAAAAGTTATTTTTAATATATCTTTATTTTGAAATTCAGAAATTCTGATGATGAAGTATATCTTCGAAAATTAAATTGGAAAATAAAAAGTTAATAAAACTAAAATGCATTGTATGGCATTTTAATTGCTTATTATTATTGTTAATAATTAATATTATAGGAATTATTATTGTTCGCAAATACTTAGAGAGTCGCTGTATATAGAGTACTGGACCTATATTTGAAGGACACTGAAGTTTGAATTGCTCGCCCCATCCTGTTCAGTCTCTCATTAACTTCGGTTGATTGAGGACGTCGGAATGGGTTAATACCAGTCGAGGATTCGTTCTTGACAATCAGTCCAGCAGGAACTGGGCCATTTCGGTGACCTTTTATCTGCCGGGCTGAGGTATACTGTCCTGGGTCGTCCAAGGAGGTGCACCCTCCCAGGCCTTGCCTCCCCTCTTTGTGGTGGAGTAAGTTAATTGCTTACTGTCTGAGGCTCCCTCACCGGGAAATGCCGACGGGGCTGCCCAGGCTACTTTTGCTAGGCCAGAGGGTTCCTTCTTTAGGGGCGCTGGCTTGACTCTTCCCCCACTTTCCGGCCTTGTGCCACACATTGGTGTGGTGAGAAGCAATTAAATACCTGAAGTTTGAATTGTTATTGGGATGTCGTTGTAACCAGTCTGTATTTATTTACTTCTCGCCAGGAGTTAGGCACAAGGCCAGTTTTATCTTACTCCCACAAGGTAAGATGTGACCCAAGGTCGGGTCGGGAAAGTGGGGCTTGAAAAGCCAGCGCCAGAGAGGTGAGCACTCTGGCCATTAAAAATTGTCTGGGCAACCCCGTCGACATTCCCCGGTAGGAGCGCCTCAGGCAGGAAGCAATGAACTTACTCCTCCCCAAAGAGAGGAGGTAAAGCCTGGGAGGGTGGACCTCCTAGAACTGCGCAGGACAGTCCCCATGACCGACATAAATCAAGCCCCGCAGGCCAAGACAATACCAGTCTATGGGGTGCAGTATCCATCAGAACAGATACTACACTTTGATATTGGCCAAAAGGCCAATATATAAACCAGTCTGTAGCCGGCAACATTCAACAAGTGTCCAAAGCGCCTAGTTGCCCCTTTGTAAAGACCTCGATACACAAATGGTACAAAATACGGTTGTGGGTGGAGTCATTAAAAAACAGGGGCAATACAGTAAGCCCCTAACCATACAGCTGGGAGTTCACGCACCGCTTGTTCCTAAGAAAATAGTGAAGTTTGATAAATTACGTAGACATTTTGAGACCATATGAAAATGGGTATTTAAACATAGTTTAAAAGTTCAATATTAACTACTTACGTGAATAAATACGAGACGTGTTTGGGTCCATATGGTGTTCCGTCCGATCACTACTTAACATGCAGTAACAGGTGATAATAAAGGGCGAATGGGGCGTGAGTTGTGAGACGATGGGTATAAGAATGTATTAAACACAGGGCTCATAATCTAACGGCTGAAAGTTCAATCCCTGTAACGGTGCAGTAGATTTTCGTTTGTTCATCTGAAAATATATTTCTATGTAGAAACTGGTTATTACAGAGTTGCTTAAAAATTTTAATGAAGGATAGAAGTGTTTTTTTACCAAGAAAAAGGATAGAAGTGTCTTTTTACCAAGAAAAAGGATAGAAGTGTCTTTTTACCACGAAAAGGGATAGAAGTGTCTTTTTACCAAGAAAAGGGATAGAAGTGTCTTTTTTACCAAGAAAAAGGATAGAAGTGTCTTTTTACCAAGAAAAGGGATAGAAGTGTCTTTTTTACCAAGAAAAAGGATAGAAGTGTCTTTTTACCAAGAAAAGGGATAGAAATGTCTTTTTACCAAGAAAAAGGATAGAAGTGTCTTTTTACCACGAAAAGGGATAGAAGTGTTTTTTTACCAAGAAAAAGGATAGAAGTGTCTTTTTACCAAGAAAAAGGATAGAAGTGTCTTTTTACCACGAAAAGGGATAGAAGTGTCTTTTTACCAAGAAAAGGGATAGAAGTGTCTTTTTTACCAAGAAAAAGGATAGAAGTGTCTTTTTTACCACGAAAAGGGATAGAAGTGTCTTTTTACCAAGAAAAGGGATAGAAGTGTCTTTTTACCAAGAAAAGGGATAGAAGTGTCTTTTTACCAAGAAAAGAAATAGAAGTGTCTTTTTACCACGAAAAGGGATAGAAGTGTCTTTTTTACCAAGAAAAAGGATAGAAGTGTCTTTTTACCAAGAAAAGGGATAGAAGTGTCTTTTTACCAAGAAAAGGGATAGAAGTGTCTTTTTTACCAAGAAAAAGGATAGAAGTGTCTTGTTACCACGAAAAGGGATAGAAGTGTTTTTTTACCAAGAAAAAGGATAGAAGTGTCTTTTTACCAAGAAAAAGGATAGAAGTGTCTTTTTACCACGAAAAGGGATAGAAGTGTCTTTTTACCAAGAAAAGGGATAGAAGTGTCTTTTTTACCAAGAAAAAGGATAGAAGTGTCTTTTTTACCACGAAAAGGGATAGAAGTGTCTTTTTACCAAGAAAAGGGATAGAAGTGTCTTTTTACCAAGAAAAGGGATAGAAGTGTCTTTTTACCAAGAAAAGGGATAGAAGTGTTTTTTTACCAAGAAAAAGGATAGAAGTGTCTTTTTACCAAGAAAAAGGATAGAAGTGTCTTTTTACCACGAAAAGGGATAGAAGTGTCTTTTTACCAAGAAAAGGGATAGAAGTGTCTTTTTTACCAAGAAAAAGGATAGAAGTGTCTTTTTACCAAGAAAAAGGATAGAAGTGTCTTTTTACCACGAAAAAGGATAGAAGTGTCTTTTTACCAAGAAAAGGGATAGAAGTGTCTTTTTTACCAAGAAAAAGGATAGAAGTGTCTTTTTTACCACGAAAAGGGATAGAAGTGTCTTTTTACCAAGAAAAGGGATAGAAGTGTCTTTTTACCAAGAAAAGGGATAGAAGTGTCTTTTTACCAAGAAAAGGGATAGAAGTGTCTTTTTACCACGAAAAGGGATAGAAGTGTCTTTTTACCAAGAAAAGGGATAGAAGTGTCTTTTTACCAAGAAAAGGGATAGAAATGTCTTTTTTACCAAGAAAAAGGATAGAAGTGTCTTTTTACCAAGAAAAGGGATAGAAATGTCTTTTTACCAAGAAAAAGGATAGAAGTGTCTTGTTACCACGAAAAGGGATAGAAATGTCTTTTTACCAAAAAAAAGGATAGAAGTGTCTTGTTACCACGAAAAGGGATCGAAGTGTCTTTTTACCAAGAAAAGGGATAGAAGTGTCTTTTTACCAAGAAAAAGGATAGAAGTGTCTTTTTACCACGAAAAGGGATAGAAGTGTCTTTTTACCACGAAAAGGGATAGAAGTATCTTGTACCACGAAAAGGGATAGAAGTGTCTTTTTACCAAGAAAAGGGATAGAAGTGTCTTTTTACCAAGAAAAGGGATAGAAATGTCTTTTTACCAAGAAAAAGGATAGAAGTGTCTTTTTACCACGAAAAGGGATAGAAATGTCTTTTTACCACGAAAAGGGATAGAAGTGTCTTTTTACCAAGAAAAGGGATAGAAGTGTCTTTTTACCAAGAAAAAGGATAGAAGTGTCTTTTTACCACGAAAAGGGATAGAAGTGTCTTTTTACCACGAAAAGGGATAGAAGTGTCTTTTTACCACGAAAAGTGATAGAAGTGTCTTTTTACCAAGAAAAGGGATAGAAGTATCTTTTTACCAAGAAAAAGGATAGAAGTGTCTTTTTACCAAGAAAAAGGATAGAAGTGTCTTTTTACCAAGAAAAAGGATAGAAGTGTCTTTTTACTAAGAAAAAGGATAGAAGTGTCTTTTTACCAAGAAAAAGGATAGAAGTGTCTTTTTACCAAGAAAAAGGATAGAAGTGTCTTTTTACTAAGAAAAAGGATAGAAGTGTCTTTTTACCAAGAAAAGGGATAGAAGTGTCTTTTTACCAAGAAATAATAGTGGATATTTGTCACATAACCCATTTAAGACGACTACGACCCCCCTCCGCTCTAGTTTTATTAATAAAATAGTCTTATTTTAATTACAAATATTTAAAAACATCGATTGTGTTTTTGTTAGAGGCATCTGAGGCTACGTTTTATAGTAGATCCGTATTATATATATATATATATATATATATATATATATATATATATATATATATATATATATATATATATATATATATATATATGATAAACATTTGCTTTGTTTATTATCTATGTACGTATACGGTTCGACCTTTTCAATCAGCATAGAGATATAACTATTCACTATACGCGATTCGAAACCCCGGGCCCGAGCATTTTTACAACTTAAATCCCGATGTCTAAGACAACTCGGTCACCGCTGAATAGCTGAATAAACAGTGATAATTTAAACACTTTATGCGGTGGCTTTGACGTCAAGGGAGCGTCATACTTAATGAAAGAAACGATGAATATATATATATATATATATATATATATATATATATATATATAATTTATTTAGATACTGTATATTACATATTTCAGCAATGTACCGCGGTCTCATCCAAAAGGGCAGATTTAGACATCTTTAGTAAATCTCCATGCCCAGTGGAATCATCGGCAAGCTGGGCACGGAGATTTACTAAAGATGTCTAAATCTGCCCTTTTGGATGAAATCGCGGTACATTGCTGAAATATGTAATATACAGTATCTAAATAAATTATATATATATATATATATATATATATATATATATATATATATATATACTAAATAAGGCAATTAATCGCCATCCTGACGCTTTTAAGTCCTATCAAATTAATCAAAGTAGATTGATTGAACAAATCCAAAACTATCTAAATTCAATAGAAAATGTATAAACGTATATATAAAACATATAGTAATATATATTAAACGAATTTAAAAAATTAAAATTAAAATTATATATATATATATATATAAGTAACACCGACTGTACGTAAAATTGTAAACTGGAATGATAATATTGAGAAATAAATAATTTTGAAATAATTTTTTATTATATTTACCAATGTGTTATTATTGAACCGTCATGGTAGGGGTGGTGTGTGGTTCTTTTTAAATTATCTAGGAAAGCCCCATCTTCATCCTCGGCTACTGGCAAAAAAAAACCCACTCCGACGAGTGGCTGTATTTTATTTTCTGAAGATTTTAAAGGAACACACAACACCCCTAATATCACGCTTCGATAATAACACGTTGGTAAATGTAATGAAAATTATTTTAAAATTACTGATTTCGCAATATTGCCATTCCAGTTTACCATTTTATATATACATATATATACATATATATACATATATGTACACATACATATATATAAATATACATATACATATACACATATATATATATATATATATATATATATATATATATATACATATACATATACATATACATATATATGCATACACATATACATATATATACATAAACATATATATACATAGACATATATATATATATATAAACAGACACAATATATATATATATATATATATATATATATATATTTATATGCGTGTGTGTGTGTGTAAATGAGTAAGGCTACCAACATTTATAAAAAGTTCTTTTCAACATTTATTTATTATTTTGTTATTTTATCATTTTATAATTTTATATAACGCGTTTCAAGCGGTGTTCCGCTCTCATCAGATATGTAAATCCCTTTGAAGAAATGTCTTTCGATTTGAAAGAGTGTTGTTTCATTTTAGGAAATGTGTTATTGGTTGGCATTTCTGCAGAAACTATGAATCGGTCATATTTCGTATTTTTAACCCTGCGGCCTGAGTTTCCAGTGTTTCTATGAAACCGAAGGTATGGATGGAAGATCAAACTTATCTATATGCTCTAGCGCAAGTAATTGAGCACCCTTTATTATTTCTCATATAAAACTGAATTATATATATATATATATATATATATATATATATATTGGCTAGGAAGAAAGTGTAGTATCTGTTCCGTTGGATACTTCACCCCATAGACTGGTGTCGTTTTGTCCTTCGGGGCTTGATTCCGCCGGTCTGTGGGTTTATCCTGTGCAGTTCTAGGAGGTCCACACCCCCACGCTTTTAAGTAAGTTTATTGCTTACTGCTTGAGGCGCCCCTACCAGGGAATGCCGACGGGGTTGCCCAGGCAATTTGTAATGGCCAGAGTGCTCACCTTGTCGGGCGCTGGCTTCTCAAGTCCCACTTTCCCGACCCGACCGTGGGTCACATCTTACCTTGTTGGAGTAAGATAAAACTGCCTTGTGCCTAACCTCCTGGGGGAGGTAAATAAAATATATATATATATATATATATATATATATATATATATATATATATATATATATATATATTGGTACAGAAAAATCAGTACAACATTAGTACTGTCGGTTTTACGCTCTTAATTTTAATTCTCAATTAATCAAGCACTCTGCTGGGATTTTTCCTACTATATTACAAAAGAAGTAAATATATATATATATATATATATATATATATATATATATATATATATATATATATATTTGTGTATATGCGGGTGTCTATGTGTTTGCTTGAAGTACGTGTGAGTAAATGGTTGCAAGTGTCTTTGTACGTGTATAAAAAATCAGTATGTGTCCCTTAAAGTGTGTGTACGTGTGTTTGTTGTAGTAAGGTGGGTCTGTTCCTGGCAAATCAACACGTGGTGAAAGTCGCCGGAAAAGACCAACGTCCGTCACACGTGCTCCTTGTGAGCTGTAATCGTCTCAAAAGCTGGAAAGGCAATTGATTAAGAGAGAGAGAGAGAGAGAGAGAGAGAGAGAGAGAGAGGGAGAGAGAGAGAGAGAGGTACGGGAGAGAGAGAGGGGGGGGAGAGAGAGAGGGCTGCGGGAAACGGCACCGTCTGGAAGACGGGGGTTGCGTTTTGGTAAGAAGAAGAAGAAGAAGAAGAAGAAGAAGAAGAAGAAGAAGAAGAAGATAATTCTTACTAAAAATCGTATCATGGCAGGACGAGGGGTTGCGGAGGGGGGGATAGCAAAAGGCCGGAACCAGACTTAGGGGGAATACATTTTCCAAGAAAGAGAACAAAAATCCTAAAATAAAAAATAAAAATAGTAAAAACAACAACTATTAGGTTAGAGGGTTGGTGTGGTTTAGATTTAATAAAAAGGGGGGGGCATGAGCTGGTAACTGGCCCTTTTTTTTGTTTTACTTTTTTGTTCCGGCCTGTTTTATTCAAAGCAGATTTCATAGAGAAAATGCCGCTACCTCAGCCATCTTAACGAAACTTGAAGAAATGGACAAAGATTTAATGGTCGGTTATTTCCCTTTGACTGAAGTGAATGAACGAACATTGCGTTTTCGATTGGCCTCTTTCTGTACGCCACATCATCCCTTTGGAATTATTTGGTTCCAAAATCCATTTTATATTGCAAAATTTGTTTACGACTAATCAACACTTTTGAAATTATTCAATTCATTCGTTTCGGTTCTCTGTTTTACGACAAATCAACTCTTTTAGGATTATTTGATGCTAAAACCAATTCCATATTGCAAACTTGATTTGGGTTTTATAGTTTACGGCAAATCGACCCTTTTGGATTATTTAATGCTAACATACATTATGTATTTTGAACGTGGTTTCATTTTTTGTGTTTTACAGTTAATCAACCCTTTTTGGGATTATTTAATTTCAATTAAATGTTTGTTTTGTCTGTTTTAAGACAAATAAACCCTTTGGAGTTTATTTAATGCCGAAACCCATTGTATGTGGCAAACTTGGGTTTTTTTTCTTCTTTTTTAAGGCGGATTATTTTACACCGAAACCCCATTCCATGTAGACAACTTGTTTCTTTTCTGTTTTAAGGCGGATTATTTTACACCGAAAACTCATTCCATGTAGACAACTTTTTTCTTTTCCTTTTTAAGGCGGATTATTTTACACCGAAAACCCATTACATGTAGAAAACTTGTTTCTTTTCTGTTTTAAGGCGGATTATTTTACACCGAAAACCCATTACATGTAGAAAACGTGTTTCTTTTCTGTTTTAAGGCGGATTATTTTACACCGAAAATCCATTCCATGTAGAAAACTTGTTTCTTTTCTGTTTTAAGGCGGATTATTTTACACCGAAAACCCATTACATGTAGAAAACTTGTTTCTTTTCTGTTTTAAGGCGGATTATTTTACACCGAAAACCCATTACATGTAGAATACTTGTTTCTTTTCTGTTTTAAGGCGGATTATTTTACACCGAAAACCCATTCCATGTAGAAAACTTGTTTCTTTTCTGTTTTAAGGCGGATTATTTTACACTGAAAACCCATTCCATGTAGAAAACTTGTTTCTTTTCTGTTTTAAGGCGGATTATTTTACACCGAAACCCCATTCCATGTAGAAAACTTGTTTCTTTTCTGTTTTAAGGCGGATTATTTTACACCGAAAACCCATTCCATGTAGAAAACTTGTTTCTTTTCTGTTTTAAGGCGGATTATTTTACACCGAAAACCCATTCCATGTAGAAAACTGAGGTTCGTTTGTCGTTTTACAGGAAATCTTTTGCTTTTAATGAATGCCCAAACACGTCATATATTGCGAACTTGGTTTGCTTTGTCGACCAATCAGTCGTTGTGCAATTATTTAGTGCCGAAAACCATTACATATTCCAAATTTGGTTTGGTCTATTCGCTTTTACGGCACATCCACGATATTTAATGTCGAAGCTCTTTTCATATTGAACATTTTGCTTGTTTTTTCTGTTTTACGGCAAATCAACCGTTTTGGAATTATTTCATGGCGAAACCCAATACCTACTGCAGACGGTTCTCATTCTACATACCACGTGACCTTTCCTAGTTTCCAACCCGGAACTTTATTTGGTAGAGAATAATTCATGCGTGCGCCGGAGAGAGGGAAGGGGGCGTTGAGGTTTTTGTTGTGGTGAGGTGTAGTATGGATTTTGAGGGGCTGGGGAAACCTCAGCACCCCGTCCCCTCTCTCCCACCCTAAGACATATTGACTAACACTCCCACCTCTCCCCTTTTTCACTCACAGACATCCACATTCATTTCACTCCCTGACACCGACTTCTCTCAGGCCGGACCTCGGTCCTGCGCTCCCAGTAGTGGCTACTACTTCTTCTGATTAACCCATCATGTCAACCCAATATTTCGATGTACTTGTATGACATTTTTCTTAAAATTATCATCCTGAGGAAGTCTTACAAATAAAGACGAAACGTTGATGAATACATAAAAAAACATCTCTTGGTTTTTCCTTTTTTCATTTCGCATTACGTCGGATTACCTTCCTTTCTCATATATATATATATATATATATATATATATATATATATATATATATATATATATATATATATATATATATATATATATATATATATATATATATATATATAAATGTTATTTAAAACAAAATATCTTATAATCTGAAAATTTTCAATTGATTAAGCATATTAAAAAAAAAGTTGAAATAAATCGGCAAACCAGAAGAGTACCCGACTCAAAGTAAGCAGCAAACGGTTTTTGGACAGATTTAGTTCCTGATATTAAACTTCATCCGTAAGATAACTTCTGGCAAGAGTTTCAGTGTCCCAAATTTATTAATTTATTTATTAACTTGTTAGGTGAAAGTACAGAATAGTCAACAAAGCCCCTTTCCCCATGTTTAGAATGGCTTTCTAAATAATAAGGTTATTATTTCAGCACGGTCCGTAAACTGCAGAAGATTATTTAGAAAGCCATTCTTAACATCGGTTACGGAGGAGGGGGCTGTTCGGTAACACTTAAATAAATAAATTAATAAATTAAAATTAGTACAAAACTTGGCAAACTAATAAGCGATCCAAGACAGGAAGTTTTTAATATCAGGAACTAAATCTGACCGAACACCGTTTGCTGCTGAGTTTGAGTCGGATACTCTTCTAGTTTGCCAATAAATCTCCTTACCTTCTGTTAACACATCAATCAATAAGTCCCGGGCCTAAAATATAGACGGCTCCACTAATAGAACACATTCATGAGAGTTTCTATAAAGTACTAACCTTCAAATGTCACGTGTCAAAATTGGAACCGAATCGGATTATTAGTTTACAAATTACAGTTATTTTAGTGAACTGGCTACTGTTGGACATTTTCAAAACAATGGAAAAATATGCATTTCACGTGTTGATAAAGCATTGCTTTCTGATGGGAAAAATACTGTTCAAGCAAATCAATGCCTTGCTAAGTGTTAATCGAACCTTGCTTTGTTGGAAACAACGGTTAGAACGTGGAGCTCGATTTTCCTCACATTAAAAACCGGCCCTGTGTCTAACTCCGCCCTCGTGTCAAGGCAAGTAAATAAGAAGAACAACAATAATATTGCAAGAAAAACAACAACATTAAGCCGCGCATGCGTGGTCCCCCTCTATATGTGACTCGATGTGTCGAGTGTAAAATGCAATAAATTTGGGCAATTTGGGGCATTTTTGACCCCCCTTTGACCCCCTGGGGCGCGAACCAGAATTTTTCTGAGGTCAAGGATGCTCATATATATCCAGAACAATTGCCTCCACATTTTGGCCAAGTTTCAGTAAAATTGAATGGATGGATCAAACGTTATGGGAGAAAAGGGTAATTTTTGCCATTTTGGGGGCTTTTGACCCCCTGGGGGCGCGAACCAGATTTTTTCCAAGGTCAGCGATACTTATTTTCTATTAGGAACAATTGCCTCCACATTTTGGCCAAGTTTCAGATAAATTGAATAGATGGATGAAAAGTTATGGGGTCATAAATGTCATTTTTTTGCCATTTCGGGGCCTTTTGATCCCCTGGGGGGCTAACCAGATTTTTTTTCAAAAATCGAAGAATTTCACTTTCTAACCTGACCAAAGTTACAACTTCATGCAAAATTTCAGAGAAATTCAATGGATGGTTGCGGAGAAAAATCCGGACGGACGGACATGTCTCAAAACATAAGTCCCCCGATTTTATAAATCGGGGGACCAATAATAACGGAAGTTTCACCAGCATGTATAGAGAGGCGGGAGCAGAAAAACTCTGGTTTTGGTCGTAAGTCGAATATGTCGTAAGTCGAATGTGTTGTAAGTCGAATAGGTCGTAAGTCGACGAAGACCTGTAATACAAATGGTCAATCCTCATCTGAAAAATCCCGAAAGATAAAATGCATTGCGTTTGAGCGTGACAAAACAGGCAGAGCAAAGCGAACGAAATGTCCCAATTGTCCAAATGATACGTCCAACCATTGCGAGTTTTCATTACAGTCTTAAGTAGGTGCGTGATGAGCCAAATGAATACCGTCGCTGACTATGGAATCAGCTATGGCGAATTCAACCCCTATCCAATCTATTATTGCACTAATAATACTATTTTTTGTGCGTTTATATTTCACTAATGACTATCAAGTCTAAGGAGCCACTCGAGGATAAGGGTCAAAGAGGTTGCCAGTTTGACGATGAACAACACCATGAGAAGATTAGAAACGATCGGTGGAATGAGCAGGATTTAGTTATTTAAGAGGACAACTCAACAAGCATGTGTTAAGATAAGACTTGAAGACGACCATGTTGTGGTCATCGGAGAAGCAGTCCCGTGGTAATTTGTTGCATAGATGGGATGTTCTGGATAAAAAAACTTTGTTCATGGAAGTTCCGTTTGGTTTTTGGGACAAAGAGAGCTGGAGGAAGTTCTTTGCTATGGTTATAGATATAGAGGTATGAACCCCCAATTTCACCTTCCGGTTATATAGCAACTTGTGTTCAATTAATCGTATAAATTGAATTGTTTACTAATAAGTAGCATGTTTCTGCTTAAAGGAGAGTAGAAAGTGGGCCTTGGGTTTACTTTCGGCAACCTCGTAACTCTCGATTCCCTTATTTTGTCCTTTAGTCCTCACATTCCATCAGCGATGTTTCTGACAAAGGGGGAAGAATTGCTGTTTTCTGGGTAGGAATCTAAAGCTTATCGTTGGCTAATTCTTTTTTACCTTAAAGTAGTATTTTTTTAGCTCCTTACATAAAAAACATAAATAAATAACCCCTAAAAAGGTTTGAATTGCCGTAACGCAGAAACGATAATGCTTGGGTGGCTTTCGGCCTTGATAACTCATTAGCAACGAAGAAAAACGGCACAATTTTACTTGGGCAATCAACGCCATGGTTAAACCAATGGATTTAGGCCTCGTCTACGTCCTCAACTGTCAGCAGAAGTTCCAATGCATAATATGTAGCCAGATGACCTAAGATCTTAACACATTTTTCTATTTGTTTTTAATCTAAACGCTTACATTCTTCTTAGTAACCCTATTGCCGCCGCATGACCACCTGTCACAGCTTCAATAGGTGATGTTCGTACCAGTCAGGGATACGTCCTCAACAATCAGCCCGACAATGGCTTTGTTGCTGTCGCGCTGAGGTGTGGTTTTGTTCAGTTATAGGAGGTCCAACCTCCCAGGTTATACCTTCTGTCTGAGAAAGAGGTTAGTTTATTGCTAATAACATGGGGCCCCATACCAAGGAATGCTGACGGGGCTGCTAAGGCATTTTTAAAGCAGAGCGTAGTTCACCAAGTGTACTGGTTTTTCATAACCCAATATGACCTTGTGTCCACGCTCCTACAGAGAATGTAAATAAACATATTACCACACTAACCCTAACTGTAACCGTAACCCTAACCCTAACCCTAACCCTAACCCTGCACTCATTCCATTTTAAAATTGATAAAGGGGTTAGTTTATAGCTAATCACTACCAAGTAATGCCGCTGGCTCTGCTAAGGCATTTTTAGAGCAGAGCGTAGTTCACTAAGTGTGCTGGTTTTTCATAACCCGATATGACCTACGAAGAATGTAAATAAAATATTACCACATTAACCCTAACACTGCACTTATTCCATTTAAAAATTGATAAAGTTACCCTAGAGACCGCGAAAATCATTTTTTGTTTTTTGCCCGCAAGAAACATCAAACAGGCGGAACGGCAAAATAAACGAAATGATTCCTCTCCAATCACCTCACATAAATAACCGGGTTAGGGTTAGGGTTAGGGTTAAGGTTAGGGTTAAAGGGTCAGCTTGACTTCGTGTATGTTTTGTCCGCCTACCTACACCGAATTGAAAACTCTGTCCGCCGGCCATTGCTTATTTTGTGGCGTGCTTTTATTCGTGAACAATACCGAAGACTGTTTAGACAACGGCGACAAGTACTAATGACCGTGGGGGTCTT
>OY744535.1:23317182-23332182 GCA_963556195.1 Sepiola atlantica
TGTTTTTAAGATAAATAAATAATTTATTTTTAAAAACAATAATCTGCGTTGTGAAGGTTTTCTAAATATTTTATAAAAAAATATTCTCTTTATCTCTGCCATTTCGCCAACGCTCCTAATGTGTGAAATTTTCAAATAACTTTCCACGTACCACGTGATACACACGACTTATAAACATTTCGTCCATAACATCGAGACGAATTCATCCTTACTGCTTGTCTCAGTCGGGGTGGAAAAAAAAAGAAAAATGAAGAAAAAAAAGAAAATATGCTTATTCTTCTGAAGATGGTGATTTTATTACCGAAAGCGCTCAAGTTCAAAAAAAAAAAAATATATGTTTTTAAGATAAATAAATAATTTATTTTTAAAAACAATAATCTGCGTTGTGAAGGTTTTCTAAATATTTTATAAAAAAATATTCTCTTTATCTCTGCCATTTCGCCAACGCTCCTAATGTGTGAAATTTTCAAATATTTTCGTTCTTTTTTTTTTAAGCATTGGTGATAGGTAATAAGTTCCAATAGAAAGCCCTTACAATGCAAGGTAGTTTTTTTTTTTTTACTGTTGTCTTATATATTTCGGAGAAACACTCCATTTTCAAAGATGTATTTTTTTTTTAAATAAACAAACTTATAGTTTTGTTTATAGAAGAAACGTCTTATTGGTCTGACGTATTTATCCGCTCTGTGATGGAATTCGCGGTAGTAGGTAGAAAGAACTGAAGCATCGGGTATGCTGGGAGTTATATTCAAATTATTTTCGTTCTTTTTTTTTTAAGCATTGGTGATAGGTAATAAGTGTCAATAGAAAGCCCTTACAATGCAAGGTAGATTTTTTTTTTTACTGTTGTCTTATATATTTCGGAGAAACACTCCATTTGCAAAGATGTATTTTTTTTTAAATAAACAAACTTATAGTTTTGTTTATAGAAGAAACGTCTTGTTGGTCTGACGTATTTATCCGTATTTACCTTGCATTGTAAGGGCTTTCTATTGACACTTATTACCTATCACCAATGCTTAAAAAAAAAGAACGAAAATAATTTGAATATAACTCCCAGCATGCCCGATGCTTCAGTTCTTTCTACCTACTACCGCGAATTCCATCACAGAGCGGATAAATACGTCAGACCAACAAGACGGTTCTTCTATAAACAAAACTATAAGTTTGTTTATTTTTAAAAAAAATACATCTTTGAAAATGGAGTGTTTCTCCGAAATATATAAGACAACAGTAAAAAAAAAAAACTACCTTGCATTGTAAGGGCTTTCTATTGACACTTATTATATATATATATTTATAAAGTGTTTAAGGTTCATATACATATATATCATAATATAAAGGTAGGAAACCTAAATGTGAAACCATCGTGAAGTGTTTTATGCTCAATAGAGCAACTATATAGATAAATGAAAGTAGAGCAATAAAAAAAAAATGTAAGAATAACAAATCTATTTTATCTTCAGTTATTCAAGACAAGGTGTATTCAATAAAAGAAATGTTTATTTTTTTCTTTCCTTAAGCCAGGCTTTTCAATGAATGTTTTTTATCATCAGAGGAATTAAATAGATAGATAAGTTGGCGGAGAATAAACCAAAAGTAATAATTTGACTAATTTAAAATAGTTATAAAATGTAGATGTAGAAATTTGAAATCCTAAATTTTAAAGATCCCCAAAACCTATTAAACTTAAGAAGTGAAATAGCAATCAACTGCTAGCGCAGAATAAAATTCATCTTAGGTTAACAATACATAATGAATACATAAATAAATAGATAAATAAATAAATGAAAAATAAATAAATAAAAAACTAAACTTAAATCTAAAATAGAAATACAAGCAAGCACGTGTTAAAATAAGGTCACCCATTATTTCGACACAACAAATAAACAGAGATGGGCAACCCTATAGAATACAGAAAATTTCAATAGGAAATAGGAAGTAAAATCAACCGACCCTTTGTTTGTGAGAAGCCCAACGATTGGTTAAGAGAATAACAAAGAATCTGATTGGTTAACTAGCTAGACTAAATACCACGTGTATATATAAAAACATCTGGCAACACAAACTCCATGCATTTTGGCCTGACGATTCCCTACGGGGATGAAACGCGGAAGCCTATTTGTAGCTTAATTGCCATAAATATATTTTCATAACTTACTATATATATATATATATATATATATATATATATATATATATATATATATATATATATATATATATAGTGAGAAGTCGATGTTATCGATCTACAGCTCTCAAGAGCTGAGGTCTCATCAGGCAGAAAAAATAAATAAATAAAAAAATAATAATAATAATAATTTTCTGCCTGATGAGACCTCAGATCTTGAGAGCTGTAGATCGATAACATCGACATGCTAGTGTAGCAGACCTTGTACATGTCTGAATAAAAGCATTCACAATACAGCTCTATATTTTTTATTGAGTACTCTTTTATAAACCCGGTTTGATTCCCTTTGGATTTCTACCCTGTGGATTTTTACCCTACCTGGATTACTATATATATATATATATATATATATATATATATATATATATATATATATATATATATATATATATATATACATAGAATGTATAAATTTATAACTATTTCAAATATTTCAAATGTTTCAAATTATGACTTGGTTCATTCGCGTCCAACTTACCTATCTATTTAATTTCTTTGATGATAATAGAGAGAGTCTAGTGGTTGATGCACCAGCACAAATGTAGCAACAATACTCCATGCATCGTTTACCATAGGTGTTACGCTCGGCACCCTCTTTGGCCTTATCTTTGGCTAAGATCAAAGTGTAGTATCTGTTCCGATGGATACTACACCCCATAAACTGGTATTGTCTTGGCCTTCGGGTCTTAATTACGCCGGTCTCTGGGTTTGTGCTGTGCAGTTCTAGGAGGTCCACCCTCCCAGGTTTAGCCTCCCTTCTTTGGAGTGGAGTAAGTTTATCGCTTACTGCCTGGGGCGCCCCTACCGGGGAATGCTGCCGGGGCTCCCCAGGAATTTTTTGCAGGCCAGACTGCTCACCTTCTCGGGCGCTGGATTTCAAATCCCACTTTCCGACCTTGTGTCACATATTCCTACTGTGGGAAGGAATTGGATATCGCCTTATGGCTAAGATCAAAGTGTAGTATCTGTTCCGATGAATGCTACACTGTAGATCGGAACCGTCTTGGCATTCGGGCGTTGATTCTGTGGTCTAAGGTATTGTCCTGTGCAGTTCTAGGAGGTCCACCCTCCCAGGCTTTGCCTTCTCACCCTTTGAGAAGGGGTTAGTTTATTACTAATCGCTTTAGGCGCACCTACCGGGGAATGCCGATGGGGCTGCCCAAGCATTTTTGTAGGCCAGAGTTCTCTTCCGCTAGGGCGCTGGCTTTTCGATCCCATTTTCCCGACCTTGTGTCACATCTTACAGCTGTGGGTGAGGGGGGGGATATATAACAACAAAAAAACATAAAAACTGTTGATTTGCCGTAAAACGCATAATTCTTCCGTTCCCAGATGCGATCTTCTACCTAAATATATGAGTCAGAAATGTCCAAAGATTAAATATTCCTGTCCCATCTGAGGATGCGCTGCATCTACTAAAGGTCATATTTTCTCTTCTCTAAAACCACTTTCTCACAGAATAGACGTTGCTAGTCTCTCTCTACTCTATCGTTATTTCTACGGAAGGTGCTCGACTGAGCTCCAATCTTTGACCCCTCCTTGTAAGACATTCACATGTCTCTCTACCACAAAGAAAAAAGACTTTCATTCCTCCTTCCATTCCTGGCGTCGGGCGGAATTTTCATCGACATAAATTATTTTGCAAAGGATTGCCACATGTGGAACACATTACCGCTGAACTGCTTTCCTACTGATTACGACTTGGTCGTCTTCAAATCCAATGTCAACAAATTCTCGTCATAAACCGTCATATAAGTAATGAAAAGCAGTGCATACCATTGATCAATTTTAGTACTCCCATAGTGTTCCGCATCTTTTGGCTGATCGTCATTTCCTTCTCATTAACTTTTATCGTTGACTGGATTTTGGCCTTGCTAAGTAATGACCAAATTGATCAATTTTAGTACTCCCATAGTGTTCCGCATCTTTTGGCTGATCGTCATTTCCGTCTCATTAAAGCTTATCCTCGAGTTGTTCTTAGCCTTGATACGTGGTGAGCATAATAGAATTAAAAAAAAAAAGCAAACAAGATGGTAAAACAGGTAATCTATGGTAAATTCAAGTGTGCGCACGCGCGTTCGCGTGCTCGTGGGGCATTGTTGCGATATAAGAAGAGCAACAAACGAAAAAAAAATGCTTTCGGCGAAACAGTAAAAAAAAGAAATGGTGTCGACCAGCGTCGCTCGAACTTTTTTCAGCGGTGTACCTCGTGTTGTGTTTAGACGGCCATTGTTAACGATCTTTTGTGCTAAGAAATAGTCTAAATACCCTTGATGTGTACCCTAATGCGCAGCTCGGAAGGGGTGGTCACTGAAGCGGCACACAATGGCTGACCACAAGACCAACTTCACTCTATGCTATAGCCTGGCAACGACAAGGTAGAAGAAATGAAAATATATCAATGAACAACAACAACAAAAAAAAAACAATTAAAAAAAAACTCGTTATAATTGTGGTCAAAAACATCACCAAAAAATATTTTTATATGGCTAAAGGATAAATACAGAATAATGGCAGCCTCCCAAGTCTTGCCTCCCCCATATTTTGTATTTAAGTCCTCACATTCTATAAACGATGTTTCAGCAACTTCGGTTAATTGGGGACTTCGGGATGGGATAATACCAGTCGAGGGTCTGTTCTCGACAATCAGTCTGACAGGAACTGGACCATTTCGGTGACCTTTTATATGTCGAACTGAGGTATTAGTCCTGGTTTGTCCTAGGATGTGCACCCTCCCAGGCTTTCTCTCCCCTCTTTGAGATGGAGTAAGTTTATTGCTGACTGCCTGGGGCGCCCTGACCAGGGAATGCCGACGGGGCTGCCCAGGCTATTTTTCATAGGACAGAGTGCCCCTTCTTTAAGGGCGCTGGCTTCCGACCTTGTGTCACATATTTCTGCGGTGGGAAGGAATAAGCTGTTTCTTACAAAGGGGGAAAGAATTACTCTTTTCTGAGTCAGCGTTAGTTGTGTAGTGGGTGGTATTTTAAATCCTCTCTTAGTATTCATCATCATTCAACTATCAATCTATAAAGTGGTGACTTATTAATAAAACAAAGAAACGAAAAAATAGTTCCTTGTGAAATCAGTTGCTGCGGTTCCCAGTCGGCGTTAAGCGGCTGGTGGTGAATACTGGCGCCAATATTGGCTTTTAAATAAACCGTATGCTAACACTTTCTTGTCTTATTGAGTCGTGTGAGAATTAAAAAGTAAGAAATAAATAACGAGCACTCAATAATCGTTTTTTACTTTCCAATCAGTTTATTCGGTGACTTCCGGTTCTAAAAAGGAAGGAAAGGGTTAATCTGACTTCCGGTTCTAAAAAGGAAGGAAGGGGCTAATCTGACTTCCGGTTCTAAAAAAGAAAGGAAGGGGCTAATCTGACTTCCGGTTCTAAAAAAGGAAGGAAGGGGCTAATCTGACTTCCGGTTCTAAAAAGGAAGGAAGGGGTTAATCTGACTTCCGGTTCTAAAAAGGAAGGAAGGGGCTAATCTGACTTCCGGTTCTAAAAAGGAAGGAAGGGGTTAATCTGACTTCCGGTTCTAAAAAGGAAGGAAGGGCTCTTCTGACTTCCGGTTCTAAAAAGGAAGGAAGGGGTTAATCTGACTTCCGGTTCTAAAAAGGAAGGAAGGGGCTAATCTGACTTCCGGTTCTAAAAAGGAAGGAAGGGGTTAATCTGACTTCCGGTTCTAAAAAGGAAGGAAGGGGCTAATCTGACTTCCGGTTCTAAAAAAGAAGGAAGGGGTTAATCTGACTTCCGGTCCTAAAAAGGAAGGAAGGGGCTAATCTGACTTCATGTTCTAAAAAGGAAGGAAGGGGCTAATCTGACTTCCGGTTCTAAAAAGGAAGAAAGGCGCTAATCTGACTTCCGGTTCTAAAAAGGAAGGAAGGGGCTAATCTGACTTCCGGTTCTAAAAAGGAAGGAAGGGGCTAATCTGACTTCCGGTTCTAAAAAGGTAAGAAGGGGCTAATCTGACTTCCGGTTCTAAAAAGGAAGGAAGGGGCTAATCTGACTTCCGGTCCTAAAAAGAAAGGAAGGGGCTAATCTGACTTCCGGTTCTAAAAAGGAAGGAAAGGGCTAATCTGACTTCCGGTCCTAAAAAGGAAGGAAGGGGTTAATCTTACTTCCGGTTCTAAAAAAGAAGGAAGGGGTTAATCTGACTTCCGGTCCTAAAAAGGAAGGAAAGGGTTAATCTGACTTCCGGTTCTAAAAAGGAAGCAAGGGGCTAATCTGACTTCCGGTTCTAAAAAGGAAGGAAAGGGTTAATCTGACTTCCGGTTCTAAAAAGGAAGGAAGGGGCTAATCTGACTTCCGGTTCTAAAAAGGAAGGAAGGGGCTAATCTGACTTCCGGTTCTAAAAAGGAAGGAAGGGGCTAATCTGACTTCCGGTTCTAAAAAGGAAGGAAGGGGCTAATCTGACTTCCGGTTCTAAAAAGGAAGGAAGGGGCTAATCTGATTTTGTTTGGCTTGTTAAACAAATTGTTTTGTTTTTTTTTAGGTTTTTTTTTTCAACGTTTTTTTTTTTAGTCCCTCGGGAGATTCAACGAGCTGACAGAGATTATAGAAATTCATTTTTTTTTATTTGTTATCGAACGCGATTAATTTCTTTCAAAAGTTATCGGCTGCCTGCTGCAACCAGATTGGTTTATAGTTTCGTCAACTCTCGGGCACTTCTGAGACCTGTCCGAACGTTGACGACGCGAAGTCACGGAAACATGGTGCGTCATCTATAAGCGTACCAATTTTTATTCAAACAAAATAATTTTAAAAAAATAAGCAATTATATTAAAGTTTTTAGATATCAACTTTGAGTTCTTCAAATAAATAAATTACTTACCATAATTGCAGAACCGTGTTAGCTATGTTACATAGACCATTGCATTTTTTGAATAAGCACATTGGCAGAAAATTATTTGTTCTCGTTTTTTTTTATATATTAAAACACTAGCAGGAAGACTCAACGTTGCCCGGGATTGAATGAGGATCACTACTATGTACTTTTTCACTATCCTCATAACACCATATTACTTTCTTTGTTTTTACACCAACCTCTCTTCCGGTTTCCCCCCCCTCCCCCTAATATAGTCGTGAGAAATTAAAATGTTGGAAAACTCTCTGAATTAGTGTCTTATACAGATGGTTTAAATTTCATTAATATCGGATATACGTATTTGAAGATTTAAGAGGGGGGGTCGGTCCCCATGGGTCTCTTAAAGATGGAGGTACGTAGATATTCGGCACAGAGAGGGTAGCGTAGAGCTTCGGGACCACTTCCATTGTCTTCCCCGGTGAATGTTATACATATGATATTAATTTCATCAAAATAGGATATATAAAGTTTTAAAAGAGGATTCGACTCCTCATAGCTTCCGTAGGTTAAAGGGAGCATTTAGAGATTAGGAACCACTTCCATTGTCTTCACCAGAAAACTTTATGCATATGATTTAAAGTTCATAAAAACAGGATATATTTGAAGTTTTAAGGGGGTTATACCATCATAGTTTCCTTAGGGGTGCGCTTAAAGATTCAAAAACACTTCCATTGTCTTCCTCGGTAAATTTTACATAAGAATATACTTTTAAATTTTATGTAGATTCTCTAAATTCTCTTTCTATAGGAAACACACAAACATCACACACACATCCACACATAGACATGAGAAAGGAAGGATGAGAGTAATCCGACGTAATGGGAAATGAAAAAGGAAAAACCAAGAGATATTTTTTTTATATACATTCATCAACGTTTCATCTTTATTGTAAGACTTCCTCAAGATGATAATTTCAAGAAAAATGTCATGCAAGTACATCGAAATATTGGGTTGACATGATGGGTTGATAAGGAAAAGTAGTAGTCGTGGCTTTCCATATTCATTTCACAATATGCCACTACTGACTTCTCGCAGCCAGTGCCCTTAGTAGCCACGGCTACTACCTTTCCTTATCAACCCATCATGTCAACCCAATATTTCGATGTACTTGCATGACATTTTTCTTAAAATTATCATCCTGAGGAAGTCTTACAATAAAGACGAAACGTTGATGAATATATATAAAAAAATATCTCTTGGTTTTTCCGTTTTCATTTCCCACATAGACATATACACAGACATTGAGTTATATATATATATATATATATATATATATATATATATATATATACTCCTTCCAGTAGCATATTTTTGGTAACTTGGAAGATATATGGGTAACGAACATATACTAAACTGACCCCAAAAGAGAATAATATCGTCATGATCGCCCCCCTCCCCCCAGATGAGAAGATGATATGACAACAGAACCGATACCACAGTAACCACAACCTTAAACGGATGAAATAATCATCGAAGGATGATAAGATGAGGCATGAACATATACTATACTGCCCCCAAAAGAAGAGGTAATACTTGGGAGGATCGCCCTATCAAAGGAGAAGGTAATACCTGTGAATAGATACTTCACTACTCCCCACCCAACCCTACCGCTAAAAAGGAGAAGGTAGTCCCTGAGAAGATGGTATCATGACAACAGTACGGATACTACATCACCCCCTCCCCGAAAGAGGATGTAATACCTGGGAAGATTAGCTCCACCTCCTTAAAAAAGGATGAAGTAATTCCTGGGAGGACGGTTATGACAACAGAACCGATACTACACTACCACACTCATTAAAAGATAATATAATAATAGATTAAATCAGTTTATTTTTCATTATTTAAAAATGTTTACCATAAAAATAATGTTTTTTATATGGTTCTTGGGCCTTTTGGTTAAGATCAAAGTGTGGTACCTGTTTTCGGAATCATACCAACTTCAGATATTTTACTATTGACGAAAATATTTCGTATATATAAGAAAATATGACAAGTAAAAATTACAACTGTATATTACAGAATATTAATTTATTAGAAGTCAATTTTTTTTAAACATAGTTCACCCCAAACAAGGCAGGCCGCCACTGTAGAAGTAAGGGGTTACTGAGAATTAGGGTGGAAGTTTTGGGTGTCATACTAAGTTGGGAGCTGTGTAGCGAGATGTCTGTTTAAACTTCAGCGTGTAGGTACAGTTGGGGAAACAGTGAGCAGGGGGGGGGGTCCAGAGACCGGCAGCACGAAGAAAAGAAGCTATTGGAATAGAAGGCTCTCCAGCATCTGGGGACCTTCACAGTGAATGGATGGGATTTAGCTAATTGTCGAGTTGGTCGAGTGTATTTACGTCGAGGAAGCACTAGAGCAGCTAGTTCATCGGAGCACGTTTCATCAAAGTATTATGAAATAAATATGAAAATTATGAAGACTTAAGGATGTTTTTGACTGTTTGCAGTTTACTATATATATGGTATTAGAAAATATTATATTGTATAATAAAATGAGTTGAGATAGATAGAAAAAACTTTATTATTAATTTAAATATATGAGTATGAATAGATTCCGTGATATTTTGAATTGTGAAAGATATATAAATTCGTTTCAGAAGCTTGGTGATCGGAGTATCGAAGTACCGGAAGAGTAGGAGTTTACCGATGTTTATGAATCGATGAAGCCTTATTGGCTATGGTACCTGTTGTGAAGTTGTTCCACAGTAAATAATAAATAAAGGAAGTCAAGTCGAGGGTTGGTTTAACAAGTGTATTAACAAAGTAAGAAAGTGACTAGCTCTTGGCTAGACAGTTACAAGGTGGTGCTTTGTCTTCAGTGTCTCTGGTGACTCGCACTATTTATAGTGACAACCGGTGTAGTTTCTCCTGTGTAAGAACGGCCGGTGTAACAGTACCCAATCCCGTCTTGCTGTTAGGCATTCGTGTCCGCTGACGAAAAATGCGACTGATAAACAAGTTGGTACTGTGAAGGAATCCCATGACTTGTATTTCATGAAACAGACAATTGGAAGTGCTTGTGGAACAATTGCTTCAGTTCATGCTCGGATAGAAAATGCAGGGCAAATTACTTTCCAATCGGATGTATATACGAATGAGTTTCTAGCGGAAACCAAGTCTGTGACCTCAGCTAGAAAAAGACTTTCATGAGACAAAAGTTTGTCAAAAGATTATTTCTGTATGCGTGTGCATAGCCGGCGTAAACCATCTGATGATTGGGAAATAAATTAAACCAAAGTTCTTCCATATACGTTCTGTTCCTTGTCATTCTTGTTGGATCTTACCGGGTACTCCGAAAGAACGGGTAATGCAACATAAACATATATAAAAATATATATAAACAAATATATATATGAACAAATATATAAACATATTAACATGTAACATATATAAACATATATACACAAATATATAAACATATAAAAATATAACATATATAAACAAATATATGTTAACACATAAACATATATAAACATATATAAACAAATATATATAAACAAATATATAAACATATTAACATATTATATATATAAACATATATAAACAAATATATATAAACAAATATATATAAACATATAAGCATATAACATATATAAACATATAAAACAAATATGTATAAACAAACAAATATATATAAACAAATATATAAACATATAAACATATTACATATAAATAAACATATATAAATAAATTTATAAACATATAACATATATAAACAAATGCTGATATAAACATATATATATATATATATGTATAAACATATAAACATAGCTAACTTTATATAATACACTTTAGATGAACAAAGTGAGAGTCTACTTACTTAAAAAATAATTAACTCTTTTCGGGTTTCTACGTAAATTAGTTAATCCGATTATTTGCTTTTATAATTAAACAAGAAAACTGCTATAAATTGACGACTTTTTAGTGCCTGTTAATAACATTTTAATTCAAACAGCTATTAAAGGTGATCATTAAAGAGTTCATTTTCACCAACATCAGCAATGTAACCTATACATTAACACGCACTAACAAGTCAAAATTAACAGTTTTTAAAGGTAATAAAATAATCAGTTTTGACATAAAAAGGGACGAAAATATTATTTTGAACACAGCAAATTACCTTGTTTATAAATATAACATGCACGGCTCCCGGCATTGCCCGGGGTTGGGTTGTAGAATAGTGTCTAAAGTGTGAAGGGTCAAGGAGGATGAAAAAGACTGAGTAGGGAAAGCACACGGACAAATGGTACGAATAAAGCTAAAATAGATAAAACCTAGGAAAACAGTAAATGCAGACTGTGTGGACAAAGAGACGAAACAGCAAATCACATAATAAGTGAATGCAGCATATAAGCCCCCCCCCCTCCAAAAAAATAAAAGAACTCTGTAGTCCGAAGCAGCCCACCCCCGACTTAGAGTTACTGGTAGGGTAAGTCATTTGCAAGGGGTCATTACTATAAAATACATATATTCTGAAAATCAAGCAAAAAGGCCGTAAAAAGCCACTGACACGAGAAGAGACCAACGAAAATAGGTGGACATGACTAAGAAAAAGACACTTGAAAAACGGAATCTTTACTGACGGCTGCATAGTAAACTTTGATTAGGACAAACTACATTAAAGGTAAAATAGATAAAACCTAGAAAATAGTAAATGCAGACTGTGGTGACAAAGAGACGAAACAGCAAATCACATAATAAGTGAATGCGGCAAACTAGCCCCCCCCCCCCAAATACAAGAACTGTGTAGTAAAAGCAGTTCACTGGGAACTATGCAAACGACTGCATTTCGAACACACGGACAAATGATACCAATATAAACCGAAGACAGTACTGGAAAACGAAAAACACAAAATCCTCTGGGATATGGAGGTGCAAACATATAAACTCATACAAGCAAGGAGACCGGATGTTATAATAGTCTACAAGAAAGAAAAACTCTGCCAAATCGTAGATTTTGATGTACCAACAGAACGCCAGCCTCCACTAATACCACACAAAAGGGTCAAGGAGGGTGGAAAGACCGAGGCGGGGGGGGGGGGACCACTGATAACACCTCCACTGGAAGAGTGCAGAGAGGACTGGGACTTTAATCAGGCCATTTCCCATCCAAATTCCAGAGAAGACCAATGGTCGTTGCCAGCGAGAAATCGATGGTAAGCGTCTGTTGTAATAACGCAAAGTCATTTGCAATAGTTATTGAAAGAGATGGAGAGTACTTGGAAATCGTGGGAGACTTGTTATCACTCAGACTCCAAACTACACTACCGGTTATTATCAGTGATGATAGCCTGTGTGAGAACTCCTCTCTCTCTCTCTCTTTCTCTCTCTCTCTCTCTTTCTCTCTCTCAGCCAAGTGTCAATAACTACACAGATAGATTTTTCTGTCTCTATTTCCCTGTCTGTCTGTCATTCTCTCTCTCTCTCTCTCTCTCTATCTGTTTATCTGTCAGTCTGTCTGTCTCTCTCTGCCTCTCTGCTCACCCCCTCTCCCTCTCTCTAAATGTTGTTTGAATATGTTTCTCACGCGAATAAAAGCCTCTATCCAAAAAGACCGTATCCTGTGATTTTCATCAAAGACGACGACACACGTGGTTTCCAACTACAAGGGTGTATAATGAGATTATACACACCCCAGAGACATCAAAATTCAATAATTTTACTTAATGACAGATCAATCTTTTTGTGTTATTTAGTGCTGAAAGAAATCCCTATTGTCAAAAAGTCATTGCATACGATTTGCTAATCACAAATTGCTATTTTACACAAAGCTGGGGTTTATTTCGGGTTTATACATTTACCCAGCATCCGTAAATAAACACAAAATATACGATAAGAGTGTGTTTATGTACGTGCGTGCGTGCGTGCGTGCGTGCGTGCGTGTGTGTGTGTGTGTGTGTGTGTGTGTGTGTGTGTGTGTGTGTGTGCCTTAATCTGTACCGTGGCGATTAAGAAAGCCGTCTAGTCGAACGAGCAAAATGCTTACGGCTCGACCATAATTTAAAAAAAAAATGGCTGCCAGCGTCGTCCGACCTGTTGTTTCTTACCAGTATTGTGATAAGGGCGTCCATTGTTGTTGATTTTTCGTACGACAAATAGTCTAACTACTCTAGATTTGTCACCGAAAACGGAGTGGAGATGTGCGTTCACTCAAGCGGTACAAAATGGCTGACCACAAGATCGCCGCCATTCCAGTGTATACCTTGGTTACGCTAATGTAGAATAAACGAAAATATACTTTTAAACACAACAAAAAAACAAAAAATAAGAATAAAATGTTATTATAGCGGGAGAGGGGATTCAAACAATTATCACAAAATGTTTGTGAGGATATTTCCCGCCGCACGAAGGTCATTTTAGTGGTGGCTGCGGTGCCCTTCGACAACCGAGGACATCGTTTTAAAATTACAGTTGTTTACTGAGTATTATACCAATTAGGAGACACTAAATGCGACGAGGCTGATATTTTTCAAGACTTTTTTTGTAATGCTGACATGGTTCGTCAACCCTATGCTGAGGCCTGTCCAAACAGTATCCAGCCTTAGGCCAGAAAAAAATATTTCAAATACGTGGCGAGTTTGGAACGCTAATCCCCTTCAACGTAGGCCCCTTGTGCTTGCACACACTTAGCCCACCGATCCATCCACTGCCGGAAACACCTCTGGAACTCTTTTTTGGGGATGGTGTTCTATCTCCAGAAATCCACTTTCTTCTCTCTTAAAGGGCTTTCCGTCTGTGTAACACGTACCACATGACTGCTTCCCTGCAGATTATAACATGGGTATCTTCAGATCCAGTATCAACAAATACTTGTTATAAACCGTTCCCGTATGAAATCAAACTTAGTTTGTTTCTATTAACCCGGCCTATTTGGCATACCGTTAACAGTGTTGCTGATGGGCCTGGATACCGGGGTTCAATCCTCGCCCGAGTCATACCAAAGACTCAAAAATGGTACCTGATGGCCCATTGCTAAACACTAAGCATTATAAGGTGAGGATCAAGGGTAAGTGGAGTAATCCTGGGAAAAGAGTGGCTCCCTCCCCTACATCCGGGTGTAGTAGCTAATGAAAAGGGAGCCTTCGGGTCGCCCCCGACTACGGTCGACCACTTTACTTTTAATATTTTAATAACATGTTCGGAATTGTTTAGATGAGGATTGGAAATTTGGATTATTTAGATTATTTGGACTACTATTCTCATCTTGAGTGTTATTATCACAACGTTTCGCCCGATGTAACCTCCGGACTTCTTCAGGCGCATCTTGTCTTTTTTTTTCGAGCGGAAGCCTTTATTTATAGGTGCGTCTTGTCGAGTTCAATATAAATAAATATTACCGAGTTCAACGCGCCTGGAGAAGGTCGGGAGTTACGTCCGTCAAAAGAATCACATTCAAGATGAGAGCATTAGTCCGAAAACCCCGAATGATAACAAACTCATTCTTCATCTTTCAACTGACAACCAATCCATCCATCTCATTAACCCTTATCCTCGAGCTGCTTTCGGCCTTGCAAGTAGTCACTCGTTTGTAAAAAAATGTCTGCACCTTATGAATGTAACAGCTCTCAATTTTTTACGATAATTGAAACGCATTCGTTTTTATAGTTCACCATATTGTTTTGACACGAAACAATAAAGATTAGAAGAAAAACAATTAAAAGACAATACAAAAACAATTAATATAAAAAGAAAATTATTACAGTTAAAGGCCACCGTATTTGCAATCACAGTTCAAGTTGTATCGTTTTAATTTACGATGATTGAAACGCATTTGTTCTTATAGTTCACCATATTGTTTTGACACGAAACAATGAAGATTAGAAGAAAAACAATTAAAAGACACTAAAAGATAATTAATATAAAAAGAAAATTATTACAGTTAAAGGCCACCGTATTTGTAAACACAGTTCAAGTTGCATCGTTTTAATTAAATTTAATT
>OY744535.1:23337182-23384682 GCA_963556195.1 Sepiola atlantica
GGATGAGGAGGCAAAGCCTGGGAGAGTGGGACTTTTAGAACTGCACAGGAAAACCCTAAGACCGGTGGAATCAAGGCCCAAAGGCCAAGACGGTACCGATCAAAGGGATGTAGCATCCATCGGAACAGATACTACACTTGGGTCTCAGCCAAAAGGCCGAGACAAAGTGTTTTAACAGATATTTTTTATTTATTTATTTTTTTATTTTAATTTTATATACCTCTCCAGGAGGTTAGGCACAAGGCCAGTTTTATCTTACTCCCACAAGGTAAGATGTGACCCAAGGTCGGGTCGGGAAAGTGGGGTTTGAAAAGCCAGCGCCCGAGAAGGTGAGCACTCTGGCAATTAAAAAATGCCTGGGCAGCCCCGTCGGCATACCCCGGTAGGGGCGCCTCAGACAGTAAGCAATAAACTTACTCCTTCCCAAAGAGGGGAGGAAAAGCCTGGGAGGGTGGACCTCCTAGAACTGCACAGGACCGTCCCATAGACCGGCGTAAATCAAGCCCCTATGGAGTGCAGTATCCATCGGAGCAGATACTTAACAGATATTTCACACATGAATTTTCGAATGCAATAAAAGTGGTTTGTACCCAGTAAATCAAAGGTAGGATAGTATCAAATTCATCCTTTTACGGCAATCATCACTGTTGAGGATGTCTGTTCTGCCAATCACACGATTCGAACCTCAGACCTAAGTCACATTTTAACTTTTTTCAGTCTGAACTCCTATATCAATGCGGCCAATCCAACAGCCAGAAGTGAATTTAAGATCTATTCATGTCTTTACAAGCGGACATATCTAAAAGATTGTCATAACAGTGTTCAACAATCACACTGAACATTGCATGAGGCATTAATTTTAAAGCCTGTTTTTAATTCTCTTAAAGGGCCCATCCTTGAATTAAGGGGGTTATAAACAATATTAAGATAATTATTTTTCATTCTTATCCACATACACATGTGTTTCATCTTTTTCTGGGAATCATCAGTGTGGATGGGGGACTGATTTGCCGGTTACACGATGCGAACCTCAGACTCAAGTCACCTTTTAGACATATAGTTTGACCTACGCAAGTGCAATTACGTGTCAGAATCACTTGTGCTACGTCGAGACCATTAGATGATGATAAACAAAAAATCTTACAATTTATACATGTGTGGGTTCTTACAAAAAATATATATCAAAGCGGGTACCTTCAATAATATCCGAAAATGATCCAAACTGCAAGCTCAATGAAGTTGTATTACGAGTTACAGAGCATATATAAACTATAAGTGCATTCGAATGACCAATTGATATATCATTACAGCGTAAGAAACATCCAAGGGGAGACAAGTCTTATTAAAAGACTGGACTTATTATTTAATTATTATTAAACAAATTATGTAATCCTCTGTTAAGAAATTAAAATTAGATACTTATTTAAAAGTAATTAAAGGTAAAAAAATGAATAAAAATACATAAAAAAATAAAACCTAAAGCTTAAAATGAAATTTTTTTTTTTTGAAATTTTCCTCTAGTAAAATAGAACAATCGACTAATGACTTTACCCATTTACGTACACACATATATATATATATATATATATATATATATATATATATATATATATATATATATATAGAGAGAGAGAGAGAGAGAGAGAGAGAGAGAGAGAGAGAGAGAGAGAGAGAGCGAGAGCGAGAGAGAGATATAAAATATGGGTTTGTCGTTCAATTTCAAAGTATTGCTGGATTAGTTAATAAAATTGAAATATAAGCCATTAGCAATACAAGATTAATTTATTATTATTATTATTATTATTATTATTATTATTCTTTACATTAATCTTATTAATTTTGGAATAAAATTCCATCATTAGAGGTGACCAGAATTGTGTAATTTTTTTTTATACACACACACACACACACACACACACACACATATATATATATATATATATATATATATATATATATATATATATATAGAGAGAGAGAGAGAGAGAGAGAGAGAGAGAGAGAGAGAGAAAATATGGGTTTGTCGTTCAATTTCAAAGTATTGCTGGATTAGCTAATAAAATTGAAATATAAGCCGTTAGCAATACAAGATTAATTTATTATTATTATTATTTTTTTTTTTTTACATTAATCTTATTAATTTCGGAATAAAATTCAATCATTAGAGGTGACCAGAATTGAGTAATTTTTTTTTTCATAAAAAACAAGAATAACCAAACTTATTTCTTTGTTACTTGATAAACGTCTTTGGTGCGATGTCTCCGCTCTGTTCTTGTTGGCGGTTATGATTCAAATTCCGGTGTCGAACGAAAAGAGCGTTGGCTCGCTAGTGTTGATAAAATATGGGTTGGTCGTTCAATTTCAAATGTATTAACTAATCCAGCAATACTTTGAAATTGAACGACAAACCCATATTTTATCAACACTAGCGAGCCAACGATCTTTTCGTTCGACACCGGAATTTGAATCATAACCGCCAACAAGAACAGAGCGGAGACATCGCACCAAAGACGTTTATCAAGTAACAAAGAAATACGTTTAAGATTAATGTAAAAAATAAAAAATAAAATAATAATAATAATAAATTAATCTTGTATTGCTAATGGCTTATATTTCAATTTTTTATATATATATATATATATATATATATATATATATATAACTTCTTTGTAGAATGGTAGGAAAAATCCCAGCAGAGTGCTCGATTAATTAAGAATTAAAGTTAAAAATTAAAAATTAAGAGCATAATATTTATTTATTCTGGTACAGAAAAATTAGTACAACATTCGTACCGTCGGTTTCAAGCACGGAAGGTCTTACCCATCCGGCTCTCTTCAGGACAACAGAAGCTGAAGAGAGCCGGATGGGTAAGACCTTCCGTGCTTGAAACCGACGGTACGAATGTTGTACTAATTTTTCTGTACCAGAATAAATAAATATATATATATATATATATATATATATATATATATATATATATATATATATATATATATATATATATATGTATGTATAATCCAGGTAAAAGATCTACAAAGTAGTAATAAAAAGAATTTCAACCGGGTTTATAAAAAGTGCTCAATATCAAATAGAGCTTTTATATGTGATTATTTTTATTTACACAGACATGTACAAAATCTGCGACACAAGCATGTCGATGTTATCGATCAAGAACTATTATAAACTGAGATCTCATAAGGCAGAGTAAGAATCCGATCTTAACCTTAGATCATAGTTGGAAAGAACATATATATATATATATATATATATATATATATATATATATGTGTGTGTGTTGTGCAGTAGTTTATAAAAGTTAACAATTTGTTTTTATTTATGAAAAATTTTTTTATAAAATGTAGAGGACTGTCCGAAATATAAAAAATTATGATACACTTAAATGCTCTAATGTTTGTTTCCAGAAGGTAATATTTTTCTTCGACTGTGAAAGAATGGTACTCAGTCTTAACGATATATATATATATATATATATATATATATATATATATATATATATATATATATATATATATATATATATATATATGTGTGTGTGTGGGGGGTGCATATATAGTAAACTATGAAAATATATTTATGGCAATTAAGCTACACAGAGGCCCACTGCGTTTAAACCCCGGGAGGAATCTTCAGGCTAAAATTTTAGCCTAAAGATTCCCCTCGGGGATGAAACGCGGGAGCCTCTATGTAGCTTAATTGCCATTAATATATTTTCATAGTTTACTACCTAACTCTACTTACGTATCGAGCACTGTTGAAGTAAATACTGAAATTTGATACATACAAAATTATATCGCCTTATAAAATTTTATGTGGATACATGAAATAGTAATATATATATATATATATATATATATATATATATATATATATATATATATATATATATAGGATCAAAATAAACCAAAGTGAAAACTTATAGTATATGGAACCTATTGTGAAAAGGATTAGCTCAATATACGAGATAGAGCAATAGTAGAGATAGAAGAAAAAAGAGTGATAAATATGCGACGATTGTCTAGATTTATTTCAATATATATATGTAATAGTAATTATATATATATATATATAGATGTGTGTGTGTGGGGGGGGTTGTATTTAGGCGCACATTATTAAATAACACGGAGTATTTTTGCTTGATAAGACTTTTTATTTTTATTTTTTCAATTTTCCGAATAGTCCATTTAGTGTTTCGGTCAAATGGACCATTTGGAAAATTGAAAAAATAAAAACAGTCTCATCAAGCCAAAACACTCGGTGTTATTTGATAATGTTTGCCTAAATGAAAATATTCTGTCTAAATACACACAATATATATGTGTGTATATATATGTACATATATATAAATATATGTGTATATATATGTGCGTGTATATATATATGTATATATATATATTTGTATATATATATATATGTAAATATATATATGTGTATATGCTTATAGATATGTATATATAAATATTTATAATTCATACATATCAAAAATATGTATATTCATATATATATATATATATATATATATATATATATATATATATATATATATATATATATCAGAAAACAACTAAAAACATATTCATTATTGCTCTAATTAACTTCACAGCTACAAAACTTGATGTCAAGAAGTACAAAGTTGTGGAATTACGGAACCCCTTTTCATCCATTTTTTTTTTCATTTTTTTATATACAGTTATTTTTCCGGTGTCTGCAGACAGTGTACCTCAGCTAAGCCAAGATAACATATGTGTCAGCGTCAGAAGTTTTTTTAGGCCATCTTGGCAATATTTTTGCACCGAATGACATCAATAAACAAAAAGAAAGAGGGAGAGAAAGAGAGAGAGCAAGAGAGAGAGAGAGAGGGGGGAGAGAAAGAGAGGGGGGATACCAATAAACTATATCGGAAATAGTGAAATGTCACGTCGAAACCAACGCAAGATTCCCGCCATATTTTGGGGTATTTGTTTACTAGCCAAGGTACCCGTCGTCTGCACGTCAACTCAACTAGTACATATATATATATATATATATATATATATATATATATATATATATATTGTTTTTTTGTTTTACTTCAAACTGTAAATAAAAAGAATTAAAGATTATTTTAACGCTTTACTAGAATCAAGCGGAACCCTCGTGAAATTCCACGGTGTTTTCTACACCAATCTGTATAAGTTAATAATAATAATAATAATAATAATAATAATAATAATAATAATAATAATAATAATAATAATAATAATAATAATAACAACAACAACAACAACAATAATAATAATAATAATAATAATAATAATAATAATTATTATTATTATTATTATTATTATTATTATTATCATCATAATACTAATCATGATAATAATAATAATAATAATAATAATAATAATAATAATAATAATAATAATAATGATGATGATAATAATAATAATAATAATAATAATAATAATAATAATAATGATGATGATGATAATAAAAATGATGATGATGATAATACTAAAAATGATGATGATAATGATGATAATAATAATAATAATAATAATAATAATAATAATAATAATAATAATAGTTATAATTATAATAAAAATGATGATGATGATGATAATAATAATAATAATAATAATAATAATAATAATAATAATAATAATAATAATAATAATAATAATAATAATAATAATAAAATTAATAATAATGATGATGATGATGATAATAACATTTCATCATTTTTTTTTAAATAAGGAAAGAAAAAAGGAAAAAAGTGAGGAATTGAAAGGAAAAAAATTTAAAAATTTAAAAATTTAAAAAAATTGAACTTTTTTTAACTTTTTTTTAATTAATTAATTTTTTAAAAATATTATTTTATTTATTTATTTACTTAAAAAATTTTTTTTTTAACTGGTGCCAGCCTAGGCTGACACCAGAGAAAATATTTGTAACGGGTCGAGGAGGATGAGAAGACCGAGGAGGGACAGCACAAATCATACCTCCACTGGAAAAGTGCAGAGAATGCTGGGACCTTAGGGAGGCTTATTGCCACCCCAATCCCAGAGAAGACCAATTGTCCTTACCAACGAGAAATCAATGGTAAGCGGCTGTTGCGATACCGCATCGTTATCGAAAAGAGGTGAATAATACTGGAAATCTAAGGAGACTTGTTGTCACTCAGACTCCAGGAAATCCCACTGGTTGTTGTCGGTGAGCAATCACTGATGAAGACCTGTGTGAGAACTCCTAGTGAGTAAACATAATAATATTTCTTTTTAACTAATAAATACCATTAAGAAAAGAATGACCTTTTTCCCCATAAAAATAGTTGTCACTTAAACCTTCTTTAAATAAATGAAACGAATATGTCTCTTTTTGATGAATTTATTTAAAATTGTAGCAATTGAATTCTTTTCAAAACAATAAATATTCTCTGTTGTCCTACCGTATAAAAACTTTGTCAGCTAAATATTATTCAAATCAACAAAACGAATGCCACTTTTTGAAATGTATTTATTTTTTTAAAAATGGACTTGTTTAGTCAAGGGGGACGAAATAATTTGATTTTGGAACAATTCATTTTAAAATGGGTAAAGTCGGAATTGCTTACCTTAGCGACATCGGATTAATCACGAATCGCCGTCTTTGCTGGTCGGGTGATCTCCGTATTTAAATGTATGTCAAAGGTGATAACGTACGTACTAACATGTAATGCCTTAGCGTATTAATATATCGATACAAATAATAATTGGATATTTTCCGTTTAATGCGAATTTTGTTATTACAAATATTATTTTATATATATGTTTGGTATGGTCACACGGACTTAGGATTAGCGTTAAGATTACGAAAAGGTCGGGTTTTTTTAATTATTTTATTTTATTGCATTTTTTTTACGGAATTGATACTCAACGGCCCGAAAAAATGTATTTTATAGTTAATATTTTTGATAAAACTTTAGCATGTAATAGAGAGGTCATAGAAGTCTATCACGGTGCAAGAATTAGAACAAATACATTGAAGACATTGCCAGGACTGCTGCAAAGAAGGTGGGCCCCCTCTACCGTGCAAATAAACTTCTCACGCCTGACATTATCCTATATCTCTACAAAGCCACCATCATCCCATGCATGGAGTATTGTTGCCACATCTGGGCTGGTGCATCATCCACTAGTCTCTCCCTTAGACATGGTCCAAAAAAGAGTCGCCAACTTAATAGGTCCCTCACTATCCATCAAGCTCCAGCCCCTATCCCACCGCCGCAATGTTGCTTCCTTGTGCCTGTTTTACAAGTACTTCAATCGATTGTGCTCTGATGAACTTGCTGCTCTGGTGCTCCCACGACGCAAATTCACTAGACCAACCCGACAATCTGCCAAATCCCATCCATTCACTGTGGAGGGCCCCAGATGCCGAAGAGCTTTCTACTCCAAAATGTTCTTTCCTCGTGCTGCTGGACTCTGGAACTCCCTCCCTGCTTCCTGTTTTCCTGACGGTACTGACATGCAGAAATTTAAAACTAATGTAAACAGACATCTCGCTGCACAGCTCTCAATTTAGGTTGAACCCCCCCCCCCCTAAAAAACAAAAAAACTCTCACCCTTTTTCTCAGTAGCCCCTTACATCTACGATGACGGCCTGCCTTGTTTGGGTTGAACTATGTTAAAAAAGACAAAGAAATGGTAATATGCTGCGTTTATGTTTGTTTTTTTAAGTAAATCGTACTTGCAGGGTCACTCTGTCATTTACTACAGTAATGCCAAGGAAAACAATATTACAAGCACTTCACACGGAACGAGTTCTAGTAGATTTGAAACACCTTCATTTGATAAAGAGGTTTTACCTCGAGATATTATGGATCAGGGTTACATTCATTAGATCACTGTGTAGAAGATAAGACTAAATTAAATAAGAATAACTAAAAAAAACTTCGTTTTTGTCCTCGTCTCAACACTTGTATATATTTAGTTCTTGCATTGTGATACTCTTCTATGACCACTCTATATACCTATTCTACTTCTTGCATTGTGATACCCTTCTATGACTACTCTATATACCTATTCTACTTCTTGCACTGTGATACCATTCTATGACCACTCTATATACCTATTAGACACAATACTTCAAGAAAACTACATCACCTCATGACACTTTAGTATTGACAAACGGCAATGTTACATGATATACCCTAACCCTACCACTAACCTTAAGTCCGAGTGGCAATACGAAAGAAAAAAGTCCTGGTTATAAAATGATTTTCTTTAGTGGTGAACGTTAAACGAAAAAGATGCTAAGAATTTATTAGAGAATTACAATAATAAATTAAGAATAAACTGGATAAATGCAGAAATGTTGGTAAGAAAATAAATGTACGAGGACATTTTGTGGGGTTAATCTGACGATAGATTTAGCGGAATTTGAGCCGTATTTTCGTATTATATTTTCTGTGAGATTTTTTACAAACCCTTCTATGTTTACTTTTGTCCCACAACAAACAACTAGAAAAGGTGAAATAAATTATCATAAATTTTGATTTGACCAATTGTATTTATTTTTGTAAGAGTCAGGCACATCGAGCAATACGTTTTGCCTCCATTAATGGTCGTTATGAGACGTTTCGGAAGTCAGTCTTTAAATCATGCATTAAAAGGGTTTAGTTGACGTGAGAATTATTCATTCAAATAAGAGAGAGACAGTATGTCTCATGTATCAAGTTATTTTGTAAGTTTTAAAAAGTTAGACCCTAGTGGCACGATGGTTAAGTGGCTAACGGTGCAGATTGAAATCCTAGGTGTGCCGGGTTCGAATCCAGTTCATTCCACAAAAACACTTTCATAAAACCCCACACCTGACCTACTGGGAGGAGGTAAATAAAATACACAATTTAAAACCCGATATCCCCTTCAAAAGGATACGTCAGTATTACAACTATTTAAACGACCAAATCAAACGCCCCCTTGTTTTTTTTTTCACTGTTCAAGACACCGAAAATTCTCCTACGATCTATAAACGCCCCTTCAAATACAACACTTTAAATAAAAATACAAAACTACAAATTAATAATTAAATAAAACACTTAGAAAAAAAAACCTTCTTAAAACACAAAACTATGAACAATAATTCAAATAAAACTCAATTAATTTCCAACCAATATTTTTTCCAGAGGAACTTTTCAGGAATGCACCGTTTTTTTATCGATATAACGTCATTTCTCATCGTGCTTTGACCTCATTCAGTACGCTGACGATTCCACTGCGTTTCTTTAAACATTTAAAAAGTTAGCCGATCTGGATGAAACCGCGGTACGATTCTGAAATATGTGACATAGAGTTTTCAAATAAATGATTAGCTCTCACTCCTCTGCGATCGGGCACTTTATTGATTTATTTTCAATATTACTTGACACACACACACTATATATATATATATATATATATATATATATATATATATATATATATATATATATATAAATAAAGAGGTGTACTAAAAGCGAACTTTTAGGAAAGGTAAAACCCTATTGTGAAAAGTATACAGCTCAATATCCAGGATAGAGCAGGTAGAAATGAAGGAGAATGGAAAGGAATTAGAGAAAGCAAAAGCCAAATCAAATTTCAATTCAAAAGTTCAAAGCAAGGTATATTCCGCAAAAAGGCAATTTATTCAAGTTAAATTTTCCTTAAGCCAGGCTTTTCAAAGATCAAACAGTTTTGCCCTACGTTTCTTTCCCTACAACTTTTATTTTATTTCATTTTTTCAAATTTTAAATCTTGGCCAATGCCAACTTATCTATCCCAGCGACTTCCTCTGATGATAAGATTTTGATCTTTGAAAAGCCTGGCTTAAGGAAAATTTAACTTGAATAAATTGCCTTTTTGCGGAATATACCTTGCTTTGAACTTTTGAATTGAATTTTGATTTGGCTTTTGCTTTCTCTAATTCCTTTCCATTCTCCTTCATTTATATATATATATATATATATATATATATATATATATATATATATATATATATATATATATATGTATATAGGTATGTTTGTGTGTGTGTCTCGATCCGGCGTTGCTCGGGGGTATTTGTACTGTTATTACACAACGAAATATTATTATTTGTAAATCTATCGGACGTCTTCACAAAATGACGTCCGAAGCTGTTCTTTTCAAGTCTTACATAATTAGAAGTGGCGTTTAATTACCGTTTTTTATAGAAAATAATTTGTGTCAACTTTATTAGAGTCAGTTTTAAGCTAAGGCCAGACGTATTCTATAAATAATAAGAGGCTAATTAATATTTGCACTCGCAGTGACGTGGTTTGTAAACAAAAATGTTATATTTGTTAAAATAAATATGAAGTTGCCGTGTTGAAGGTGGGGGTGAGGAATAAGATATTGAAATTAATTCTAAACATTCTAAACCCGATTTATTACGTATTTAAAAATAGGGTAAAAGAAGAGAATGCGTAAGATTTGTTGTCTTCAAGTCTAATGTAAAGAAATACTTTTTCTTGAACAATCAATTCCTATTAGTAATCTTCTGCTCTCTCCAACCATTGGTTCAAGTCTTCTCGTGGCATCGTACAACTGACGACCGTATGGTTTCAAAGCCAATGTGTGATCTACCGTATGGTTTCAAAGCTAATGTGTGATCTACCGTATGGTTTCAAAGCTAATGTGTGATCTACCGTATGGTTTTAAAGCCAATGTGTGATCGACCGTATGGTTTCAAAGCTAATATGTTATATACCGTATGGTTTTAAAGCCAATGTGTGATCTACCGTATGGTTTTAAAGCCAATGTGTGATCTACCGTATGGTTTTAAAGCCAATGTGTGATCTACCGTATGGTTTTAAAGCCAATGTGTGATCTACCGTATGGTTTCAAAGCCAATGTGTGATCTACCGTATGGTTTCAAAGCCAATGTGTGATCAACCGTATGGTTTCAAAGCCAATGTGTGATCTAATAAGTTGTTTACATTCAAATATGTAATATAGCCATTGACCCTAATCTTAACTAATTAACTCTAACCCTCAACTAACCCTTACTAACCCTAACTCTAACCCTAACCAACACTAACCTTAACCCTTAAGTTAGGGTTAGTTAGGTTTAGGGGTGGTTAATTAGGGATAGGTTAAGGGTTAAGGAGTAGATTACATATTGAAATGTAAACAACTCGGTCGATTACATATTTGATTAGAAACCTTTCGGTCGATCACATATTGGAAAAGCACCAAGTTATCTTTCTCTTAGATGAGTTGTCTTCCCAGAGTGAGAGTACCATGCTACACAAAGCATTTCTGGTTGTCAGGCGTGAGCAAACCCGTCTCTATCCCCCCCCTATCAGTAGTCACAGTTCCACCGTGTTTATATCGAAGACATGCGAACATGCGAGGAGCTGAACTTAGTTTTAAAATGCTACAGCGTGAACAGCCTTTTTTATGCAACCCGTACCATATTTTCATAATTTAAACCTCGACTCCTGTTGTTAATTCGGTGTGATGCACCATCGCGTGTCAATTCATATTTTAAAAGACAAAACGTTTGCAACGGAAGTATGGGTCACTTAGTGGGAGAAATCGAGTCGTTGAATTTCAGATGAAGTGAAATTTCAGAATAATTTCTTCGCGAGAACTGGGCGAAGCAGAACGAGAAGTGAGCGAGACGTCGCAAGACTAGTAGAATAACAAGATGGCGGCATTTGACCCCAAAAAATGTATTTTGTCTTTTGTTTTTAAGTTTGTTATCTACGGTGATGTGATTTTTCTCTTTTTTCTTATCATTCAAAATGCCTAAAAGAAATAGTTGCTTTAGGTGAATGTATACAGTACAAGGCGATACTTATACGAGGCTGGTGATACCAGATCAGGCTGTCCTGTGGCTCCCTGAGACGAAATTCACCTACATTGACGTTTTTTTTTGTTGTTTTTTTTGTTTGTAAAACTTAATTATGTTCTACAAAACCAAAAACAAAAACAACAGCCCCTCTCCCTTTCTCCCTCCCCTTTTTTATTTTTATTTTTCCTACCCTACTCCCGGTCCTGGATATGACCTTAAACTACATCCGATGGTGAGATCCGGCTTACGGACTTTGGGGAATGTGGAGCCTCCTCTTAATTACCATTGCTCCCAGGTCCACCCTGACCCGGAGTGGTAGTAGCTGTTAGGGTCCCAACTATGGGTTAAATAGAAACATATATTAAAAGGGGAAAGAAACAAAAAAGAGAAGAAAACAAGACCAGATTCGGCATTAAATAACCCAAAAAGGGTTGATATGCCGTAAAACAAAACTACCAAACCAAACTACCTTATACGAGGCCTGGGAAACATGCGACTGTGGTCCACGACTAAGGGCGGACATGTGAAGACCAAAATTACTACTAAATAATGATTACAGTTTTAGTAAGGAATTCATTAATAATGTCCAGTAATTAATTAATTAGAAACTATACATATTATTCGTCACCCCTTCTATATCGCTGTCTACTAGAAGGTGTTTCTATTTACTTATCTAGAATTTTATAAATTATGTTAAACAAACTACATACAATACATATTTAAAGCTAAATAAATTGTTTGGGACTATTAAAATAATCTAAGTTTAAGTTTAAGTTTACCCATTTATTTTTTTATCGCTTATATTTAAATTCATGTTTTGAAACATGACGTAAATGATAAATCTATGACGTTACGCGAAAGCTATAATTATTTTGTTTTAAGATGTATTCATAAGAAAGTGCGAAACGCTCACTTCGTAGAACGTCTGGCGTCATGGCGTACGCTTTATTTGTTGGGAATTTATTATTTACTATTAATTCAACTTTCTAGGCCTTTTGGCTAAGATCAAAGTGTAGTATGTGTTCCGATGGATACTACACCCCATAAACTGGTATTGTCTTGGCCTTCGGGGCTTGATTTACGCCGGTCTATGGGTCTATCCTGTGCAGTTCTAGGAGGTCCACCCTCACAGTGTTTGCCTCCCCTCTTTGGGGAGGAGTAAGTTTATTGCTTACTGCCTGAGACGCCCCTACCGGGGCATGCCGACGGGGATGCCCAGGCAAGTTTTAATGGTCAGAGTGCTCACGTTCTCGGGCGCTGGCTTTTCAAACCCCACTTTCCCGACCTTGGGTCACATCTTACTTGTGGAAGTAAGATAAAACTGGCCTTGTGCCTAACTCCTGGAGAGGAGTAAATAAATATTAATTCAATATTTTCCATTTTTAAAAGTAGTTAAGATCTCTGATATTTAAAAAAAAAATTAGACAAATTCCGCAATGTATTTATTACGTTTAAAAGAAATTGTGACAGACGGACAGACAGACAGACAGGCGTACACATCCATTTTTATATACGATAAATATAATAACGCAAAACGTTGTTTTGCTGCTCATGGATGTTCAGTGCGAACGCAGACCCCACGATTATATTATAAAACCCACTGGTACAATATGAATACTGTCATTGAATTTCTCGTAACATTTTAGTCAATAAAAGTTGTTTGATCTTAGTACGGGCTTTGTTTTGAATTTTATCCTCTGATAGAGAGACATCTAGACATAAATAGAGTGAGACAGATACACCACTTTGTCTTGTCGATTTTACTGCCGTAAATGACATCATAACTACTGGGATCTCTGAACATTCAACATGGCCGCCATGCTTAAAAATACTTTTACTAAAGTGTCACTATTAACCAAGGCTAAAATGCCTCTCAAGGATAAAGGTTAAAGAGTATCCGGTGGGCGGCGAGACAGTACCGTGATGATTGATAATGATGGTGAAAGTTGGGGAAATTTGATTATTTCAGAGAAGGCTCAACAAGAATTTGTTTACATTGGACTTGAAAATAATTATGTTGTAGTAAGCCGGTGTCGATGAGTAGAGTGACAGTAGAGAATTGTTAGGGAGAAAAGTCTTTGCTACCACCTATATGGAGTTGGTTTTTCAGAGAGACGTTGATGGTGGGCCAAATGTAATATTTAGTGTTAGGTAGGAAAAAATAATAACAAATTTACTAAAACACGCTCGAGTGAATAAGTGTAGTATAGTGGTGAGTTTAGTAGCCTGTGATGCATGTGGTTATTTCCCTATACTCCGAGAAGTTACAGGGGAAAAAATCGTCTCTACTTTATATAGTAGAAGAAAGAACAGATATAAATATTTCACTGTAATAAAATACGTTAAAATGAGCTGTCTCCCTTTGAAAACAGCTACTTTGAACAGATTTTCATAACGTCTATCTTGAGTCGAGTGGTTAATGCGGTGTGATGTACCATTGCGTGATAGTTCACATTTTATGAGGGGAACGCCGTTGAAACGGAAGTATGGGTCACCAAGTGGAAGAAATCAAGTCGTTGAATTTCAAATAATGTGAGATTTCAGAATGATTCCCTCACGAGAATTGAGTGAAGCAGAACGAGAAGTTGGCGAGACATTGCGAGACTTATCGGAACATGTGGTCGAGGCGCGAACGAGAAAAAGAATATAAACTCCAATGACAAGGGATAGAATAACAAGATGGCGCCATTTTTTATTAAATACGAGATATACCCATCCGGCGTTGCCCGGAGTCTTTTTACTATTATTTTTGTTTCAATTTGTTTTTTGTTTTTTTGTTGTTTTTTTTCGTTTGACATTGTGTAAAAACTCTCAAATTTTTAAACTGTTAAATATAAGTAAAATAATTTCATGAACAGAACAGTTTTACACTAATGTTATGTCCCCTTACAACCATCAAACTTAAAATATAATGCGACTAAATCTTATGTCTATAATCCTTATTCCAATTTTGATCAAAATACATTACCTGATTTTGATTTTATAAAATGTCTAAAATTCAAGGGTTAAACTTAAGAGGTCTTAAAAAGAAATCCAAATTTAGGGAATCTTGCTTAATTGATTTCTAATGACTAATTCAAATTTAATGTAAATCTGAAATATTTGAGTTTTCAAATGGAAACTTGTGCTCATATTATGCCCTCTAAATAACTTTAAATTACTCAAAAGAATCTAAACTTTGGTGAATGTTGTTCAAATTTCATAAAAATCAGCGTTATCTAAATTTTCACGAAGGGGTTCTACCCTTTTTTACCCCTATGTATAAAACTAAATTAAACTAAATATACTTCACATTACGACCCCTTATGCCTAGCAGCTGTGTTCCATGATCCATAATAATCAGTTAATTAGTTTATAAGTTACTTTTTTCGATATAAATAAACAAACATATAGACATATATACCTCTATATAAATAGTGGCGTCAGAATGTCCCCTATTTCTTTGCCCTGTGTAGCTCTATAAACAAAAACTGTGTATAGATCTTTTCTTTGTATATGTTCTAGTCACTTATTCGTACGTTCAAATTCATCTATTTTTCATATTTTATCCCCTCAGCATTTTTCTCTTTGCTTAGTGATATCAGGGAAAAAGTAGGAGTGACTAACAGACCCCACAGTAATAAGTTCTCATCCTTCGACTCGGAACACCACCGTAAAAGAAATACGGAAGAAATCTACTTAGGGTCACTTTTCTTATTATCTTGTCCGTCAGCTTAATTCGTATTAATCACTATGCATATCGGCAACTATGCGGCGTTTTTAGATTAAAAATAATACACATATATCCATAATTATTCTCATAAAGGTCTTAGAATATACATAACAAAACGTCTTCTACAATTCTTAGTTTTAATAGAACATTACACACGATTTTAACTATCGATTCTTAAGCATGACTGCTGAGGTTTTTTGTTTACTTAAGGAAAGAGGGCGGGTGTATATTTATCGTATTAGTAGTAGTAGTAGTAGTAGTAGTAGTAGTAGTAGTAGTAGTAACTTTTCATCCACGCAAACAATTCCCACGCGCTGGTTTGCACTAGCAAAATAAAAGTCAGTTCTCACGCGTCGCGGTAGAAAGTAGGTCAGTTACCATAGAAACAGGGTCACTCGTGTCTTAATCTTAAATGCTTTCTTCTCATGAACACTGCTTAGACAAATTATTTATTTATAAAATACATCTAATCATATAAAATAGTACCTTCCTTCCAGTGTGTATTTTTTTTTAGACATTTAATTTTATTTATTTTCAACTTTAAATAAAATGTCATTTAGATATCATTTATTATTCAAATAAAGAGGCATTTTGGTACGAAATATTAACTTACTTTTATTTTTAATTAAACACTGATCTTCTTAAAAATAATACGTAGAAAGATTTGCAAAAATACATTCCTTCTAGTGTTTCTCTATAGACGAATGATATATAAAAGCATATACAATTTGGGCATATAATGACTTCACGCAAAGGCGATTCATCATACAGGCCTGGCACACATGCGACTGGGATCCACGACTAGGGGCGGACATCTGAATACCAAAATTACTACTAAATAATTACTGAGAAAAGTTTTAGTAAGATATTTCTTAGTAATGTCGAGTAATTAGCAACTATACATATTATTAGGAAGCAGCTTACAATAATTGATTTATTTCCATCAAATCAAATGAAAAAATACAAAAATATAAAAGCTAAATACATAAAAAATAACTTTATTAACCATGAATTAGACATATTTTTGATGTTTCAAAAATTATGAGTAAACTTGTTTATATTGACTATTTGATTACAGAAAGTAACATAACATGATACAATCAGAAATCAAATTGCACATTTTACAAAATCAAATACTTTATAAACAAAATAATGTTCGGAGAAAATTTTTTTATAATTTTTATAAAATTTGTAATGTTTGTTATATGTACAATTTGATTTTACAGAAAATGAAGAAAATGCTTATTTCTTCATAATACGATAATACATATTATACACAGTCTCAATAATAAAATCAACTTACATTAAGAAGAACATAAAACCAATAAAATAGTAAAATCAACTTACATTAACAAGAATATTTTACGTTAATTTTAAATAAATGGGATCATTTTACGTTAATTTTAAATAAATGGGATAATTTTACGTTAATTTTAAAAACAATGGGATAATTTTACGTTAATTTTAAATAAATGGGATCATTTTACGTTAATTTTAAATAAAGGGATCATTTTACGTTCATTTTAAATAAATGGGATCATTTTACGTTAATTTTAAATAAATGGGATAATTTTACGTTAATTTTAAAAACAATGGAATAATTTTACGTTAATTTTAAATAAATGGAATCATTTTACGTTAATTTTAAATAAATGGGATCATTTTACGTTAATTTTAAATAAAGGGATCAATTTACGTTCATTTTAAATAAATGGGATCATTTTACGTTAATTTAAAATAAATGGGATTATTTTGCGTTAATTTTAAATAAAAGGGATAATTTTCCGTTAATTTTAAATAAATTGAATAATTTTACGTTAATTTAAAATAAATGGGATCATTTTACGTTAATTTTAAATAAATGGGATCATTTTACGTTAACTTTAAATAAAAGGGATCAGTTTACGTTAATTTTAAATAAAGGGATCATTTTACGTTAATTTTAAATAAATGGGATCATTTTACGTTAATTTAAAATGAATGGGATCATTTTTCGTTAATTTTAAATAAATGGGATATTTTTACGTTAATTTTAAATAAATGGGATCATTTTACGTTAATTTTAAATAAATGGGATCATTTTACGTTAATTTTAAATAAATGGGATTATTTTACGTTAATTTTAAATAAATGGGATCATTTTACGTTAATTTTAAATAAAAGGGATCATTTTACGTTAATTTTAAATAAAAGGGATCATTTTACGTTAATTTAAAATAAATGGGATAATTTTACGTTAACTTTAAATAAATTGGATAATTTTACGTTAATTTTAAATAACTGGGATGATTTTACGTTAATTTCAAATAAAAGGGATCAGTTTACGTTAATTTTAAATAAATGGGATCATCTTACGTTAATTTTAAATAAATGGGATCATTTTACGTTATTTTAAATAAAGGGATCATTTTACGTTCATTTTAAATAAATGGGATCATTTTACGTTATTTTAAATAAAGGGATCATTTTACGTTAATTTAAAATAAATGGGATCATTTTACGTTATTTTAAATAAAGGGATCATTTTCCGTTAATTTTAAATAAAAGGGTTCAGTTTACGTTAATTTTAAATAAATAGGATCATTTTACGTTACTTTTAAATAAATGGGATCATTTTACGTTAATTTTAAATAAATGGGATAATTTTACGTTAATTTTAAATAAAAGGGATCATTTTACGTTAATTTAAAATAAATGGGATAATTTTACGTTAACTTTAAATAAATGGGATAATTTTATGTTAATTTTAAATAAATGGGATCATTTTACGTTGATTTTAAATAAATGGACCATTTTACGTTAATTTTATATATGAAACCAATCTTCCCTCTACATTTTAAAATAATTGTTTTTTTTTTACTTCTTATCGCCAGATTGGAACGGTTCATCATAAACAAAAGGGGGTATCATCACAGGTAGTAATATCATTTAAAACGTAGCTGTAGAGAATGAGAGAGGTGGTTAGAAGAGATGGATATAGCCGGCAAAGAAAAAGAGAGAAAGTAATGTTTTATTTAGTCTTTTCATTTTTATATCTAATTGGCTTTGCAAACTCATTTTTTCAGTGATCTCGACGGGTGACCCAACGGATGACATTTTTTTCTAGTATATATATATTCAGAAATTTACAAAGTATGACCATGTTGTATGTATTAGTTAATTGTTCATGTATGTTTTTGTGGGCGTATGTATAGAGAATTGAATTATTTTCCTTAAATGAGTGGACGATGATTTAACCTTTCCAGCCGGCAGTCATCTTTATGTAAGAAATAAAAAAAACAGTCATCATCGCTTTTTAACCAATGTCAATTCTTGAATCATCATTGACTATAACTTCAATCCATTCGTTTACGCGTTTCTTTGCCCATTTCAACTATATTTCAATCTGTTTGTATGTTGATGGTTTTCGTTTGGCTTGACTCATCTTCTTTTCGCCGCGTACTTCCTTTCTTACGTCATTTCCTTGACACGGCAACTTAATTTATTAACCTTAATTTGGAAGTGTAAAGGTTATTTTTGCGTAACCTACCTAGCCCATGCTTAAGCTTGCTACACTTTTTGTGTAATCATAAAGTAAACAATAAAAATAACACAATGTTCTCGTTAAAATCCAAAGGTCTCTGCACCAGGATCCGGTGGTATCTGGTCGTTGTTGCTAATGCAACTGTAGGCATTCTACGACAAGCGCGGATGTTCAGTCATCTACCGACATGCAGAGTGAGGGTAACAACGTTGTGTTGGCGCATGTGAAAATGTTTTTTACGACTATTGTAAAAAAGGTGCTTTTACAGAATTTGAACGGGACCAAACCGAGTTACGCCGAACTAAAGCGAAAACTTAGTTTAGGTTAAACTAAGGTTAGGTTAATAAATAAAAAAAAGTGCGGTTCAAAATTTTATAGACAAAATCATTAAAAAAAAAATTTTTAAATCATAATTTCATTTTTTTTTCATGATTTTTTTTCATTAATTTTTTTTCATGATTTTTTATTTTTTCATGATTTTTTAAATAATTTTTTATTTTTTCATGATTTTTTTCATGATTTTTTATTTTTTCATGATTTTTTTCATGATTTTTTTTATTGTTTCATGATTTTTTTAATGATGTTTTCATGATTTTTTTTAAGCTAAACAAAAAGAATTTCACGACGCTTTGAAAATGTTTCTTTTTATTTATTTTTATTTTTTTCACAATATTTTCGATTTTTTTTCCAGATCCTTTTTTCTTTCCAGATGGAAAGAAATGATGGAATGAAATGACCGCCGGCGGCAAGCACGAACAGAAACGTTTTCTTTCTTTCTCTCTTGTTTCTTGCCGTATTTCGTCAGATTAAAGCGATCAAAACATTTCATCAAGTCTTTCTGATATTCAGTCAAGCGGAAAACAAAGACAAAAAATATAAACGATGATGAAAATACGAATGTTACTGAAAGAGTGGGAATGAGAGAGAAAGAGAGAGAGAAAGAAGGAGAGAAAAAGAGAGAGAGAGTTGTGAATGAGAAAGAGAGAGAGAAAGAGAGAGAGAGAGAAAGAGAGAGAGAGAGCAAGAGAGAGTTGGGAATGAGAAATAAAGAGAGAGAAAGAAAGAGAGAGAGAGAGAGAGAAAGAGAGAGAGGGGGACGAGGAGGAGGAGGCGGAGGAGAGAGGCGTTAATGAGATTTTGATGGTTAAATTTCGATAGAGATTACCACGGTCAGTTGGTCATCCCCGTCATGGCAGATAGAGACGCCTCGTCACGCCTCGGCTGCGCCCACGTGTTGTATCGGTCAACACAATGAGTCGCCGTTCTGCTCAAGGGGCGATTGTGCGCCCGAACAGAGGCGATTCTCATCTTTTACTAAGGAGACTTTAACGAGAGGGAGAGAAAAGAAAATCACATTTTCTGCTCATGTGATCAGATAGGCAAAATTCCGCACAAAAGAGGCGGCGTCACGGTTCGCCGATCAAAGCCGATTACGCAGCGACTGGGCGAGATCGCGAAACGAGATAAGTGTACGAGTTGGGGCATTTATACCTGAGATACGGCAAAGAAATGGTTCAAATTCCTTAGTTCAATTCACCCGACCTTATTTAGGGGTACGTGTTTTTGTTTTCTTTTTTATTTACCCCCCACCCCCACCCCTTTTATTAATCGCACGCTGATGACACTCGTAGGTGTAGCAATGCCTGAGCAAGTCAATACTACAAATAAAGGCGTGATAATATCAATCGTCACAATAGCGATACTATTCCGATTAACATCTCTCATAATATTTAAGTAATAATAGAGCCACTGATATCACTAAAGCTACAGCTGTAACAGGTTCACATTTATAATTATCTACAACAACAACACGAACAATAATAATAATGATAATAATAATAATAATAAAAATAATAATAATAATAATAATAATAATAATAATGATAATAATAATGATAATAATAATAATAACAACAATAATAATAACAACAATAATAATAATAATAATAATAATAACAACAACAACACTAACAATAATAATAATAATAATAATAATAATAATAATAATAATAATAATAATAATAATAATAATAATAATAACAACAACAACTGAAAGGAATATGGAGCATGAAGAAAGTCAGTATAATAGCAATAATCGTAGGGGCACTAGGAACAAGCCCCCCCCCCAAAAAAAAACCTGTAAAAAGACTGGGAGAAATTGGAATCAAAAGGGATCATTAGAACTATACAAAGGACGGCAATGATCAAAACAGCTACAATCTTAAGAAAAATCATTGAATGCGGAAACCAACCATGCATAAGCTACGAAGGGTCACACGGAATCTACTACAGGAAGAAAACAAAACCACATAAAGAACACATCACAAACAAAGAAACAGAAAATGCAAGAAACATCGCTTTATAAGCTCACCCCCCCCCCCCCCAATAAATTACACCGGCCTCGACTGACACGACACAAAAATGAACCAATGATCAGAAATAGCAAGAAACACCATCAGCTATCCGCCCCCTCCCAAATAAAAAAAATTAAAAATTTAAAAATTAAAAAAAAAGAAAAAAAGTGGTTCCAGCCTAGGCTGACACCACACAAAATATTTGCATAGGGTCAAGCAGGATGAGAAGACCGAGGAGGGACAGCGCAAACCAGACCTCCACTGGAAGTGCAGAGACTGCTGAGACCTTGGGGAGGCTTATTGCCACCCAAATTCCAGAGAACACCAATGGTCCTTACCAGCGAGAAAGCAATGGTAAACGGCTGTTGTGATACTGCAAGTTTATTTGCAGTGGCTATCGAAAAGAAGTGGAGAATACTGGAAATCTGGGGAGACTTGTTGTCATTCAGACTCCAGGGAATACCACCGGTTGTCGGTGAGAAACTACTGATGAGCTGTGTGAGAACTCCTAGTGAGTACATAATAATAATAAACTGCAAGAAATTCCAGCAACTAGAAATCTGGAAATCTTAAGGAAAATCCTTGAGTGCAGAAACCAACCCACATAACTACAAACACTAACCAGCCACATGGAAACTGCAACAGAAGTAAAACAAAAAGATGGAAGGAACACCACATGAAACCAAGAGAACTGAAGCAGCAAGAAATATTATTTAAACTGTGACCCCTCCCCCGCCCCGCTTTAAAAAGATGTATCAGCTTCGGCTGATACGACACAAAATAGTCGTGAAGGGTCAAGGAGGAGAGAAATGCCGAGGAGGGAGAGCACTAACCAGACCTCCACTGGAGGAGTGCGGAGAGGACTGGGACCTTTGGGAGGCGTATAGCCACCGAAATCTCGGTGAAGACCAATTATCGTTGCCAGTGAGAAATCAATGGTAAGTCATTTGCAATAGTTATCGAAGAGAGTGGGGAGTCCTGGAAATCTGGGGAGGCTTCTTGTCACCCAGACTCCAGGGAAGACCACCGGTTATTATCAGTGAGTAATCACTGACAATGACTTGTGTGAGGACTTCTAGTAAGCACAAATGATGATGATGATCATCATCATCATCATCATCATCATCATCATGATGAATTTTTTTTAAAAACTATGGTTCCAGTGAACGATCGCTAGTGAATGACTCGTGTGAAAACTCCTAATGAGTAACTACTGTGACTACTACTACTACTACTACTATTACTACTACTGCGGCTGATACTACTATAGCTACTACTACTACTGATAATAATAATAATAATGTGCGAACTCCTATTTAGTAAATAATGATAATAATGAAATATATAATTATAAAATAAATGGGTCGACCGTAGTTGAGGGCAACTCGATAGCTGCCTTTTAATTGCTACACTATTTCCCTGGAATACTGCACTCATCCTCGTTACCTTCTAATGCACATACTTTAGTAAGGACTAGTTGTTGAGTGTTTGGCTTTACTCGAACAGGGATTGAACCATCGGTCTTCCGGTCTATTAGCGAACACCGTTACCATTATGCCAAAATGGACCGGAAAACAACGAAATGGACCGGAAAACAACGAAATCAAAGGACACAATTGAAAGGTAGTGTAACCAAAAAAAAAATTTTTTTTAATGTGCCATCACCCCCACATGCAGGCATGGAAATCAAATGGAGGGAAAATAATGATTATCGAAGATAAAAAGAGTGAACACTAAATAAGTTGTTGATGGAGAGCAGAAAGTGACTAACTTGGGTCTACTTTCGGCAGTCTCGTAACTCTTGCTTCCTCCTTATTTTGTTCTTGGGTCTTCACATTCCATGAGCGATGTTTCTGACAAAGGGATGAAAATTGCTGATTTCTGGGACGTCTACTGCTTTGGGTGGGTTATATAGGGTGGGCAAAAATAAGGGTCCTATTTTTAAAAATTCATAACTTTTTTATTTATTGATTTTTTTTAATTTTTTTTTTTAGAATAAGTAAAGGACCCCTTCCGAAGCAAGCATGAGCCGTATTAGCCCTAAGGAACGTACCCTCATTTAGAAAACATTATTTTTGCTTAAAAAACTCAAAACAGTGTAAAAAACAATACTTTAGTTTTTGTAAGTTTTAAGAAGTGTTTTTCGGCTAAAATTTGTTTTGTTTATTTCAAAAAATCTCGGATGGGTCAGTCTACACACACATAAAGTTTAGTGAGTTTAACTTTTATTTTGTGGAAGTTATTCAAATTCAAGTTATTACAATTTAAAGATAGGACCCTTATTTTGGCCCACCCTGTATGTAGAGATTTTTAATTCTGTCATAGTATAACTGTCAACTAGGCTTAAACAGGTGATAGCAACACTTGTAACTTACGTTCCTCCCTATGTTGGCCTTTAGTCCACACATTCTATGAGCGATGTTTCTGACAAAGGGAGAATAATTGCTGATTTCTGGGTCGGTTGTTGTTTTGCACAGGTGGAATGTAGATAGCTTCAATTCTTTCATAATATCGATAATTATTCAACTGTCAATCGATCAAATTAATAACACTTATCCTCGAGTGGTTTTTGGCCTTGGTAAGTGGTAGCTCATTAGTAAAAAAAAAAAAAAAGAACAGGCGAATGTGTAGTTTGCCAGCCAAAATGGCGGACAATTCTGACGTCAAGCTAGCGTCTGCTCTATTCAACCGGTGCCTCGAAAAAGTCGTCCCTCGTTTGCATGAAACAATGTACAATAAGAAAATATTTCCTTTTTACAAATTTATTGTGAAAATAAAGTCAACAAAACTTTTTAACAACATTTTTCCGAAAGATAACCAACATTTATGCACAATTTAACAAACATTTTTGCAGTGCAAATGAAGTGTGCACGTTTCTCTAATGAAATTGTACCAATCAACCATAGCATGGTTTGATACGGCCGTCTACTTGCACACGTTCACCTGAGGCTCCTCTATAGACAACCAATATATAATTTCAATCAATTTTTCTAGCTTTATGTGGGAACGTTCAAAAAACGATCCAACACGTACGTTCGTTTTTTTTTCCCGACATGTACTGCACGTCCAACAATAAAAGAACGTCCATTTGCAGCGTATAATGGCATTTGCAATTCTCATTTGGGACAAATACGAAAAGTTCGAAAACAATTAGCCGTTTCCAGTGTGAATTCCCGTAAAGAAATATAAACTTAGCAAAGCTCGATGGTTGGTTAGACGTCTTCACATATGGAATGCATTTTATTCATTTGGAATGGCGCGGAAAAAATTCCGCCGAAATCGAACGGTGTTAAATTTAAAAGTTTATTTTCACAATTAAAGTGTTTATCACAATTAAATTAGGGACTACTTTTTTGAGCAGACGCTAGCTTGACGTCAGAGTTGTCCGCCATTTTGGCTGGCAAACTACACATTCGCCAAAAAAAACATATATACTTTTGCTTAATTTTGGTTCCAGGGTTGCGGAGTCGGAATGTATAAAGTCCAAATCTGAATCAGATTCTGACTCTTAGGATGCCAAAAATTCCAACTCCGACGCCAACTCTTTATTCCAATATTCAAACTGCCAGTTAATTGTTTTCGGAGATTAAAAAAATCCGAGTCCGACACCTAGAATTCATCCGAGACCGACCGCGACTCCGAAACTCTGGTTAAAACCAAATTAATATTAACTCTTCAAAGTTTTTAATTGAGAAAAAGTAGAGGTTGTAGCTAGACGAGTTCTTAACTCATGAATGGGGGCAACAAATGAATTCATACCTGTGTGGATCAATAACCACTGCACCAAAGCAGTTCCCACGCCGTATTGACATAGTTTATTCGGTAAATTTGTCGTTTCTTACTCAAAATGGCGGACAACTCTTAGGTCAATGAATCGTCTGCTATTTTCCGACCTCACAAATGAGTAAGTAAACCCAGATAGATTGTTTTGGACTAATTTCCCAGCTGTATTTTCTTTAAAATAATTTAAGGTAAATTTGAAATTAGTCCAAAACAATTTATTTGGGTTTACTTACTCATTTGTGAGGTCGGAAAATAGCAGACAATTCATTGACGTCAGAGTTGTCCGCCGTTTTTAGTAAGAAATTAAAAATTTATCGTTTATTCTGTTTTCTTGGCATCAATTTCTACAAATCTCTTTTAGAATCAGTTACCCACAAGAGGGGCCACGTGAAGGTTTCCAGCACATGGATCCCAAATTTACTAAGACCTTTTTTTTCACGATGCGAAGAAGAACAAAGCGTCATTTGGTGGCAATTGGTATCGAGTTGGTGGCAAGACAGACGACACATCACGTTCCCCTCCGACGCGAAATTTCTCTTTTAATAATCGAGCCCGGTTTCGTTCTTTCAAGAATGTATGCCGAAGACAAACCATGGTAGCGAAGTATAACAGCGCAGTATTATGTCGGCAATTATGGAAGTTAAGTCGGGGTGGGTAGGTCGGGTGGGTGGCGAATAAAAGTGTCGGTGTCGGTGGGTGAGGGTAGCGAGTGGGGGTGAGGATTGAAAAGGAGATGAGGTCTTGCCATGACCATCTTTAGTACTAAAAAAGGAGCAACGAGTAGAAAAGAGGGAGAGAGAGAAGGGGGTACCGGAAGTACAGGCGGTCATCAAGTGCTCATCTAAAGAGCGAGGCGCGCACATGTGTACATGCGTGTGTATATATGCGTGTATCTAGCCTTATTATCTATATATCTATAAGTATTTATATATATATATGTGTGTGTGTGTGCGTGTGTGTGTGTGTGGTTGTGTGGGTGTGTGTGTATGTGTGTGTGTGTGTGTGTGTGCGTGCGTGCGTGTGTGTGTGTGTGTGTGTGTGTGTGTGTGTGTGTGTGTGTGTGTGTGTGTGTGTGTGTGTGTGTGTGTGTGTGAATATCCAGGGTTAGTGTGTATTGATGTAAGCGGTTGGAACTCGTTAGCCGTGGACGCGTTGAAAAGGAAAGAAATAGATTGATACATGCACCCGAAGACAAAATGTGCATCGACATAGATACGAGTGCATCGTGGGTGCAACATGCGAATTGATGTGCGTGGGTGGAGAAGGGTGATTGGGTACATTTTTAATAGAGATTAATTTTCTTGGAGGAAGAAAGCTACCTTTCTGTATGCATTGATAACAAACCAATTTTTCCCTTTTTCATTGCCCCCATTTATATATATATATATATATATATATATATATATATATATATATATATATATATATATAGAGAGAGAGAGAGAGAGAGAGAGAGAGAGAGAGAGAGAGAGATAGAGAGAGGGGAGATAGATAGAGAGATAGAGATAGAGAGAGAGAGAGAAATATTAGAAGGCTATCACAATTTAAGAAATGGAAATATGTCGGCGTAGAGAAGTAAGACAAAAACAAGTGATTTTACTTATATTTTTTCAAAAAATTTCTTTAAATAATCGTTTTAAAAATTATTAAAAAAATTTTGCAAAAATATATAAAGTAAAATCACTTGTTTTTATCTTCTCAACACCGACATATTTCCATTTCTTGCATTGTGATAGCCTTCTAATACTCATCTATATACATATTACACACAATGCTTCAAGCAAACTACCTTTCCATTATTATATAAAATATTTGTTATTGTTTATTATCTATGTACGTATACGTTTCGTCCCTTTTCAATCAGGACTCATCAGCATAGAGATATGACTATTCACTACCGGTCGCACGAGTCGAAACCCTGGATTACAAGTATTTTTCAACTCAAATCTAACGTCGTTAACCGCGCAGCCAATATTTGAAAAGCCGATAAACAATGATAATTTTAACACATTTAAAAGCGGCACGATATCCAGGCATTCTACTTCTATTAAAGAAGGAATGATGCATATAAAGCAAGTGACGTCATGCTGTGTTTGTACTACCATTTAGAGTGCTCTACCTATTTTGCGAGGAGTGACAAATATATATATATATATATATATATATATATATATATATATATATATATATTGTGTGTCTATAGGCAGCATTTTCTCATTCATGCAAACATTGTTAAAAATAACAGAATTCGTCTGTTTAATTATACCTTTTTTATTTTTCAATTTTTCTGATGGTCTTTTTTGTATTAAGATTTTTAAAAAAATAATAAATGTTCCATAGGTTTCACAGGTTTCACCAACGTTTTCGATTCTTCGTCGAATCATCCTCGAGTGTCAAAGCAAATGAACAAAAAAAGTGGAGAAAAAAGAGAATTTTAAAAGAAGGTGAAGAAACACGCATAGAACGTTTTTCGCATTGTTTCAGGAAGTCGTTGAACATTTAAATCCAGTAAAAAAAGATTTAGGTATACATATATGTACATAATCCGCGACACTGACATGGCGATGTTATCGATTAACAGCTGTTAAAAACTGAGATCTCATCAGATTTGGAAATATGATCTTAGGGAAGGACAAGATTTTCTTTATATATAACAAATAATTATATATAAAAGCTCTATTTGATATTGAGCACTCTTTATAAGCTCGGTTGAAATTCTTTGGATTTTTATTTTGTGGATGTTTACTTTACTTGTATTACGATATATATATATATATATATATATATATATATATATATATATATATATATATACAGTTCAATCTCAACTTCTGAAAAACTACTCTAATTCTCGGTCCACGGAAGTATTTTAAAATGGCCCGAATTCTCAAAATTATTTCCGAATAAGTGCGTTCCACCTACGATTGAACTGAACATCTTTCTATTGGATTTACTTTATTTTTGAACATTTTTAACGCTGCCTTCACGAACCCCATTTTTCCCATCTTTAAATCTTCACCGGACTCCTTATCAACGGACATTCACCATCTGGTCTGGACAGACCGCATTTTTTTTTACACGCACACTCTCACTTTCCATTACTTAATATTTTTTCAAATTTTGAATTTTGGCTTTTCCACTGCCAACTTATCCATCTATGTAATTCCTCTGATGATAAGATTTTAATCTCTGAAAAGCCTTGGCGTAAGGAAAGAATAATAAACATGTTTTTACCGAGCACACCTTGCATTGAACAATCGAAGTTGAAATAGATATGTCACTCGTACCTGTTTTTCCCTTTTCTTTCATTTATCTTTATATATATATATATATATATATATATATATATATATATATATATATATATATATATATATATATATATGTGTGTGTGTGTGTGTGTGTGGGTGTGTGTGTGTGTGTATAATCAGTTAGTTAGTAATTAAGAGAAAAGCTGTAACTGCATAACTCGTACACTTTGTCAACTACAGAAAGTATTGTTTACCATGCCACAATATTTGCCAAAGAAAAACCGAATAACAAGAATTACTACGTGGTATGACCTCCCTAGTTTTTAAAACCAGATATTACGACCACAACAGCACATTTTAAAACAAAACACGCCGCCGAATAAAAACAGCACTAGCGAACCATTACTGGGAGGTCAAAGAAAGCGGACGCTCACCAATAATCGAATGGAAAATAGTACGACAGGTCAGTACATGTAGAAATTTACACGACCCGTGTAGATTATGTCTGAATGATAAATTTTAAATCCTAAACTTTAAAACCCTCAAAACCTATTAAACTGTCGAAGTGAAATAGCAAACAACTGCTTACACAGAATAAAATTTACTTTAGGTTAATAATACATAATGAATAAATAAATGAACAAATAAATAAATAAAAAACTAAACTAACACCTAAAAATAGAAATACAAGCACGCACGTGTTAAAATAAATTCGACACAACAAAGAAAAAGAGATGGGCCATCCTATAGAAAACAAAAAATAGAATAGGAAGAAAAAAACAACAGAACCTTTCTTTGTGAGAAGCCCAACGATTGGTTAATGGAAACAGTACCCCGTGGGAGTGAATAACAAAGAATGGTTAACTAGCTAGACTAAACACCACGTGTATGTATAAAAAAAGACCCGGCAACACAAACTCCATGCATTTTAGCCTGATGATTCCCTATAGGGATGAACCACGGAAAATATATTTATGTTAAAAAATATATTTATGTTAAACTACACACTTAATTGCCATAAATATATTTTTATTATTTACTGCACGGGAGAAAGTACTACCTATTGCATGACGTCGAATAAAAAAAGAAACGGCCTATTGTTCTTTCTCCCCCCCCCCCCTCTACCGTGTTGGCGAATGTTATAAATTTAAAAAAAAAGAAGAAAATGCTAAGGTAGAATGGGATCGAACGCTGAAACTGGCGATCATGAAACCTGCCTTTCTAACCACTGCGCCACGTTTCGAGTTGGAAATACATGTGAAGATAAATGAATTAAGCTAAACTTGATTATCGGAGTGAACGGGAGCGGTCATTAAGTCTTCGCGTATTGCTTTATATTATGTAGTAAATTAATACCAGGCAAACAATAAATAAAAAGCGGTGTTTTGTGAAAATTAAACTGTGTGTATTAGTTCCCGGTGTCGATGAGTAGAGTGACAGTAGAGAATTGTTAGGGAGAAAAGGTTTTGCTACCACCTATATAGAGTTGGTTTTTCGGAGAGACGTTGATGGTGGGCCAAATGTAATATTTAGTGTTAGGTAGAAAAAAATAATAACACATTTACTAAAACACGCTCGAGTGAATAAGTGTAGTATAGTGGGGAGTTTAGTAGCCTGTGATGCATGTGGTTATTTTCCTATACTCCGAGAAGGTACAGGGGAAAAATCGGCTCTACTTTATATACTAGATATAGAAGACTAGAAAAAGATAGACATATATATATATATATATATATATATATATATATATATATATATAATGTGGATTAGTAATGTGTAATAGTATAATTTCAGACAGATACCAAATCTTCATTAGTAATATATGTAATGGTATAGTTTTAGTTTCAGACAGACAGATACCAAATGTCGATTAGTAATATAAGTAATAGTATAGTTTCAGTTTCAAACAGACAGATACCAAATCTCCTTTAGTAATATAAGTAATAGTATAGTTTTAATTTCAGACAGACAGATACCAAATCTCGATTAGTAATATAAGTAATAGTATAGTTTCAGTTTCAAACAGACAGATACCAAATCTCCTTTAGTAATATAAGTAATAGTATAGTTTTAGTTTCAGACAGACAAATACCAAATCTCGATTAGTAATATAAGTAATAGTATAGTTTTAGTTTCAGACAGACAGATACCAAATCTCGATTAGTAATATAAGTAATAGTATAGTTTCAGTTTCGAACAGACAGATACCAAATCTCCTTTAGTAATATAAGTAATAGTATAGTTTTAGTTTCAGACAGACAGATACCAAATCTCGATTAGTAATATAAGTAATAGTATAGTTTCAGTTTCAAACAGACAGATACCAAATCTCCTTTAGTAATATAAGTAATAGTATAGTTTTAGTTTCAGACAGACAAATACCAAATCTCGATTAGTAATATAAGTAATAGTATAGTTTCAGTTTCAAACAGACAGATACCAAATCTCCTTTAGTAATATAAGTAATATTATAGTTTTAGTTTCAGACAGACAGATACCAAATCTCGATTAGTAATATAAGTAATAGTATAGTTTCAGTTTCAGACAGACAGATACCAAATCTCGATTAGTAATATAAGTAATAGTATAGTTTGAGTTTAAAACAGACAGATACCAAATCTCTTTTAGTAATATAAGTAATAGTATAGTTTTAGTTTCAGACAGACAGATACCAAATCTCCTTTAGTAATATAAGTAATAGTATAGTTTTAGTTTCAGACAGACAGATACCAAATCTCGATTAGTAATATAAGTAATAGTATAGTTTGAGTTTAAAACAGACAGATACCAAATCTCTTTTAGTAATATAAGTAATAGTATAGTTTTAGTTTCAGACAGACAGTTACCCAATCTCCTTTAGTAATATAAGTAATAGTATAGTTTTAGTTTCAGACAGACAGATACCAAATCTCGATTAGTAATATAAGTAATAGTATAGTTTCAGTTTCAAACAGACAGATACCAAATCTCTTTTAGTAATATAAGTAATAGTATAGTTTTAGTTTCAGACAGACAGATACCAAATCTCGATTAGTAATATAAGTAATAGTATAGTTTCAGTTTACAACAGACAGATACCAAATCTCTTTTAGTAATATAAGTAATAGTATAGTTTCAGTTTCAAACAGACAGATACCAAATCTCGATTAGTAATATAAGTAATAGTATAGTTTTAGTTTCAGACAGACAGTTACCCAATCTCCTTTAGTAATATAAGTAATAGTATAGTTTTAGTTTCAGACAGACAGATACCAAATCTCGATTAGTAATATAAGTAATAGTATAGTTTCAGTTTCAAACAGACAGATACCAAATCTCTTTTAGTAATATAAGTAATAGTATAGTTTCAGTTTCAAACAGACAGATACCAAATCTCTTTTAGTAATATAAGTAATAGTATAGTTTTAGTTTCAGACAGACAGTTACCCAATCTCCTTTAGTAATATAAGTAATAGTATAGTTTTAGTTTCAGACAGACAGATACCAAATCTCGATTAGTAATATAAGTAATAGTATAGTTTCAGTTTCAAACAGACAGATACCAAATCTCTTTTAGTAATATAAGTAATAGTATAGTTTTAGTTTCAGACAGACAGATACCAAATCTCGATTAGTAATATAAGTAATAGTATAGTTTCAGTTTCGAACAGACAGATACCAAATCTCTTTTAGTAATATAAGTAATAGTATAGTTTTAGTTTCAGACAGACAGATACCAAATCTCGATTAGTAATATAAGTAATAGTATAGTTTCAGTTTCAAACAGACAGATACCAAATCTCTTTTAGTAATATAAGTAATAGTATAGTTTTAGTTTCAGACAGACAGATACCAAATCTCGATTAGTAATATAAGTAATAGTATAGTTTCAGTTTCAAACAGACAGATACCAAATCTCCTTTAGTAATATAAGTAATAGTATAGTTTTAGTTTCAGACAGACAGATACCAAATCTCGATTAGTAATATAAGTAATAGTATAGTTTCAGTTTCAAACAGACAGATACCAAATCTCTTTTAGTAATATAAGTAATAGTATAGTTTTAGTTTCAAACAGACAGATACCAAATCTCGATTAGTAATATAAGTAATAGTATAGTTTCAGTTTCAAACAGACAGATACCAAATCTCCTTTAGTAATATAAGTAATAGTATAGTTTTAGTTTCAGACAGACAGATACCAAATCTCGATTAGTAATATAAGTAATAGTATAGTTTCAGTTTCAAACAGACAGATACCAAATCTCTTTTAGTAATATAAGTAATAGTATAGTTTTAGTTTCAGACAGACAGTTACCAAATCTCCTTTAGTAATATAAGTAATAGTATAGTTTTAGTTTCAGACAGACACATACCAAATCTCGATTAGTAATATAAGTAATAGTATAGTTTCAGTTTCAGACAGACAGATACCAAATCTCCTTTAGTAATATAAGTAATAGTATAGTTTTAGTTTCAGACAGACAGATACCAAATCTCCTTTAGTAATATAAGTAATAGTATAGTTTTAGTTTCAGACAGACAGATACCAAATCTCGATTAGTAATATAAGTAATAGTATAGTTTCAGTTTCAAACAGACAGATACCAAATCTCTTTTAGTAATATAAGTAATAGTATAGTTTTAGTTTCAGACAGACAGTTACCAAATCTCCTTTAGTAATATAAGTAATAGTATAGTTTTAGTTTCAGACAGACAGATACCAAATCTCGATTAGTAATATAAGTAATAGTATAGTTTCAGTTTCAGACAGACAGATACCAAATCTCCTTTAGTAATATAAGTAATAGTATAGTTTTAGTTTCAGACAGACAGATACCAAATCTCCTTTAGTAATATAAGTAATAGTATAGTTTCAGTTTCAAACAGACAGATACCAAATCTCCTTTAGTAATATAAGTAATAGTATAGTTTTAGTTTCAGACAGACAGATACCAAATCTCGATTAGTAATATAAGTAATAGTATAGTTTCAGTTTCAAACAGACAGATACCAAATCTCGATTAGTAATATAAGTAATAGTATAGTTTCAGTTTCAAACAGACAGATACCTCTTTTCTTTTAGTAATATAAGTAATAGTATAGTTTCAGTTTCAGACAGACAGATACCAAATCTCCTTTAGTAATATAAGTAATAGTATAGTTTTAGTTTCAGACAGACAGATACCAAATCTCGATTAGTAATATAAGTAATAGTATAGTTTCAGTTTCAGACAGACAGATACCAAATCTCCTTTAGTAATATAAGTAATAGTATAGTTTTAGTTTCAGACAGACAGATACCAAATCTCCTTTAGTAATATAAGTAATAGTATAGTTTCAGTTTCAAACAGACAGATACCAAATCTCCTTTAGTAATATAAGTAATAGTATAGTTTTAGTTTCAGACAGACAGATACCAAATCTCCTTTAGTAATATAAGTAATAGTATAGTTTCAGTTTCAAACAGACAGATACCAAATCTCCTTTAGTAATATAAGTAATAGTATAGTTTCAGTTTCACACAAAAATATACCAAATCTCCTTTAGTAATATAAGTAATAGTATAGTTTTAGTTTCAGACAGACAGATACCAAATCTCGATTAGTAATATAAGTAATAGTATAGTTTCAGTTTCAGACAGACAGATACCAAATCTCCTTTAGTAATATAAGTAATAGTATAGTTTTAGTTTCAGACAGACAGATACCAAATCTCCTTTAGTAATATAAGTAATAGTATAGTTTCAGTTTCAAACAGACAGATACCAAATCTCCTTTAGTAATATAAGTAATAGTATAGTTTTAGTTTCAGACAGACAGATACCAAATCTCCTTTAGTAATATAAGTAATAGTATAGTTTTAGTTTCAGACAGATAGATACCAAATCTCTATTAGAAATAAAAACAATAGTATAGTTTCAGTTTCTGACCGACAGATACCAAATCTCCATCAGTAATATATTTTAAGTAAAGTAATAGTTTACACATTTAAATTGTAGATACACATTAGATAAGGCTTTCCACTTTCTCTAATATATGTTGTTAGGTGTGTTTCTTGCGATTAACGAAAGGGTTCCACCCTCTCGGCAGGTTCATGCACTTTTATCAGTTAAACGAAAATACTTTTGACTAAAAGTAAAACATCACAAAATAACGAAAGGTGTTTAATTATTTTTTTTATTGAATTAAACGTGGGTAAAGTGTTAAAAGACTTTTAGCAAAGATTATCATCGTAAAAGGGGGGAGGGTTGTTGTGGCTAAAGACACTAACTGACGACCTGGGTGTGCCAAGTTCGAACCCAGTCCATTCACTAGAAACACTTTTAGTTAATATATTGCTTACCTCCACGTAGGCACTATTGGCCTTATGGCCAAGATCAAAGTGTAATATCTGTTCCGATGGATACTACACCCCATAGACTGGTATTGTCTTGGCCTTCGGGGCTTGATTTACGCCGGTCTATGGGTCTGTCTTGTGAAGTTCTAGGAGGTCCACCCTCCCAGGCTTTGCCTCCCCTCTTTGGGGAGGAGTAAGTTTATTGCTTACTGCCTGAGGCGCCCCTACCGGGGAATGCCGACGGGGCTGTCCAGGCAATTTTTAATGACCAGAGTGCTCAACTTCTCGAGTGCTGGTTTTTTAATCCCACTTTCCCGACCTTGTGTCAATCTTACCTTGTGGGAGGAAGATAAATAAAACCTCCACGTGGGCCTTCTTGTAAGTACCCGGTTTCTTTCTAGAAAGGATTCTGACTAAAAAGATATCGGGGAAACCGATGCCAGCAATGGAATCATTTGATCGACAAGATATGAAGAAATGACCATCTCCACTCTTTACAGCAAGAACTAATATAAGGTGACGGTGTAGGGAGTTAAGTTCAAAACCATTCGAGAACTGGTTCTGCGAACTGTTCTACTTTTGCAGAAGCCAGTATGAATCGCGTGAATCCCATCGTTGGATAAAGGTGCGTCTGTTCTTAGCTTTCTGCTCTTAACGAATCAGAACCGATTCTCTAAAAAAAGAAAATGGTAATCTCATTGACCGAACGTTTGTAAAGTGAGTGAATTTTGGTAAAGCGTTGAGGTCATCAAGTGCATCCAGCTTCATTTGCGGTTTCCCTCTCCCCCCACCCCACTCCACACCACATTTTTTAAGATCTTCATTAAGCGTCTCTTTATCTCTCCTGATACAATCAACGGTGAAACTTAATAAGACGAATGTCGCCAGTAGTCGAGAGGGCCGCTTACGCTTAAAAGCCTCTGTTCTAATTTATTTAAAGCCAAGAACCGGCATGTATATTGTAATCGAGAATGCGTTCAAATCTTTTTTTTTTTTAATAAATAAAACGTGGCCATCTTTAAAATTATGTTAGCCTTAAAAAACGTTTTTTTTTTTCCAAAGCTGCGATTTATTTTGGTAAAGTTTTGCTATCACACTCATCGGATTTTTAGAAATCCATTTTAATATTGTCGGTGGTTTTAAATGTATCTTAATTTATGTAATGCATGTGGATTTGGGCGTAGCGTCGTGATGCTCTTTTGTATCTACGAACTGCGTTCGAACTCGTCTGACCGCCTGAAACCGCCACTTCCTGCACTGATGAGGACGTAAGTCCGAAACAACGTTGTCTGTAGGTAAATACACTATTTAAAAAAATAATATTCATAGTGTGTGTGTGTGTGTGTGTGTATATATATATATATATATATATATATATATATATACTTTCTTTCCTATATATATATAAAATATGAAACTAAAAGTATACTTTTAGAGGATATGGCCTATAGTGAAATAGTTTAAGCTCAATACACGAGATAGAGCAATTATAAGGATAAAGTAGAGAGATGAATATGTACGAATAAAAATCTATTTCAACTTCAATTGTTCAATGCAAGGTGTACTCAGTGAAAACATGTTTATTTTTCTTTCCTTAAGCCAAGGCTTTTCAAAGATTAAAATCTTATTATCAGAGGAATTACATAGATGGATAAGTTGGCAGTGGAAAAGCCAAAATTCAAAATTGGAAAAAATATAAAGTAATGGAGAGTAAGAGTGTGCGTGTAAAAATATGGAGTCTGTCCAGTTGGTGAATGTCCGTAGAAAAGGTGTCCAGTGAAAGGAGATTTAAAGATGGAAAAAATGGTTTCGTGAAGGCAGCGTTGAAAATGTTCAAAAATGAAGTAAATCCAATAGAAAGATGTTTAGTTCAATCGTAGGAAAGAAAAATAAACATATTTTTACCGTGTACACTTTGCATTGAACAATCGAAGTTGAAATTAATTTGTCATTCGTACATATTTATCTCTCTTCTTTCCAAACATACATTCTTTTGATAACAAAACTCAAGATGCTTTTAAAAGACTTCATCAGATAATATTTGCCATTAAAATTCTAGTGTAATTTAGTCTTGGAGGAGAAATCACAAGAGTGCTCAATCATTTGTGCATGAGCATTTAGGTTTTTTATTCAACGGACACTAATCATTACTTCTAATATTAGTCGGTTGACGAATTGATCACATTTGGTGTATTTAGCCCCGCGGGTTGAGTTTCTAGTATTTCAACGAAACCGACAGTACCGATGGAAGATTAAAATATTCATTGAATATGTCTATTATTTTATTTTAATTCAATAGAATAGAACATTTATGTTGTGGACATAGGTAAGGCCGAATGAATGACACAGGAACACATGGTTTAAATGAACAAAGGTATATATTATATAATAGAAAGAAAGAGATACAAGGAGATGGTGCTCTCAACCGCCATTGCCGGTTTGCCGGGGAAGAAGAGGACAAGTGTCACGTGCTTCCCGTATTTATAAGGTGGACGAGTCCATTAGTTCTCCGTATGTAGGTACGGCACCATAACAATTTATGACATCATTTAATCTGTTGATAAGGTCGCCGGAAAAAAATGGTTGGATCATTCCATCGCTCCAGAAAGTATCTGACTCCTAACGCAATCCTCTGCCTGCATAAGAGTCCTGGGATTTAGTATTGTTGCCACATCTGGGGGGGGGGGGCGCCCAGGGCACTCTTTCTTGCCTTGACAAAGTACAGAACCGACTTCGAAATCTAGTGAGTGTGTCCTTTCTTTTCCCTACAACCTCTTTCTCACAGAAGAGATGTTGCTAGTCTTTCTCTACTCTATCGTTATTATCATGGTAGGTGCTCGACTGAGCTCCAATCTATGGTTACTCCCTGAAAAACATTCCCAACGAAAACTCGTCGAGCTATAACCACTATAAATAATTTCCTTTTTATCCTCTTTTGTACCTGGAACTAAACGGAACTTCCATGAGCAAAGTTTCTTTCCAGGAACTACCTGTCTGTCTGTGGAACACAATAACACGGGCTGCCACATAGGTGACTACAACGTGGTCGTTTTCAAGTCCAATGTTAACAAATTCGTTTTGAGCCGTCCTCTTAGGTTATCAACTTATGTGCACTCTCAACCATTGTTACCTATCCTCGCAATGTTCTTCTGAGCAAACCCTAACCCTTATCCTCGAGTCGCCTCTGGCCTTGATAAGCGGTAACAGATTCGATGTAGTTCTTCCATTTCAGGTCTGGAGTGAAGGTCATTTCTGGCAGCATATCCAAGATGAAAACAGTAGTCCGAATAATCCAAATAATACAAATTCTCAAATACAGTCTTGGTCTAAAATTCTACTTTGAGCGGGAATAACACAATGTCAAATGCCCTTAATGTATATACTGGGAGGTGACGGTGGTTAAGACCTGGGTGTCCCAAGTTCGAATCCAGTAGGTTCCACAGTACCACTTTCACTTAGGGATGTTGGCAACCTTCTCGTGGTCCTTCCCGTAAGTACCCGATGTATTTCCAGAAAGATTTCTAACTATAAAAACATCGGGGAAACTAATGCCAACACCAGAATCATCTGATTCACATGAAAGAAGAAGAATTATGCACTTTCAAGATCACCCGGCGTTGCCCGTTTCTTTCCTTCTTTTTTTTTGTTTTGAAAATAACACTAAATCGGTTTTACATTTATATCGATAAGATATCTAAAAAAATATTAAAATTTAAATACGTAAATACTTTCCAATTTGTTTGTTTTTCTTCTTTTTAACGACGAAATTGACATGATAAGGATATATTGATACGTTATACGATATATTGGTACGATATATGATACGGATATATTGACATGATACAGATATATTGATACGATATATTGATATGATATACGATATATTGATACGATATATGATACGGATATATTGACATGATACGGATATATTGGCATGATACGGATATATTGATACGATATACGATATATTGGTACGATATATGATACGGATATATTGACATGATACGGATATATTGGCATGACACGGATATATTGATACGATATACGATATATTGGTACGATATATGATACGGATATATTGATATTATATGGATATATTGATACGATATACGACATATTGATACAATATATGATACGGATATATTGACATGATACGGATATATTGACATGATACGGATATATTGATACGATATACGACATATTGATACGATATATGATACGGATATATTGACATGATACAGATATATTGACATGATACGGATATATTGATACGATATACGACATACTGATACGATATATGATACGGATATATTGACATGATACAGATATATTGACATGATACAGATATATTGGTACGATATATGATACGGATATATTGACATTATATGGATATATTGATACGATATACGACATATTGATACGATATATGATACGGATATATTGACATGATACAGATATATTGACATGATACGGATATATTAATACGATATACGACATATTGATACGATATATGATACGGGAATATTGACATGATACAGATATATTGACATGATACGGATATATTGATACGATATACGACATATTGATACAATATATGATACGGATATATTGACATGATACAGATATATTGACATGATACGGATATATTGATACGATATACGACATATTGATACGATATATGATACGGATATATTGACATGATACAGATATATTGACATGATACGGATATATTGATACGATATACGACATAGTGATACGATATATGATACGGATATATTGACATGATATGGATATATTGACATGATACAGATATATTGGTACGATATATGATACGGATATATTGACATTATATGGATATATTGATACGATATACGACATATTGATACGATATATTATACGGATATATTGAAATGATACAGATATATTGACATTATACAGATATATTGATACGATATACGACATATTGATACGATATATGATACGGATATATTGACATGATACAGATATATTGACATGATACAGATATATTGATACGATATACGACATATTGATACGATATATGATACGGATATATTGACATGATACGGATATATTTTTACATCTGTTGCATGCCGGCCTCCCCCTCTTTTTTCTTTTTTTCATAAAAAAATCAGATTTTGATGAAGGTTCATTGGATTACCACCTCATTCGATCAATACATTAAAGTGAATAATACTGTTTAAGATTATAAATTTAAAACGTTTTAACGTGAATTCCCACAGACAGACCGGTTTATTGTGGCATAATGGTTAGCGTGTTGGCTACTGGTCTCACGACTAGTGTTCAATCCTCGGTCGATTACAAAAAGTATAGTTGATGCCCCCTTGCATAAAAACACATCATTAATAAAGTAAATGGCTAAATCGTGACAAAGGAGTGATCTTCTTTTTTTACCTTCTCTCTATGAAGTTAGACACAGGTGTGGGCTTTGATGAAAGTGCTTATATGGAACGAACTGGATTCGACACCGGCACACCCAGGTCCTTAGTCCGCGTCGTTAAGTGATGCCCTCCCCTACATCTCGGGGTGTAGTAGCTAATGAAAAGCTACGGTCGACCACTTTATTTTTTTTCAACAGACAGACAATATGCTGTCTGACAATTTATTATATAGATATATTTAAATTGTGCTCGACATATTCTCGCTAGGGGTACGCAACATTAATATAATTTTATTGGGCCTAAAAAAACATTTCATAAAAAATCCCGACATTCCATTAATAGTTAAGGAGGTACTTTGTTAGATTGGGACCCGCGCTAAAAGTCCCTCAGCGTCGGTGCTTTCCGGCGTTTTACGTAAAACGCCGGAAAGGCCCGAAGCGGTTCGTCAATGAAACTGCGAGAAAATGAATAAGTGATTGAAATGAATAAGCAGACGACATCTAAACTTGATAATTCAATTTTTGACGTCTGCAAATGAGCCCGCCCAAACCCTAATTACTAACCCGGCCTAAACCCTAACCCTTACCTAACCATAAACCCTAACCTAACCCTAATTTCTAACCCTGCCCAAACCCTAACGAAATCAACAATAATAATCAGTAAAAAAAAAAATAGGTAAATAAAATAATTTTCGTAAAAAATTTAGAAAAAAAAAATGACTTGATTAACTTTTTAATTTAAAATACTTATTTGAATCACTTATTTCTTCGTTAAAAAAATAAATATTTATTTCAACAACATTTTTTGCTGTCATTTTTTGCTTGTTTTTCCCGCTTGTAAATCCTGCCTCGTTTGTGCTTTTTTGGACTCAGGTAAGTCAACTGATTTTTCATTCGACACTGTCCGGTGTTTTACGTAAACATCCGGAAAGTACCGACGCCGAGGCACTTTTAGTGCGGGTCTTAATATACAAACAAAACAAAACAACACAGTTAAGGCAGTTGCATTGTGGTTCGCATTGCACTTCCTGCAATTTTTCATCATTGTTTCTTTTGATTTCTATCGCTCGTGAGAGTTGCTGTATTGTTAGTTAATTCCAATGAAATACCGGACATCTATAGTTTGATATGCGTCTCGTTGTAAAGAAATCTTTAATATTTTAGGATTATATAATATGTACAGGTTTTCTAGTGGTACTCGAACAGAAAAAAACGTCTAGAAGCAACGTGTAGTATCTGTTCTGATACTAAACTTCATCTTTTCTGTTCTAGTGAAGCAAGAACTCCTTCTCGACTAAGGCAATTTTGATTCTTGTCCCAATCAGTACAGTTCATTATTGGGGAGCTAGATTATCCCCACACAAAATGTGTCTAACTCTGCCCCCCCCCCCCCCCCGTAGCGGTGGTGGGCGCAAGTAAATGGGGGCAAACGAATACCCTTTATTTATATATGCATGACCTTCAAGCAAGGATCATGATTTGGAATAATAAAAATTAACCTCCTAACCATCTCTAGGCTCGGCGACAAGACGTCTCCGTCGGGTCCTGCATGGCGATGGCTCTGTTTTACTTATTAGTCGAAGAAGGTCAAGTAGTGGGCGTTAGTCAATTTTACTCATGTATCTACATCCTTTCTTAGAAAGATGAGAGAGAGAGAGAGAGAAAGAGAAAGAGATAAAGAAAGAGAGAGAGAGAGAGAGAGAGAAAGAGAGAAAGAGAGAGAGAGAGAGGGAGAGAGGGAAAGAGGAAGAGAGAGAGGGAGAGAGGGAAAGAGAGAGAGGGAGAAAGAAAGAGAAGGAGAAAGAGAGAGAGAGAGAGAAAGAGAGAGAGAGAGGGAGAAAGAGAGAGAGAGAAAGAGAGAGAGAGAGAGAGAGAAAGAGGAAGAGAGAGAGAAAGAAATAGAGAGAAAAAAAGAGAGAAATAGGGAGAGAGAGAGGGAGAAAGAGAGAGAAGGAGAAAGAGAGAGAGAGAGTGAGAGGGATGGAGAGAGAAAGAGAGAGAGAGGGAGAAAGAGAGAGAGAGAGAAACTAGTCAGACATGAATAATAATTGTGGTTAGACAAAGCGCATTCATAATATGTATGGAATTTATTCTTGGCCTTTTGGCTGGGATCACAGTGTAGTATATGTTCCGATGGATACTACACCCCATAGACCGGTACCGTCTTTGCCTTCGGGGCTTGATGCCGCCGGTGCTGTGCAGTTCTAGGAGGTTCACCCTCCCAGGCTTTGCCTCCCCTCTTTGAGGGGGAATAAGTTTATTGCTTACTGCTTGAGGCGCCCCTGCCGGTGAATGCCGACGGGGCTGCCCAGGCATTTTTTGTAGGCCAGAGTGCTCAAATTCTCGGGCGCTGGCTTTTCAAATTCCACTGTCCGACCTTGTGTCACATCTTACCGCTGTGGGAGGAAGATAGATAGAAATATGTATGGAATTTATGATGAAGAAACGAAAGTTACCAAAAAAGAAATTAAAAGGGGTTTTCACGAGAGAAAGGACACGTGTTATTTAGTAGGTACTTAGTTTCAGTGTTAACATCCTTTTGAAAATTCTTCAAAAGTCCAGAATCTAACTTCTGTAAGGAATTACCAAAAAAATGCCACCCATGTAGTATAGTTAACAAACGAGAAATTAAAAAAAAGAAACATTCTCTAGAGGCATGATAAGTAATTTTACACAGAAAAAAGAAAGGAAAAAAACGTAAAAAAAATGGGTAAATAAACAACAACATGCAACGTGGTCAAAAAGTGAGTGATCAGTTTACGTTAAATTTATATAGGAAACTGATCCCGCATCCTAAAATCTAAAACATTTGATTTTTTTTTTTCCAAAAAACCCGGAATACTCTACCGACATGATAGATAATTGTACACCGAAAAAAGGATAAAATTTGGTCAACAAAAGTTTGGGGAAAACGGGTTGTGGATAACTACGAACAAGCGCCCTTTTTACCAACCTGCATAGTTTTACAGTTCTGAAACTGTTTTAAATTTTCGTTTTAATCTCAATATAAGTTTTCGTCGATATCTGTCTCAGATACAGTCAAAATCTAATATGGCTGACCCATATGTTGTCTGTGATGTTTCATTACTTAAAAATAGTTTTTAATAATTAGTCACTGACCACTTATACGAAGTTTGACTGGCCACTCCTCTGAATCTGGGTTAGTTGTAGGATTGACCTTTTTTACTATATTTTACGCCTTAAATTAGCGACGATCTTAAAATGAAATCGACCGGACCGCCATTTTTTATTTACTTGTGTTTAACTAATCAAAGTGACGATAACAGATTCGGAGATAATAAATCTTACAATGAGTTTCGACACTTTAAAATTATACAGGTCGGTAGAAAACTGAATTTAAATGCGTTTGGTAAAAAGTAGTTGCTATATATTTTGTCTATTTTCGATTTCTCGGCTGTTACAAAACCACCATCCGCCCATGCATGGAGTATTGTTGCCAGATCTGGGCTGGTGCATCATCCACTATTCTCTGCCTCTTAGATAAAGTCCAAAAAAAGAGTCGCCAACTTAATGGGTCCCTCACTATCCACCAAACTCCAGCCCCTATCCCACCGCCGCAATGTTGCATCCTTGTGCCTTTTTTACAAGTACTTCAATGGATTGTGCTCTGATTAACTTGCTGCTCTGGTGTCCGCACGACGCAAATTCACTAAACCAACCCGACAATCTGCCAAATCCCATCCATTCACTGTGGAGGTTCCCAGATGCCGAAGAGCGTTCTACTCCAAAAGCTTCTTTCCTCGTGCTGCTGGACTCTGGAACTCCCTCCCTGCTCCCTGTTTTCCTGACGGTACTGACATGCAGAAATTTAAAATTAGTCTAAACATACATCTCGCTGCGGAGCTCCCAATTTAGGTTGACCCCCCCCCCCAAACCTTCATCCTTTTTTCTCAGTAGCCCCTTACGTCTATAGTGGCGGCCTGCTTTGTTTGGGGTGAACTATGTTAAACAACAACAAAGAAACTCTACTGTATGAAGGTCCACGGCATGGCTGTTCATTTAAATATTTGTAGGAGCGTAGACCGTAGCTTATTAAGATATTGTGTCTTAGAGAAAATGCTAAGATCCACGCTTACATTAAAATTGTTAAAGATATATTTAAAACAGTAAAAAGCAGATAAAAACAAGGAAAAACATTACATGAATAAAGGGTGAATGGAAGAAGAAAGAATATTAAAACAAACACTATTAATATATCTACAAAATTGATTGTCTATTTTAAATTGTTCCGTTGAGAAATAACAAAATGTCTGTGCCTGTAATTTATAAGTGCGTATGTGTATGCGTGCACGTGAGTTGAGATTTGAGATTTAGTGTAGGCATGTGTGTGTACGCCTTCATCAACAGTGTATGTATGCGTGCGTGAGTGTGTGGTTGCGTGTGATAGATAAGGTTGTGCGCGTGTGTGTGACATTAGTTGTATGCATGTATGTGTGTGTGCGTGCGTGCGTGTGTGCGTGCGTGAGTTTAAATAGTCAAGCGACCACCCCACTCCAACCGTCCGCGAAGACGGGGAGTGAGTAGTTTGAACGAAACATCACTGTTGGCTGTTTGCTGGAAATGAAGAGAAAAAGAGAGAGAGAGAGAGAGAGAGACAGACAGACAGACAGACAGAGACAGAGAGACAGACAGACAGACAGACAGACAGAGATTATCGCAACGGTCTGCTTTTATATTGTTTGACCAGCAGTCTGACCGACGTAGTTGGCGGTAGGTCACGTGACAGCTAATTTTTTTTTTTGCGCCTTTTTGTGAGACTGGTTTCTGGGAGCCGATTTTTGTGGCTCCAGTTTTGAGCTTTCGTGTTGAAGTGAAATTCGGAGTTGTTTCTGTTCTTCTGTTTATGCCGCCTGTTGATAAAATATTAGAGGATGTCAATTTATAACTAGCAGAATTTCGGGAAAATTACACGGTGTTTTTTACGCCAATCTTTGTAATTTACTGTTAATAATAATATTCCATTTTAAATAAGAACTCTCTGTCAGGGTCAACACTATTGAAAAAAAAAATGAGTTTTTCTTCTTCCATAAAAATTATGTTCATTGTCATCTAAATAGTCTATAAATAAATAAAACCAATAAATAAATATGTCTATTCTTTATTTCTTTATTTAAAATTATAACACTTGAATCTGAGTTAAAACAATAAATATTCCCCGTCTTCTTGCCGTAAAAATAATCGTTAGCTGAATATTCTTTAAATCAATAGAACGAATGTCACGTGTGTAAATCTGTTTATTTAAAAGTTTTAGTCGACGAGACGACATGATTTGATTACAGAAAAAACATGTGTTCTTTTCTCATCGTTTTGGGACATTAATGTATTCCCTCTTTAGTACTAATGTAAGTTGTTCTCTTCACATTTGTGTATTATAACGTGTACCACATTACATGTTTCCGTCACTTCTTTTGCGTTTGTCTTTGACAAGCAGTTTATCTGAGAATAAATGCGTATGTATGTAAACTAATATATAGACGAGAAAAACGTACAAAAAAACACGAGTAGAAAATACTAAAATATGACTTTCAGAATATACATATATGCCATTGTTACTGCTAATTTAAAATTATTAGACTGGGTTTGTTTAAGGGAGAGCTGAAGAAACAAGATTATCCGTCATTCATTTTTTGGTAACAAAAAAAAACGTCCGATTATCTTAATATTTTTATTTGCAATAAGAAAAACTTTAGAATGAAACAGAAAAATGACTATTGCAAATTAGGCACTAGGCCAAAATAGATTGAGGGATTTTTCGATGGGCACACACATTTCTGCTTAGCCATTTTGGCGATATCTGTGTTGGCTCCAGAATCCACATTGGATTTATATCCGATTCATCTCCAACGTTGCAGAATGCGCTCCTATGCAAGAGACTGAAATATCGTTCCAGCCACGTTAATAATTTAGAACGAGATCTTAGCCTCTTTCTGGCTTGTCCATCAAAGCTAACGGGCGTTTCGTACAGATCTTTTAGTAAAATGCCTTCTAAAATCTTAGCAGGCCCTGCTTCAAACTTACGTCTCTTTCTTAGTACTAGTTTCAATCGCCATACTACCACATTTTCCTTATGGGCTTAATCCTACTTGAAATATACGGAAATTCGATTATCTTAACTGAATGGCAATTTTTCGTGGTTTGGTTACAATTACACCACCACAAGAAACCCACTTTATTATTTTTGAAATATTCTCATTTGGAAGGTGGGTATTCCAAAAGAATAGTATTCTTAGAATATCTGTGCATTTTAGTTTACCTTAGCGCAAATATATCTGGTGAGTTTACAAGGGTTCTAAATTATCGGGGGTAATTCTAAGTTCTCAGAAATTTGTGAACGAGAGTCAGGTTAAGGGTTAGGGTTAGGGCTGGGGTTAGTGTTAGGGTTAAGGTTAGGGTTAGGGTAATGGTAAGGGTTAGAGTTAGGGTTAGGTTTAGGGTTAGGGCTCGGGCTGGGGTTAGGGTTAGGGTTAGGGTTAGGGTTAGAGTTAGGGTTAGAGTTAGAGTTAAGAATAGGGTTAGGGCTCGGTCAGGGGTTAGGGTTAGGATAAGGGTTAGGGTTAGAGTTAGGGCTAGGTTTAGAGTAAGGACTCGGGCTGGGGTTAAGGTTAGGGTTAAGGTTAGGGTTAGGGTTAGGGTAAGGGTTAGGGTTAGAGTTAGAGTTAGGGTTAGAGTAAGGGTTAGGGTTAGGGTTAGAGTTAGGGCTAGGTTTAGGGTCAGGGCTCGGGCTAGGGCTAGGGTTAGAGTTAGGGTTAGGATTAGAGTTACGGCTAGGTTTAGGGTTAGGGTTCGGGCTGGGGTTAGGGTAAGTGTTAGTGTAAGGGTTAGGGTTAGGGTTAGGGTCAGGGCTCGGGCTGGGGTAAGAGTTAGGGTTAGGGTAAGGGTAAGGGTTAGGGCTAGAGTTAGAGTTAGAGTTAGGGTTAGAGTAAGGGTTAGGGTTAGGTTTAGGGTTAGGGCTCGGGCTGGGGTTAGGGTTAGGGTTAGGGTTAGGGTTAGGGTTAGGGCTAGGTTTAGGGTTACGGCTCGGGCTGGGGTTAGGGTTACAGTTAGGGTTAGGGTAAGGGTTAGGGTTAGAGTTAAGAATAGGGTTAGGGCTACGGCTGGGGGTTAGGGTTAGGATAAGGATTAGGGTTAGAGTTAGGGCTAGGTTTAGAGTTAGGGCTCGGGCTGGGGTTAAGGTTAGGGTTAAGGTTAGGGTTAGGGTAAGGGTTAGGGTTAGAGTTAGAGTTAGGGTTAGAGTAAGGGTTAGGGTTAGGGTTAGAGTTAGGGCTAGGTTTAGGGTTAGGGCTCGGGC
>OY744535.1:23389682-23397182 GCA_963556195.1 Sepiola atlantica
TCGAGATTTTCTAAAGTGTACATTTTCATCTTTTCTGACAAGAGACCGTATATAATCTTCCATCATCGCAGTATCCGATCGTCCTTGATATCTTCTTTCCATTGTTGCGATGTCCTGATGAAATCTCCCACCATGTTCTTCACTGACATCACCCAAGTTTTTTTGGGAAGAAATCTAGATGAGAATACAAAAAAAATGAACCTTTAAAGACACACGACAACCCAGTTTCCTAAAGTTCTCAATAAGCTTTGATACCAGTTGTTTGTAATTAGGATCCTTGTGATTTCCTAAAAATCCACGAACTACATCACGAAATGCGCACCAAGCTTCTTTTTCAACTTTTGTCATCGCTCTTTCCAGTTTCTCCGACTTCAACATTGCATTTACTTGCGGTCCAAGAAATATACCACCTTTGATCTTAGCATCTGATAGATTTGGAAACCTGAGACGAATTTCTGGACAAGCTTCTCCTCCAAAATCTAAATCCTTCACAAACTGTTTTACCAATCCTAGTTTAATATGAAGTGGGGGTAATAAGATTTTGTTGGAATCTAATAGCGGCTGTCGGACTCGAGTCACCACGTGAAGGGTCTAGTAGGTCTGGGGCGCCTCTACTAGGAAATGCCAACAGATCCGTTCTCGTACCCATCCTGGGTTTCCGTCGGAAAAGCTGGATCAAAGTGTAGTATCTGTTCCGATGGATACTGCACCCCATACTGGTATTGTCTTGGCCTTCGGGTCTTGATTTACGCCGGTCAATGGGTCTGTCCTGTGCAGTTCTGGGAGGTCCACCTTCCCAGGCTTTGCCTCCCCTCTTTGAGGAGGAGTAAGTTTCTTGCTTACTGCCTGAGGCGCCCTTACCGGGGAATGCCGACGGGGCTGCCCAGGCAATTTTTAAACCCCACTTTCCCGACCCGACCTTGGGAGTAAGATAAAAACTGGCCTTGTGCCTAACTCCTGGAGAGGAGTAAATCAATACTCTCTAACCCTAACTCTAACCCTAACTCTAACCCTTACCCTAACCCTAACCATAAAACCCGTCCCTTTTGGTGTGTATCAAGGACAAATTAAAGTCGCTATGTTAGAGTCTACATAAAAAGTTAAGTATGTGCCTGCGCCTTCGTAAAGCGGTTAAAGTTTGAATGACACAATTCCACTCAAAATGGCGTGCGATTCGCGTGAAGACCACGTGATCAGCGATCCTGCAAACGCGTGGGAGGCATCAGACAAACGGTTTATATATATATATATATATATATATATATATATATATATATATATATATATATATATATATATATACATTCTTAAGACGAGGGTGCGGGTTCCTGTGCGTGTCAGCGAGAGATGTGCTCTCTAAAAAGCCGCCATTGCATCTATGACGTCATTGTTCTGGACAAGTGGCTCCCACTAGCGGATGTTGTGCAGTCAATTAACTAACCGCTGAACAAGTGTAGACGCACTTTGCGCAACCGAAGAGACGCTGGTCACTTTGCGACGAAATAACTTAATATACCCCTGCGTGCTTATACAACAAGATATAAAGCAACGTACAAACGTTGGCCGTAATTATTTAAAACGAATTAAAATAATGTAAATAATTGTTTTAAGTAAAAGTGGAAAAGTTTGTTTATGTACTAATGCGTTACCGCTTATAAAGGCCCAAAGGCGACTCGAGGATAGGGTCAAATGCGTTTTCCCGGTGGACGGTGAGATATCACCTTGAGGATTAGTTCCGATGGTCGAAACTGGGCAGAATTTGATAACCGAAGACGACAGTTCAACAAGAATTTGTTAACATTGGACCTGAAAACAACCATGTTGTAGTCACCTGGGAAGCAGCCCTGTGGTATTGCGTTCCACAGACGCGTAGTTCTTGGAAAGAAACTACGCTCATGGAAGTTCCGTATGATTTTAGGTACACAAAGGAAGGAAAGAAAATTATTTCCAATTGTTGTAGTAAAACATGTTTTTGTAATGAATGTTTTACGGAGGGAACTATACATTGGAGCTCAGTCAAGCACCGACCATGAAAATAACGATAGAGTAGAGAAAGACTAGCAACGTCTCTTTTATGAGAAAGGGGTAGTAGGGAGAAGAAACGGGCATTGCCCACTAGATTTCGAAGTCGATTTTGTACTCGGTCAAAGCAAGAAACTGTGCTCAGAACGGCTCTTCCCCTTATGTGGCAACAGTACCTCCCCATCTTAGGACGCATTTAATTCTTATCCAGATGTGCAGATATAACCTGTTGTATGCACACAGTCACAATTCTGCACATAAGCGACAATCATTCAAAGTATTATCATTCTCTATCACCTGTGTTTTAAAAAAAACATGCAGATCTGCAGCTGGTCTAAAAAGCCACCTATGAGCTAGTAGACGAAGGATGAAGAGAGTTTGAATGACCTACTAGACATCATCCTCAAGTGTCTTCGGTCTCTCTGTAAAAAGGTTTGGTATGATATTTTTTATATATTCATCAACGTTTCGTCTTTATTGTAAGACTTCCTCAGGATGATAATTTTAAGAAAAATGTCATGCATCGAAATATTGGGTTGACATGATGGGTTGATAAGGAAAAGTAGTAGCCGTGGCTACTAAGAGCGCTGGAGAGTTTGAATTACCTACTAGACACAATCCTCAAGTGTCTTCGGTCTCTCTGTACAAGGGTTTGTCATGATAACCTGACATGAGGATACTTCCCCATAAGGAAACCCTGACCAAACATTCAAAATAACATAGTATTTGAAGCCCAAACAAGATCCCCTCGATGAGGCTATACACCGACTCATACAAGTAGTAATGCTACCTCAGGTAACAACACTTAGGTGGATACTCCACCAGACTAGATGAATTCTTGTCCTGACCTCTGCTAAGACCAAGAGACCACAAAAAAGAGATAACAGTTTACTAGTCAATTGGGGAGAGGAAAATTAATGTTTTTAATTTCTTTACTAACTCAATGTTTGACAGGTAAAGAGAACTTTGATGGAATATGCAAATATATATGTATCTCATATAGAGAGCAATCATTAGCCCCGGAAAGGGGCTCCTTGATTTATGAGAACTTCGACTGAAGTAAAATGGAAAAAAGAGAGAAAGTGCTGACAGTAGAGAAACATAATTATATGTATCACTATTTCATGTATATCTATTTATACTATAAGAAATATATATATATATATATATATATATATATATAATATTTATAAATAAATATTAAATTATTTATACCTACAGACGCTAGCGTTTCAAGCTTATTGCTCTCATCAGTGCAGGGAAGTAACAATTTCAGACGGTCGGGAGGCGCGAACCCGGTACACAGAGTCAGCCATATCCACTCGGCCCACGGAAACTGTCACGTAATTTAGGGAAATTAAGATCTATATGTACGTAGAAGCGGGCACAGATAGAAGACTAGTCGAGAGTGTTCGACGAACGTATTCGGAACTTTGCATTAGAGCTTTTTGACAGTCTATTTTTAACTTCCCCGAGAGTGCTCAACTTTAATTTCTTAAAGTGGCTTAGTATAATATTTATAAATAAATATTAAATTATATAAATATATTATATATATATATATATATATATATATATATATATATATATATATATATATATATATATATATATATATATATATATATATATATATATATATATAAGGTTAATACAACAAAAGATATAAGAGGCAACTAATATCTTTAATTAGTGAACATCCGGATAAAAATAAAGCTCAATATACTGGATAGAGCATTAATAGCAATAGATAAAGTGAAAGAATAAAATAAGGTGCGAATCAAATTTTATTACAATTCAATGTTCAGGCAAAGTTCTTTAAAGTCCTTAACTCATAAGTTTTCAAAGAAAATCTTCTCCTCAGAGGACCATTACCGCAATGACATTACTGCAGGTAATAAAAATTAAATTTGAAAAAATACATAAAAATATGTATATCAAAATACTTAAAGGTATATAAAACATCAAATATATCGGCCCAAAACATACTTTTTGTAAACCTATACAGTCCATCCACGTCAACAAGTCTAAAATAGCTCCAGGCAAGATATCAAATAGGTTGATTAAAAATAATCCAATTGGTGAATGGTAGTTCAAAAACGAAAAAGTTATCCAGGCGGGAAATTCGTTTGTAATCGATGCAGTAGATAACAGTGAAAATTGTATTCAAGGTGTATGCAAATTAATAAAACGATAAAAAAACGATGGAGAAAATAAATTATATGAAAAGTTCAGAAAACTCACTTGGTGTTGAATATTTTAATGTCCAAATTCACAGAACTGATAGGAGTATTGATTTACTCCTCTCCAGGAGTTAGGCACAAAGCCAGTTTTTATCTTACTCCCACAAGTAAGATGTGACCCACGGTCGGGTCGGTAAAGTGGGGTTTAAAAACTGTCTGGGAACCCGTCGGCATTCCTCGGTAGGGGCGTCTCAGGCAGTAAGCAATAAACTTACTCCTCCTCAAAGAGGGGAGGCGAAGCCTGGGAGGGTGGACCTCCTAGAACTGCACAGGACAGACCCATAGACCGGCGTAAATCAAGCTCCGAAGGCCAAGACAATACCAGTCTATGGGGTGCAGTATCCATCGGAAAAGATACTACACTTTGATCTTAGCCAAAAGTCCAAGTGCAAACCATAAAATCCAATTCGAATAAAATTAAACTGACCTGATGTATTCGGCCATTTTTTTCTTTCGGGTCTGTTAAAATTACTCAAAAGAAAAATATTACATTTAAAGGTAATAAAGCTTGCGCAAGCCCAGTAGACAGCGTAAGAAATCCGAAAGCGGACACTTCTCCTTGATAAGACAACAGCACGAACGAAAATGAATTCAAATCGCGCGGACGAAAATGAATTCAAACCGCGAGTATATATATATATATATATATATATATATATATATATATAGCATAATATGAAATGAAATAATAAAATAAGGTGCGAATCAAATTTTATTATAATTCAAAGTTCAGGCAAAGTAACTCAACGTCCTTTACTCATGAGTCTTTATCCGGATGTTTTACTAATTAAAAGATATTAGTTGCCTCTTATATCTTTTGTTGGATTTACTTCATATATATATATATATATATATATATATATATATATATATATATATATATATATATATATATATATATATATATTTAAATTCTCGAAACAGTTTTTCATGGTAAACAACTGATGATCCCTTAAAATAGTGTTAGAAACAAACTAATATAATAACTGTAAAAAATAACTTGACTTACATGAATGATTTTCCACTGAAAGACTTGGGACTATTAGTTTTTTTGTTTTTTTTTAATATAGTTTTATTGTTGAGAAACTTCCGAGACTATATATATATATATATATATATATATTATTATGTACATATATATTAATATGTATATATATATATATATATATATATATATATATATATATATATATATATATATATATATATATATATACATATTAATATGTATATATATATATATTAATATGTATATATATATGTATTAATATGTATATATATATATATTAATATGTATATATATATATATATATATATATTAATATGTATATATATATATTAATATGTATATATATATTAATATGTATATATATATATTAATATATATATATATATATATATATATATATATATATATATATATATATATATAAATTTTAAAGGGTGAAAAACTAGACACACATTCAGGTTGTACACATTATAACTTATTTCGACCTAGATCGGTCTCATCAGATGTATAACTAATACCCTTTAAAATTTATACATGCTCTGTTTAAATGTACATTGAGCTCTCTTACTCGGATTCTCATCGAAATCATTCGAACCTTCACACACACTATATATATATATTCTGTATTTGCTTTGACAATACGTTAATAATAGTAGTAATTTCTGTGTAGCTTACTTTCTATAAGTATATAGCAATTACGAACATGCACTTTCTTAACGGACTATAATAAATTAAGTATTTAAACCGAATTGAAATAAGAAAAGTGCACTTCTATTTACAAGATAATGACCCCTAATGCAACCTTCTACCCGTATAACAGCCAGATAGGTCCTAAGATGGAGTACTGTTGCCACATCTAAGGAGGTGCCACTCAAACCACTCTATGTTACCTTGACAGAATACAAAATCGACTTCCCAATTTAGTAGGAGATGATCTCTTCTGTTTCTTTATGTCCTATTTGATCACAAGAGCGTCGTTGCTAGTCTCTCTCCACTCTATCTTTATTTGCGTTGAAGGTGCTCGACTGAGCTCCAATCTCCGGTTACCCACCTAAAACATCCACAGCAAGGACTGGTCTTGCTGAAACTAAACGGAATTTCCATGAACGAGGTTTCCTGTCAAGATCGTTTGTGTGTGCATCTTTATTAGAGATATTTATCAGATCGACAATTCTTATGGTACACTAGCAGAGTTAGGGAATGCCAGGGAATAAAAGTAGACATTATGAATAATTTATATGAGATGTCGGTGCTTTTTTACATCAGGACCCGCGCTAAAAGTGCTTCGGCGTCGGTACTTTCCGGATATTTACGTAAAACGCCGGACAATGCCGAATGGAAACTCTGTTGGCGTTGACTTACCTGCGTCCAAAAAAGCACAAACGAGGCAGAATTTACAAACGGGGGAAAAAAAACAAGCCAAAAATTACAGCAAAAATTTTTGTATGAAATAAATATTTACTTATTTTTAACTAAGAAAACAATACCACGAGACTGATTCATCGCACACTACAACATGGTCGTCTTTAAATCTAATGCCGTCCTCTTAAGTAATCAGATTTAGTCCATTCCGTTCTTTATTTTCAATCCTCTCATAGTATTGTTCATTATCATACTAGCAATCTCATTTAACCTTATAATCAAATAGATTTAGGACTTAATAAATGGTAAATAGTTAGTATAAAAAAGTTAACCAGTAAAAATTGAAAGTTAACCAGCAAAAATTGAAAGTTAACCAGTAAAAATTGAAAGTTAACCAGTAAAAATTTAAAGTTAACCAGTAAAAAATGAAAGTTAACCAGTAACAATTTAAAGTTAACCAGTAAAAATTGAAAGTTAACCAGTAAAAATTGAAAGTTAACCAGTAAAAATTTAAAGTTAACCAGTAAAAATTGAAAGTTAACCAGTAACAATTTAAAGTTAACCAGTAAAAATTGAAAGTTTACCAGTAAAAATTGAAAGTTAACCAGTAACAATTTAAAGTTAACCAGTAAAAATTGAAAGTTAACCAGTAAAAATTGAAAGTTAACCAGTAAAAATTGAAAGTTAACCAGTAAAAATTTAAAGTTAACCAGTAAAAATTGAAAGTTAACCAGTAAAAATTGAAAGTTAACCAGTAAAAATTGAAAGTTAACTAGCAAAAATGTAAAGTTAACCAGTAAAAATTGAAAGTTAACCAGTAAAAATTGAAAGTTAACCAGCAAAAATTTAAAGTTAACCAGTAAA
>OY744535.1:23402182-23407182 GCA_963556195.1 Sepiola atlantica
TTTCAGATACAGTCAGAATCAAACAAACTGCGCGTGCGTGTCCCCCCTCTGTATGTGACTCGATGTGGCGAGTGTAAAATGCAATAAATTTGGGCAATTTGAGGCATTTTTTACCCCCCTTTTACCCCTTGGGGGCGCAAACCAGAATTTTTCTGAGGTCAAGGATGCTCATTTTATATCCAGAACAATTGTCTCTACATTTTGGCCAAGTTTCAGAAAAATTGAATGGATGGATCAAACGTTATGGGAGAAAAGGGTCATTTTTTTCTATTTTAGGGGCTTTTGACTCCCTAGGGGCGCCAACCAGATTTTTTCCATGGTCAGCGATACTTATTTTCTATTAAAAACAATTGCCTCCACATTTTGGCTAATTTTCAGAGAAATTAAATGGATGGATGAAAAGTTATGGGGCAAAAAATGTAAGTTTTGGCCATTTCGGGGCCTTTCGACCCTCTTATGGGGGGGGGGGGGCTAACAAGATTTTTTTTTTAAATTGGAGAATGTCACTTTCTAACCTGACCAAAGTTACAATTTCATGCAAAATTTCAGAGAAATTCAATGGATGGTTGCGGAGAAAAATCCGGACGGGCGGACGGACATGCCTCAAAACATAAGTCCCCCGATTTTATAAATCGGAGGACCAATATGATAGACCCATATCTATGGTTGGTATTTCATTCCTAAAAAAATAGTTTTAAAAAAAACGATCATCTTACCATTTGCCTTAAGTCTGACTGAAAAGTCCCCGGACTGAGGGTTAGTGATAGGGTAAGCCTTTTTTAGTATGTTTTAAGCCTGAAATTAGCGACAATCTACAAACAGAATCGACCGTCATCGATTGATTCGTGTTCGGCTAAGGGAACGTAACGATAACATGTTCAGAGATGATAAATCTTACAATCAGTTTCCACACCTTAAAATTATACAGATCGGTAGAAAATTAAATTTGAATTGGTTTGGTAAAAGTTAATCGTTACATATTTTGTTTGTTTTCGATTTCTCGGTTGTTCACTATACTGCACGATTGCTCGAAGTCGCATTGTAACGTAATTCCCCGTTCTTTGCTGATCCCCAAATGCGAAAAGCATTGCAGCAAAAACGAAAAAATTAAAACAAGAAATTTCTTTTTATATATATAAGATAGTTTATAATTTATTGCAGTAAAATGTCGACATTCCCTTGATACACTTCTGCCTTACAAATTCAGTCAACTCCCCAGCCCTTATCTAGAGGGAGCAAAAGGCGGAAATCCGTTCACTTCTGTCGTTTTTTTTCTTCTTCGATTCTCTTTCGATCGGTGACATAATTCTGATAATTGGTTTTAACAGATTCGGTTTCATAAAGAGGACCATGTTTTAATGGAAAAGTGTGAGTGACAACTGAAAGGTCAGATGTCATCTCAGACAAGAGTCGCGAAACCACGTAATTTCCAGGCGAAAATTTTTTCCCTCTTGGCTGGCGAGATTTCAAGGAGAATAGAGATACCCCGGGTGTTGTCCCCAATGGGAGGGGCGTGCGCGCACAATGTAACTTGGTGTGACGGGACGAGCTAGCCGTCTATCTATCCGTCTGTGTTTCTCTCTCTCTCTCTCTCTCTCTCTCTCTCTCTCTAACACGCGTACATAAGTAGCCTCTTTTTAAATAAACCTTTTTATAAATCAACATCGGCCTCCGAGTGGTGTTGTATCTACAGACAAGCAAGAACCTGGGTTCGACGACGGCTACACGGGTGTATAATGGTTTATAAACCCTCTGATGTTTCTGTTACTGTCTCACTTTTTAAATAAACCGTTTTTATAAATCAACATCGGCGTCCGAGTGGTTTTGTATCCACAGACAAGCAAAAACCGAGATTGACGACGGTACACGGGTGTATAATGGTTTATACACCCATCGACAAGAAAAACTATAACAATTTCTTAAATCGGTGTACCTCAAATTAAAAACAATCTTTAAAGTATTACAACAATCACAGTCGTATTCCAAACGAACCTACATCTTGTTACAATCTAGGTTTTAATTCTTATTCACTATCCTGCTTTTTGGGGGATTGGAACTCAGTCGAGCACCTACCATGAACATAACAATAAAGTTGAGAGAAGCTAGCAATGTCTCTTCTATGAGAAAAAAAAATTCAAAATACAAAATTTAAAAAAATTAGATCAGAAACATACAAAGTAGAAAATTATTTAAGTAAAATTAAGAGAAAGAGAAAAATAAACAAATTCAAAATTAAATAATGAGAAAAATAATAATAAAAATAATAATTAGAAAAAAAATTATAATTAGAAAAAAAATTATAATTAGAAAAAAATTATAATTAGAAAAATAATAATAATTAGAAAAAATTGATAAATAAAAATAGTAATAAGAAAATATAGAAATTAGATAAAATAATAAAATTATAATAATGATTACAAAATGAAAAATAGTATCTATATAGACGTGGATATATATATATATATATATATATATATATATATATATATATATATATATATATATATATATATTGTGTGTTTGTGTGTGTGTGTGTATTTAGGCAGCATATTTTCATTTAGGCAAATATTATTAAATAACACTGAGTGTTTTTGTTTGATAAGACTTATTTTTATTTTTTCAATTTTCCGAATGGCCCATTTAGTGTTTCAGTCAAATTGTTGTATATAAGTTCCATGTGTTTCTGGTTCACTCTTTCTTTTCTTTTTTCACGAGTACTTTCGATTTGATTTGTCAAATCATCTCCAGACGGTGTTGATTTTTGTTTCTTAAAAATATGTCTTTACTGTTGAGTTTTTTTATTATCATAATAACGGCCAGTAATTTACAACTTAAAATGAGCGTCTATAATATTGAGATGTTACACGAGAGCGTGATTATGTTCTAAGGGCGTACAAGTTTAATTGCTTCACCGTTAAGAATTTGATTAGGTTCTGAACGCGTTCAAGATTCAAACGTATAATTGCTTAATGGCTAAGAATTTGGTAACGTTTATTTCTATGCTAGACATTGTAAAATGTTGTGACTAGTTTCATAATTCACATTATTAATTGCGGGATGTTTAGTTTTTATGTAGAGGGCTTCAATAATTTTTAATCTTTTGGTGTTGGTATCGTGGTGTATTATTTTAGGATTGTTAACTAGTATGTGTCTATATCGAGAAAGAGGCAGTCATGTTGTTTTTTTAGGTGTTAGCAAATGGAGCTAGTGTCGGAGAGAGGTGAGGTTAATCTTCGGGAAAGTGTTATGGTTATGAAACCATTTTAAGAATTAGTTTTACTGTTATTGTCGGAGATACATTCTCCCATGGGCCATTGAAACTGATATATTACATTGGTTCAGACCCAAAATACATCATATATATATTTCTATTTACTTCTGAGAAAATTTTAATTTGTGTTGGTCTTGCATGCTAACTACCATATTAATGAATGGTTCTTGGGTGTAGCGTTTAAATAGAATTATCATTATTATTATTATTATTATTATTATTATTGTTATCATTATTATTATTATTAGTAGTAGTAGTAGTTACCATATCACACTGCAGTCTTAAGGGTAATGTTTTATTATTATTATTTGTTAATATTATTATTTTTTAATAGTATTATTATTATTTACTTATATATATATATATATATATATATATATATATATATATATATATATATATATATATATATTAAACTTCAAGAAAGAGGCAAAATGTCTTCAAAAAACCATGTGTTAGATGCAGATATTTTAATTAAAATCAAAATTTAAAAAATTAAAACAATATTTTTTTTCGTCCTCTCTTTCATCTTGACTTTTTTATCTAATAATTTCGCTTGATATAACAAGCCTCGTCAGAGCTTTAGACAAATAAAAGGTATTAACCTTTTTTTTTCTGTAACAATCCTTCCTGGTCTTGTAGAAGTGACGTCCGATGTTGTGTGGACTTAACGGTGTAAATGTCTCTTTTAAATTGAACTTAAATCGCGCATGGTCGCTGGTAGGTATCAATCGTATGTTATGTATGTGGTGTGTGTGTGGGGGGGGGGGGCGTGTGTGTGTGTGGGGGTGTGTGTGTGCGTGTGTGTGTGTGTGGTGTGTGTGTGGTGTGTGTGTGTATGTGGTGTGTGTGTATGTGTATGTGGTGTGTGTATGTGGTGTGTGTATGTGGTGTGTGTATGTGGTGTGTGTGTGTGTGTGGTGTGTGTGTGTGTGGGTATCTGTATGTGGTGTGTGTATGTGGTGTGTGTGTATGTGTGGTGTGGGTGTGTATGTGTGGTGTGGGTGTGTATGTGGTGTGTGTGTGTGGTGTGTGTGTGTATGTGTGGTGTGGGTGTGTATGTGTGGTGTGGGTGTGTATGTGTGGTGTGGGTGTGTATGTGGTGTGTGTGTATGTGGTGTGTGTGTGTGTGGTGTGTGTGTGTGTGTATCTGTATGTGGTGTTTGTGTATGTGGTGTGTGTGTGTATGTGGTGTGTGTATGTGTGGTGTGGGTGTGTATGTGGTGTGTGTGTGTGTGGTGTGTGTATCTGGTGTCTGTGTGTATGTGGTGTGTGTGTGTGTGTGTGTTATCGGTGGTTGTGGCTGTATATCTATCCGCCTTCATACTCTCCTGCTTTCACTTCCATATTTTCCCTTTTTACCAATCTCGTATTTCGATTATTTGTCTGTACTTTTCTTTTTGTGCCGCGCTTTGGTCGGCAGAAGGGATGGGGGGGTGGGGGTAAGAATGCGGAAAGGGGTTAACTCCGGTGCTTTCTATGATGATGTGTTTCCGATTACGTGCAATAAAAGAGATGGTGAAAAACTGTATCGATAATTCCAGCATTGAAAAGGTAAATTAAGGCTGAAGTAACATTATTGTTTGGTGCGTGTTAAGTTTTTGCTATCCTTTATATATATATATATATACTAGCCGGGGTTACCCGGTGCAAAAGCTGTCTCTTCACAGGTCGTCCCCCTAATGCGTAATTGGATCTGAATCTTGCCCGTTTAATTATACACCCATCT
>OY744535.1:23412182-23414682 GCA_963556195.1 Sepiola atlantica
AAGTTCAAATATTAATAAGAAATAACATATTTTAATAGGTAAACATTAGGGGGACGATTAAGAAAGAGACAAAAATGGTAATAGCGTTTTAGCTTACTGAGTAGTATTCAACCTAAAGGTCAACTGTCGCTAGGTGGCGCTCAATAATCAGGGGAGATAAATTTAAGACTTTTGTGGATTTTCTTTTAATATTTCAAGAAGTTCAATCGGATGTCCTGCTGGCTTTGCAGGCCGAGAGCAGGCTCAATGCGTTTCAAAATTGTACCCAGTTTCAAGTAATTTTGTTGCATTCTGCTTACATTCGCTGTGGGTACCCGGATTTCGTCTGGTGGTGTTCGGCGTGTCTCAAGCTCTGAACGATAACACCGGACGCTGATCAAGTTTTAAGAAGTTTTATTTAACATAAAAATGATGGCCTAGATTGTGTGTGTGTTTTTTTTCATGGGAGAGAGAGAGAGTACAGAGGAATTACTTGGAGGGGGGGATTTATCATCAACAGCTACGTCACTCTGAGCTACACTGGGCGCTGGTCTCTGCTGCAGGAGCACCCCGTTTCGCACGTCCTTCTTTCTAGGTGGTCAGGAACAAGAGATAGAAACAACCTCTATCGGACGTGACGCCACTTCTGATTTCGGCTGCTACTCCTACCCCCTTTAAGGGAGCCCTCCTACTCTCTGCGCCCTCCCCCCACTATCTGATAGGTTTACTCAATTTCACTTAAAACGGAAACGGACAAATACGTCTTTCGAAAACTAATAATCATTATTGTTACACCGGCCGTTCTAACAGAAGAGAAACTACACCGGTTCTCACTATGAATAGTGCGAGTAGACAATCACCAGGGGGGAAAAAGGACAGTATTGTAACTATCTAGCCGAGTGCCAGTCAGTTTCCTTACCTTTGTACCTTTTATGTTAATACAATTGTTATCTTAACCCAACCTCGACGTGACTTCTTTTTACTGTTGGACTACTTCACAACAATTATATATTTATTTTTTTTATCAGATCTGAAAGTGCCCCTACCTTGGGGAGCTGGATATTCCCCACATGAAAAAGGACTAAAAAAGGATCGATATGCCGTACAATCTGACAACAAAACTGAATCTCATGAATAAATATTTTATCACCTTCCAACTTTCCATATCGAATATATAATTTCCCTTTCTATTTATTTATCTGTTTATGCTCCTTCATTTTCCAGTGGGGCGCGTCTCTTCTCGGACCACTTGTTAGATATTATGACGGTCTCGTAATTTTAGGGGTTTCAATGCAAATTATGATCGCTGATACTTAAGGAGATCAACATGGCGTGACAATAATAGTTAACAACGGCCGGATTGCGTGCGAGACGAATTTGAAATTTCTAGAAGGAGAATAATGTTCAATTTCTTTTAGAATTCACGAATCAATCGCTGTTCAACTTGGAGGTCAGTTGGTTCGGGGAATTTAGTTGAAAAGAGTTTAATCAAAAAGACATTCGTTCGGCTTTTCTCTGTTTCTTCCTTTTTCTTTTTTTTTTTCTTTAAACGAAATGAAAGTAATAAACTTCACGCGTCAGATGGTAGATTGAAGAAGAAACACGTAGCGTTTTTTAGGACAACGAAACGGTTTTACCGTTAAATCATCGCCTTTAAGTAATATTAATGGTTCAGTGGTCATGTTGCTTGATAAAGATGTTAGAATATTAAGGGTACATATACCTGAATGTACACACACGCACAAACATAACATATAAAGAGAGAAGTTTGAATTACCCGGTGGGAGTTGTAATTACCTACTAGACACCATCCTCGAGTGGCTTCGGTCTCTATGTACAAGGAGTTGTCAGGACAACCTGGCATGAGGATACTTCACTCTACAAGTAAACCCTGACCAAATATTCAAATAACATAGTATTCGAAGCCCAAATAAGATCCCCTCGACACTCCTATACATTGACCCATACGAGGAATGGTGCAGCTTCTCCTACTGATGTTACATAAGGTAACAGAACTAAGTTGGATGCTCCACCAGACTAGATGAATTCTTGTCCTGGAATCCGGTAAGACCAAGAGACCACAAGAAAGATGAACTATATAACATAGTTAACTGGTCAATTGGGGAAAGGAAAATAATATTCTTAACTTCTTTACTGACTCAACGTTTGACAGGTAAAAGAGAACTTTAATGGTATATTCAAATATCTATGTACCTCATATAGACGGCAAGTATTATTTACTCCTCTCCAGGAGGTTAGGCACAAGGCCAGTTTTATCCTACTCCCACAAGTAAGATGTGACCACAGGTCGGGTTGGAAAGTGGGGGTTGAAAAGCCAGCGCCCGAGAGGTGAGCACTCTGACCATTAAAAATTGCCTGGGCAGCCCCGTCGGCATTCCCCGGTAGGGGCGCCTCAAGCAGTAAGCAATTAACTTACTCCTCCCCAAAGAGGGGAGGCAAAGCCTGGGAGGGTGGACCTCCTAGAACTGCACAGGACAGGCGTGCAGTATCCATCGGAACA
>OY744535.1:23422182-23429682 GCA_963556195.1 Sepiola atlantica
CAAAACACCTAGAATACTCACTAAGGATTGTGAATTATGGTAACTATTCTATGTTACAAAATTCAATTTCTATAAATTAGACAATGTGTATTGATAAATATAAGTGCATGTAAACGTGATATTAGCATTGTTCAAAATAAAAGCACGAACTTCCGGTTGTCAAAACACCTAGAATACTCACTAAGGATTGTGAATTATGGTAACTATTCTATGTTACAAAATTCAATTTCTATAAATTAGACAATGTGTATTGATAAATATAAGTGCATGTAAACGTGATATTAGCATTGTTCAAAATAAAAGCACGAACTTCCGGTTGTCAAAACACCTAGAATACTCACTAAGGATTGTGAATTATGGTAACTATTCTATGTTACAAAATTAAATTTCTATAAATTAGACAATGTGTATTGATAAATATAAGTGCATGTAAACGTGATATTAGCATTGTTCAAAATAAAAGCACGAACTTCCGGTTGTCAAAACACCTAGAATACTCACTAAGGATTGTGAATTATGGTAACTATTCTATGTTACAAAATTCAATTTCTATAAATTAGACGATGTGTATTGATAAATATAAGTGCATGTAAACGTGATATTAGCATTGTTCAAAATAAAAGCACGAACTTCCGGTTGTCAAAACGCCTAGAATACTCACTAAGGATTGTGAATTATGGTAACTATTCTATGGGGAATTTTTTCGAGAGGTTCAACCCTGTATTACCAACATTTTACGAGTTTCTAATTAAATTTGTCACTCAGAATCTCAAGAATCTGAAACCTAAAGAGATTAAATGGCCCCAAATTGTTGATATGCCGTAAAAGAAAACAACCAAACCAAAAACAATGAATAAATACTAGATCTTAAGAAGGTAACGTATAAATTCTTTTAACGAAATTCAGTTTTTATTTGCCTTTGATTGAAGGGGGTTAGATACAAGATCAGGTGTGGGTTTGAAAAGCCAGCGCACTATAAGCACACTCTGGCCTACCAAAACGCTTGAGCAACCCCGTCGGCATTCTCCGTTAGGGGCGCCTCGAGCAACTTGCAATAAACTAGCCCCTTTTCAACGAGAAGATAAAGCCTTTGTAGGTGGACAACCTAGGACTGATCACAGCTATACCTTACCCTGTCAGCAACAAAGCCACTGTCGAACTGATTGTCGAAGACAAATTGAGGGGATTTAGTATTAAATAAACCAAAAAGAGTTGATATGCCGTAAAACAAAACAACCTTTAAATGATTCACGAATATGAAGGTTGGCTTTTAAAAGATATACCGCGGGGGCGTTTAAAAAGAAATCAAGGAAACTGGTGTTTTTTTTTTTGTTTTTTTTTTTTGTTTTTTTTGCATCTGCTTACGTGACAAACCATTTTGTGTCAACTTATCTATACCGATCAAGTTTAAGAGTACAGATCGATATCAGCACAAATCAGAAACGATCCTTACACCTTTTCTTACTGAGCGCCCAATGAAAGGTCAGCGAGATGAGTTATCAGGAGGTGACCATGTAATAAAAACGAGATTTCCTCTTTTTTTTCTTTCTCTTTTTTTTTTTTTTTTTATATATACCGACCGCTGACACTGTTCACCGACTTAGTTGATGTGTGACATGTCAGACGTTCAAGTGGTCACTTGATACCGGATTAGTTCAATGGATTTGGTAATAGCTACCGGAAGTTGTGTTCCGTCGACTGGAAGAAAACGACACTGAGCTTCAACCTGAAACAAAAAAAAAGAAAAAAAGAAAAGTGAAAAAGACAACCCTGTTTACGCATGCGCTACGCAAGGTCAAATACGACATAGGCGTCGTGTTTGGAACCTCTAAATTGAACTAAGAACTATTAATTTAAAATAAAACAAAATTACTAAATCTGTGTTTAATATAACTTAGCAATAATTTTTTTTTTTTTTTTAGATTAGGTATATGAATAACATAGATTTACATTTTTATTTTTTAAATCGTCTATGTTTCTTTTCTGGTGCTTGTTCAGTGTTTCGTGGAGAGGGAAAAATTATTAATGTGTGAAAACAATATCATGTACTTAATCAGTGCTATTTTATTGTTCAATGTTGAAAAAAGTGGGAAAAATTATCCACTGGAACTTTAATTACAAATATTTTTCCATTTTCCGTATCGTACAAGTCACTTCGATGACTATGCCTCTATCTTCTTCCGTGTGACACAAGTCAAGGGCAGATAATTTGCAAGAGCAGATAATACGCATTTAAAAAAATAAAAAAACTGATTCCAGCAATAAGCCACTGCGACTGCAGAAAATCGATTTCTTGACATCGCTACATAAATAAATAATGTCTTCCATGTTCAACCGGTTGACATCCATTTTCGGAGAACTTCTTATTTCTATTATAAATTACATCATTCTTGCCTAACCCTTTGCATGATTACCTGCCCTTGCAAATTATCTGTCCTTGAATTGTGTCCAACGGAAGAAGATGGAAGAATAGTCATCGAAGTGACTTGTACGATACGGAAAATGGAAAAATATTTGTAATTAAAGTTCTAGTGGATAATTTTTCCTACTTTTTTCAACATTGAACAATAAAATAGCACTGATTAAGTACATTTTTTTTTCACACATAAATAATTTTTCCGTTTCCATGAAACACTGAACAAGCACGTTTTTTCTTGTTTAAGGGTAATTCGAAAATGACATCTGTTTCTCTCGATCAGATCAGGTTTTTATGCTAAGTCGATTTTTGTTTAAATCCGATCGTCTGACTAAAACGGTAACATTTTTGTGGCATTATTGATTTATTCTTGTTAATATTTCATATTAAACTAGTCTTTTTTTTTTTTGAGAAAAAAGGAGCTTTTTTAACAAAATTTATTGAATAAATGTTACAAACTTCAATTTCTATAAATTACATGTATTGATAAAAATAGGTGCATGTAAACGTGACGTCAGGTTTGTTCAAAATAAAAGCACGAACTTCCCGTTGTCAAAACGCCTAGAATACCCACTAAGCGGAATGTCGTTCCACTGAGTCCAACGGTAATCAGCCAGCATGAGTGCATCCCCGGGTCCCTAATATCTTATCTCCATTTCTTTCCTGTCGCGATGAGATCTCCCTTTCTTTGCTCGTCGATCTCAGATTCTCAGGAAACCGATCCAGATGTGGAAATAAGAAATGCATTTTGATTCTCATGCTGCATCGGGTTAGGATTATGGTTAGGGTTAGTGTTAGGGTTAGGGTTTAGGGTAAGGGTTATGGTTAGGGTTAGTGTTAGGGTTAGGGTTAGGGTTATGGTTTAGGGTAATGGTAAGGGTTAGGGTAATGATTAAGGTTAGGGTTAGTGTTAGGGTTAGGGTTAGGGTTATGGTTAGGGTTTAGGGTTAGGGTTAGGGTTAGGGTTAGGGTTTATGGTAAGGGTTAGGGTTTAGGGTAAGGGTTAGGGTAATGGTAAGGGTTAGGATTATGGTTAGGGTTAGTGTTAGGGTTAGGGTTATAGTTTAGGGTAAGGGTTAGGGTAATGGTAAGGGTTAGGGTAATGATTAAGGTTAGGGTTAGGGTAAGAGTTATGGTTAGGGTTAGAGAAAAGGTTACGGTTAGGGTAAGGGATATGGTTAGGGTAAGGATTATGGTTAGTATAGAGTTAGGGTTATAGTAAGGGTAAGGGTAAGGGTAAGTGTTAGATTAAGGGTTAGGGTTAGGATTAGGGTTAGGGTAACGGTTAGGGTTAGGTTAGGGTTAGGATAAGTGTTAGGGTTTAGGGTTAGGGTTAGGGTTACGGTAAGGATTAGGGTTAGGGTTTAGGGTAAGGGTAAGGGTCAAGATAAGGCTTACGGTTAGGGTTAGGGTTAGTGTTAAGTTTAGGGTTATGGTAAGGGTTAGGGTTAGTGTTAGGGTTATGGTTTAGGGTAAGGGTTAGTGTAATAGTAAGGGTTAGGGTAATGATTAAGGTTAGGGTTAGGGTAAGGGTTATGGTTAGGGTTAGGGTTAGAGAAAAGGTTACAGTTAGGGTTAGGGTAAGGGATATGGTTAGGATAAGGATTAGGGTTAGTATAGACTTAGGGTTAGGGTAAGCGTTTAGGGTTAGGGTAAGTGTTAGGGTTAGGGTCAGAGTTAGGGTAAGGGTTAGGGTAAGGGTTTAGGGTTAGGGTAAGTGTTAGGGTTAGGGTCAGAGTTAGGGTAAGGGTTAGGGTAAGGGTTTAGGGTTAGGTAAGGGTTTAGGGTTCGGGTTAGGGTAAGGGTTAGGGTTTAGAGCTAGGGTTAGAGTTAGGGTTTAGGGTTAGAGTACGGGTTAGGATAAGGGTTAGGGTAATGGTAAGGGTTAGGGTTTAGTGTTAGGATATGGGTTAGGATAAGGGTTAGGGTTAGGGTAACGGTTAGGATTTAAGGTTAGGGTTAGGGTTAGGATTAGGGTTAGGGTTATGGTTTAGAGAAATGTTAGGGTTAGGGTTACACTCATAACACTCATTTCGTTCATCGAGTTTTGCGTCTATGGAGAGATTGATGGATATGGTGGAGCCGAGTTATTTGAAGACCTCGAGGACTAATATATATATATATATATATATATATATATATATATATATATATATATATATATATATATATATATATATATATATATATATTAGGGCGTCGTAGTCCAATGGTAAAACGCTGGACTATAGACATCAATATTTTAGGTTCGATCCTTGTCTAAGTTAGCCATGCTGATGACGGCTGTGAGCCAGAAACACGTGGATTACTTTCATTATATAAAGATACATTATATTTATATATATGGCCAAGTGGTTCTAGATGTCAGGATTTGAGTTGTAAAATACTTGGAGTGCGGGGTTTCGAATCGCATGACCAGTAGTGAATAGTTATATCTCTATGCTGATGAATCCCGATTAAAAAGGACGAAACGTACATAGATAATAAACAAAACAAATATATATATAAATATATATATATATATATATATATATATATATATATATATATATATATATATATATTATTGAAAATAACCGACAATTCTTGTCTGGATATTTTCGTATTGATCCTTAACACACAAAAACTCCACATACTAGAATCTTTACTAATTAAAACAACAAAAAAACGGCTATTAACAAGATTAATTTTAACACTAGTACTAATATACTTAAATGCTTATAATACTTAATAAATATAGTTTCATATTAAAATTTTTCCCGCCATAATTAATTATAAATCTCACTCCAGGTCTTTACCTGTTTGACATTACTCCACTGAAGATGGACCCAGATGGGTCAGAAAGTACTCTGGACCAAAACGTTAATTACGGCAGTTTCATCAGCTAATTTTCTTCCGAGATTAAGACTTTAATCCGGAAAATTGAAGGGATTAATACGAAAATATCCAGACAAGAATTGTCGGTTATTTTAATAATACGTGTCTTAAGGAAAAAATGCTGCCTCGATATATATATATATATATATATATATATATATATATATATATATATATATATATATATATATATATATATATATATATATATATATATATACATATATATATCAGATTCTGCTTGTTCCAACTGAGCCATTAACCAGTCTTCCAGCATGTTGAGATAGGATTCACCAGTGATAGTTGCCTCTTCAAAGAAGAACGGTCCATAGACACCTTTCTTGGAAATTGCACAAAACACGTTCACTTTTGGTGAATCTCGCTCGTGCTCAAGAAGTTCATGAGGATTCTCAGTACCCCATATGCGAGTGTTATGCTTGTTAACTTTGCCATTCAGATGGAAGGTCGCCTCATCGCTAAAAACAAGCCGGTCATCAAATCCGTTATCTTCCAACTTCTCTTGCATTGCAATGCAAAAGTCACGGCGAAGTTAGCTTATCAGTGTCCTTCAACTTTTGGACCAACTTGAGCTTGTAAGGTACCATTTGCAGTCGTTTCCTTAAGACACGCCAGACAGTTGCTGGAGCAAGCTGAAGTTCCCTGCTGGCTCTTCTCACTGATTTACGGGAGCTCCGCTGAAAGGCTGTCCGAACTTGCTCAACTGCATCTTCTGAAGTTGAAGGGCGACCTGTTCGCTTACTTGGGCACAAACGCCCATCTTTCACAAATTTAGCATGCCATCTGACAATGGATTTCCTTTCAGGGGCTTCTTTTTTAAATTTCCTGCGAAATGCACGCTGAACACATGTCCACGATTCAGTCTTTGCAAATTGGAGGACGCAAAATGCCTTGTCTTGTTTAGAGAACGCCATTACTACACCTGGAAAGATAACACGAAAATCATTAGTATGACCAAAAACTTGATTAAGCAAGCTTTAAAATGGCACCAGTTTCATTTTTCTACCTGGAATAGTTCATGAGATATACGCATTTGTAATGTTCCCAAGACTTTTGAAACACCCTGTATATATACGTTGAACAGCGACTCTGTTATCAAATGGCCAATTCTTGATATGTATTTCTTTCTTAATATTCCTTCATACAAGTAAATAGATTAATATTCTACATAAAATAAATGCTGGTCAACACCAGAACAGCTCTCGTTTGCTCTCGGAGAGGATTTAAAAAATCCTTCAAAATTGAAAGTATTGCAATCCACTAACCTATCTAGAAATAGACTAATTAGTCCCCCCAATACAACGACAGTTATAATGTTTGCATTATTCAAGTAGTAGTGATAGCAGGAGAAGACAACTCATGCTTTAATTGTTTAAGTAGTAGAGATCATCGAGGTAGACAACTCATGCTTTTTGTTATTCAAGTAGTATTGATCACAGGGAAGAACAACTCAAAAATTTTGGTTTCAAGTGTTTCCAGTAGCGAACTTTGCGAAGCGACAGCGAGCGGGCAAAGCCAGTATGTTGTTAATAATCTAAAGATATTCTTTTTCGAAAAATAAAATTAAAAATTGTAAAGGTTAGTGCTTATTGGTTGCGATACGTGTCGGATGCGTTTGACGAAAGTCAGATTTGGTGTCGTTACGCTGGGAGGTGGTGCAGATGGGCGTAGAGGGTCGGGGTAAGACAAGAACGGAGGGGAACGGACAAATAATGTCTCTCTTCTTGATCCATTTGAGCTCGCCTTAAGCCTTGACCTACTTTCCACGAGTCCCGGGTGTAAAATCGTGTAATATCGTGGGTGAAGGCGAGGAGAGAGAGAGAGAGAGAGAGAGAGAGAGAGAAGGGGGTGGAGGGTGACGATCACCTTTCAAATCTGACACTGGCACTTGATCAGGTGAGACCGATGGCTTCCCAACCCCTTCGACCCGGGGATCGTCATTCGCCGTTTCGCCTAACCGACTTATCTATCTTTTCTCTGTCCATGGACAATTTCCATTTACCGCCATATCTTGTCTTATTAACATTGTTAACGAACCTCTGATGATTTTAAAACCATGAACCAATCAATTAGCAACCCCAAACCGCTACAAGCATTTCGCCCCTTCCCCATGATTAATTATGATAATAAACCACCAAGCTGTTCGTCATTTGTCATCCGCTGTTGACTATAGAAACATGAAACAACAA
>OY744535.1:23434682-23444682 GCA_963556195.1 Sepiola atlantica
TTTTTCCACCCCTTTTCCTTCGTTGTTTCTTCTTCTTTGTTGTTGACGTTATAAGATTTTTCTACAATTGAAATAGACATTCAAATATTCTCTGAAGATTGACAGATGGACTACTGAACTGTAAATTGTGTCCTAATCTGCCAAGAAACAAGTGTAAGAATGCAAAAGATTAAACATTAAAAGATCGTGTTTTATATATAAGATGTAAATTGGAATGATAAACATGTACTAAATGTGTCAGTTTAAAGGTAAATTGGGATTTAGTCTGTTAATTTTAGTCGATCGTTTTATTCTATTTAAAGGGTTTTAATGGAATATCTTCCGACGATTAAATATATTACTATAAATTTCCTCCCTTTTTTTTCTTGTGATATTGTCCTCGACTCGCTATGACTCCGTTCATCCTATTTAAAACCTTGATATATATATATGTATATGTATATATATATATATATATATATATATATATATATGCATATATATATGTATATATCTACATATATATATGCATATATATATGCATATATATATACATATATATATATGCATATATATATACATATATATATGCATATATATATGTATATATATGTATATATATGCATATATATATATGTATATATATGTATATATATATGTATATATATATGTATACATATATATATATGTATGCATATATATATATGTATACATATATATATATATATATATATATATATATATATATATATATATATATATATATATATATATATATATATATATAATAAGTCACTAAAATATATTCATGACAATTAAGCTACACAGATGTTTCCGCGTTTCATCACCGGAGGGAATCGTCAGGCTAATGTGCATGGAGTTAGTTTTACCGGGTGTTTTTATATACACATCTAGCTAGTTAGCAAATCAGGTTCTTTGTTGTTCTCTTAGCCAATCGTTGGGCTTCACACACACACACACACACACACACAGACACAGACACAGACACAGACACACAGACACACACACACACATAAAGAGAAAGAGGGAGGCAGATTAACTCTAAACGCCGTCGCCACTTATACGGTTACTACTAATAATAATACTACGGGACGTGTCTAACAACAAGATTTATAAAAATCAGATTTCCTAATAACGTATAGTTTTTATCGATCTCTTCTGAATAGAAGCCCAGTTTAATAAGACTTAACCAGCAGTGGCGATTCATAATTATGTAATATACAATAAAACTGTTTAATAAGTGTCGCAAAGAAAAGACGCCCGTCCATTCGTACGTGTGTTAAATAGACAAAGGGAAGAAAGTGAACGTCGAGAAGAAGCCAGTAGCAGCAGCCACCCGTAAACTCCTAATCGTTCCTCGCCGGGGTAGGAATGGTGGTGTCAGAACTTTCCCGTCTTGAACTTTTGTTCCTGAGAGGGTCAGCCATGGCGGTCAGATCTGTAACCAAGCAGTATTAGTAAACCGTAACCGGCCCAACAAAGTTTTGGTGAAACGTCAACATCAGGATCCGTCATCCTCTGGTCGTTTCTGCCTCTGCGTCTGTGACTACTAAGGACTATCAGGATCGGAACCGCAGATCTATGGATAACAACGTTTCTCTATCGCATATGCAACCGTCATATTTTGTGTGTTCTAATTCAAACTTTCCCCGACTGTGTATGTAACTGCTGGGCCTTGCTGCTCTCGGTGTCGGTAGAGAACCTGCAGGTCTAACGAAAACCTTAGGTCGACGAGGAGAACTTCATGCGGACCAGATTATTCTGAAGCACGATCTTCATGGGCTGTGTACAGAAGTCTGATAAAAAAACAACAATCAGCAACATCTGACTTCAAGTATTAGTATTGTTTGTAACGAAGGCGGTAGAATTAGTGGCAAGAAGAAGCCAGTAGCAGAAGAAGGAACGAAGAAGAAAAAACCAGTGCGAAACAAAATAACCGACTTGAAAATTGATCTGGAAATACACGTGGACCTACGACTATTTCGGAGAGAGCGAAGCAGGTCGAAGGGACGAGGGCGGCCTGATAGAGCTCGAATGGTTGTTCATATAAACAAGAAAAATATTTCATGTAACTCGATAAACTGTGCGCATATCGACAACCGCGAAAGTCAAGCCGAGCGGATGGAGGTTCTACACTGGTGTTTTTTTTTGTTTTTTTTTTGTTTCTTTTCCTTTTGTTTGTTTGTTGTAACCCGATTCGCGAATTTCGCGCCTCATTTCCCCATTAGTTCTTGTGACAATCACGTGATCAGAATTTGCCGCGCAGCACTTGGACTTCCGTCTTAAGGTTTTCGCTTCATTTTGCAAGCCTTGAAAAGTAAACTCATGAAAAGTGAATTCTTCTTTCTTTCTTCTTGGTTCTTCTTCTTCTTCTTCTTTTTCTTCTTTTTCTTCTTCTTCTCATTCTTCTTCTTCTTCTTCTTCTTCTTCTTCTCATTCTTCTTCTTCTTCTTCTTCTTCTTCTTCTCATTCTTCTTCTTCTTCTTCTTCTTCTCATTCTTCTTCTTCTTCTTCTTCTTCTTCTTCTTCTTCTCCTTCTCATTCTTCTTCTTCTTCTTCTTCTTCTTCTTTTTCTTCTTCTTCTATTTTGCAATCATTTTTTTATACGACCCGGTCGTGATAGTCAAACCGCAGCTGTTCTGTTTGGGGAAAATATGAGCAAACATTTTTGTTTCTCCCTTTTTGAAGTTAATTTATTGAGAATGGTAGCTTTAAGTTTTTCGCGTAAGTTTTAACCCTTAAATGCTTTATTTTTTTGACATCGACGATACTGATTACCTATTTAGCGGGTGTGCTGATGCAACATCATACTAATACCTACTCACACTTGCCAACAGGCTCGTTGCAGATGTGAAATAAGTCGCAGTTTGACACATTTTCGTTGAATATTATATTAAATAATCATCATTTTCTCCAGTCTGTCACGCTTAAGTTGGAAATAGCATTTTCGTTGGTCTGTCACGCTTAAGTTTGACATAGCATTTTCGTTGGTCTGTCACGCTTAAGTTGGAAATCGCATTTTCTTTAGTCTGTCACGCTTAAGTTGGAAATCGCATTTTCTTTAGTCTGTCACGCTTTAGTTTGAAATAGCATTTTCGTCGGTCTGTCACGCTTAAGTTTGAAATAGCATTTTCGTTGGTCTGTCATGCTTAAGTTTGAAATAGCATTTTCGTCGGTCTGTCACGCTTAAGTTTGAAATAGCATTTTCGTTGGTCTGTCATGCTTAAGTTTGAAATAGCATTTTCGTTGGTCTGTCACGCTTAAGTTAGAAATTGCATTTTCGTCGGTCTGTCACGCTTAAGTTAGAAATTGCATTTTTGTTGGTCTGTCACGCTTAAGTTTGAAATAGCATTTTCGTTGGTCTGTCACGCTTTAGTTAGAAATAGCATTTTCGTTGGTCTGTCACGCTTAAGTTTGAAATAGCATTTTCGTTGGTCTGTCACACTTAAGTTTGAAATAGCATTTTCCTCGGTCTATCAGCCCTCGGCAGATTCTAAACAGAAATCACCGGTTTGCCGGTTTTTGGTTAATAATACAGGGTGACCCCAAAAAAACGGCCCCCAAATCTAATTAGGCCCCGTTTCTTAGTGTTTCGTCCGAATTAAATGAATTTTGGGGCATAACTAGTTTATTATATTCACAACATCATATCAAAACACTAGGTTATTTGGCTTGGTGGCTACTTCATTGGGTCTGGAGGACCCCCAGAAGACATTTGTCTTGGAGTTCGCCTTTCCGTCAAGATGGAAGTGGGCTTCATCTGAGGTCCAAAGAAGGTTAAGGAAACCTGGTGTCTCCTCGATCTTATCGAGCATCTTGACTGCCATAGCGCTCCTCTGCTTCTTGTTTGAGGCTGTAAGGGTCTGCAGCGTCTGTATTCTGTATGGGTAAGCCCTGATATTGTTCACCAGCACTCTCTTGCAAGTCTCATGGGAGATACCGAGGGACTGACTTCGCTTACTCACAGAGCGTTTCGGACTCTCCTGGAGAGACTCTCTCACACTTTCGACCAGCTCGGCTGTCCGCTTCTTGGGACGTGCCGAGTGGCTTGGACGGTTCTCACTGGCAGCGTTGAAGTTCTCCACGGTCCCATACTTCTCGAAGTGGTCCACCAAGTTCTGAATTCTGCTTTTGGGTGGAGCCTTTTCACATCCGAACTGATGCATGAAACTGTCCTGGGTTTTCTTAAACGAGCCTGTCTTGTAGTAAAATTTAACACAATGTATTCTTTGTCCCAGCTCCCACTGAGGTCTTGGTGGACTCACGGTCGTTGATTCTGCCATGTCCTGTAAAATAAGGGCAATTGGTGAATAAATAAAGGAGATATCACATAAAGTGTACATGGGGCCCGTTTTTTTTTAGTCACCCTGTATTAATGATACAAAAGTTTAAATCATTCAACTCAGGTTATTGTCATATGAAACCTTCTCAAGCGAAACATGAAATTTACTCTAAACGTTTCAATACTGAATACAAGAATATTGTTAAATATTACTTTGCAGTAATCTGATTTACAAATTAAGTGTAGACACGATTTGCTTAGATAAGTAACTTAGACTTGGCTTCAAATATATATATATATATGCGTAAATATATTATTGGTTGTTTTAGCGATTTTCCCTTGAAAACATTCACAAGAACTCGTCTGGCTACTACAACTGTCAAGAATTTTCTTTTCTTCCTCCATCAAACGGAATTTCCATCAACAGCGTATCTTTAAAAGAACTTCTCATCTACGAAACACATTACTACAGAACTTCTTCCCTGCTGGGTTCAACATGGTCGTTTTCAAATCCAACTTCAAAAAAAAACACTTGTCATAAACTGCTTCAATAAGTAATCAAATTGTGTCCATTTCTATTCATCATTTTCAATCTTCTCATAATATTTTTCATCAACAATCTACTCATCTCATTAACGCTTATCTTTTCGTGGCTTTTAGCCTTGATAAGCGTTGACTTATTAGTTTATAAGGACAGTTGTAGTAGTAGTAGTAGTAGTAATAGTAGTAGTAATAATAGTAGTAGTAGTAGTAGTAGTAGTAGTAGTAATAGTAGTAGTAGTAGTAGTAGTAGTAGTAGTAATAGTAGTAGTAGTAGTAGTAGTAGTAGTAATAGTAGTAGTGGTAGTAGTAGTAGTAGTAGTAGTAGTAGTAGTGGTAGTAGTAGTAGTAGTAGTAGTAGTAGTCCCTTTTCTAGGTCTGTAAGATCCTTATCCCTGGTCTTATGAATTTAAGCAGAACAGGCGGCTAGTCTGTCGTCAGTTATACTACCCAGCATGGCTGGTATCTATTTATATACCTGGATGAACCGTTTGCTTACAACAGCTGGTGTTCCAAAGTAGTTGATTTCAGTTGCTTACAAAATATCTTGTTGCGTAGATAACACGTAGTAGCAGCAGTTCCTCTTTTTTTCGTTGTTGTCGTCTACTGTTTAATAACAGCGTTTGTAAAAGTTATTTAATGATGACAACACAAAAACATTTGGGGGTTTAACAATTCTTTCAGGGTTTTTCTTTTGCAGCATATATACATACATACATACATACATATATATATACATACATACATACATACATACATACATACATATATACATACATACATGTATACATATTTACATATATATACATACATGTATATTTCGGCAACAAGTCATTTATTACACACGCGTCGTTGAAGACCACGGAGTTTTCTCTCTTCGTCATCTTTCTTGTCAATTTCTCGACGCGGCGAGCGATTCGTCGGTTTTCTGGTGTTAATTGGTAGAGTATGGCATCTAACGTTGTATCGTGGGCCAATCCTCTAGCGCTTTCGGTCTCTCGATCGTCTTCAGGAGGCTGTGTCTTATTGTTACTAAGAACCGTATTAATAGTTTTATTATTAGTTATATATCTATTAATTTACATATGTGTATATATATATAAATATATACCGAAAGCGCTAGAGGACTGGCCCACGATACAACGTTAGGTGCCATACTCTACCAATTAACACCAGAAAACCGACGAATCGCTCGCCGTGTCGAGAAATTAACAAGAAAGATAGTGAAAAGAGAAAACTGTGGTCTTCAACGACGCGTGTATAATAAATATACATACATACATACATACATACATACATACATACATAATGCCTCGAACCCATCCCCATAGGGGAATAAGAGCAGTTGTCCTGAACACGACTGTTCTCTCTGCGTTCCAGAAAAAAAGAGGAAGATCTCATCAGCTTATCTGTTACATGTCACTACCGACTTCCTGTTTGTGATGCAATATTCTTACTCATCGCATTAACTCTAACTTGACTTCTAAGGGAATTTGCACCACTCTAATCTTATGCGTACTCTAACCCTAAATGAAAAATACCGTTTTTAACATTATTTTCATGTATCCACAGATAATCTTGCTACAGATGTTCACTAATCTTTTTTTAATTTTTCGGAATACTAACAATTAAGCTCTAACGTTAATTCTGGTTAATTTCCGTAAAATTAGACAGTAGACAGCTCATTTTATTCAACCTATACTAATAATAACCCTTATCCTCGAGTGGCTTTTAACCTTGATAATTATTGTTAATTTTCTGTAAAATTAGACAGTAGACAGCTCATTTTATTCAATCTATACTAATAATAACCCTTATCCTCGAGTGGCTTTTAACCTTGATAAATGGTGACTCACTGGTAAATTTTTAAAATATAGAATTGAGAAACTGATTATTCAATTCGCTCTTTAATATGGGAGTTATTCACTCCTGCACCAGAAAAAGGTCTATGCGGACACCACAAAAAAACTATTTCACCACCGATTTGGATTGAACCGGGGGAGGGCCGCCTTCTCAATCAGAATCCCTGGATCTTTGAATAGTCTCCCAAGAGAGGTAATAAATACGCCAACAACGCAGAAATTCAAGATGAATGTGGACAGGTGCTGGGCTACTGTACTCTCTTCTCTGTCAATGTCTACAACCCTTTCCCTACATGGCAACTGGAACACGCTTGTTTTATTTTTTGCCAAATTAATTGAATTAAAAAATAACTCAGCCTGTATACCGTTTAACTCTTTTATCCAAGAAGATTATACAGATGACAGCTCATCACGTAGACAGCTGGAGTCTCGTTGCGTAGATAACAAGTAACAGCAGTTTCTTTCTATCTTTAATAACACCGTTTGTAATAATTATCAAAAAATTACAACACAAAATCATTTGCGGGTTTAGCAATTCTTTCAGGGTTTTTTATTTTTATTTTACATTATACAAACACAATTTCCACAACACCATCCCCCATAGAGGGAGGGAGCATCTGTCCTAAAGCAGTATCGCTCTCTTTCGCAGTTCAGAAAAAAGAGAGAAAGATTTTATCAGCTTATCCGCTATGTGTTACTAGCGACTTCCTCTCCATGGCACAATATCTTGACACGTAGCACTAATTAAAAACTTTAACTACGAAAGGGAGTTTATTTCACAACTGAGGTCTTGTTTTGGTGACATGCCGTAAGAAGTTGGTTCAATGGATGGTGACGTCTCTCTTTCTTCTTTTTTTCTCTTATTTTCCGTTGTCTTAAGCCATCAATGGTCTACATAAAGATATAATAGCAGCAGTTTCTCTATCTTCCTCTTTCCTTTGGTTCAGTAATAAGGGAAGGGGGGTAACAATTAAAAAACGGTAACAATGGCATCATCCCCTTTGATGGTTAATTCATTTACATCAAAGGATACATATTACGTCAGTTTTCTATCGTACGCATGCGGGGGGGGGGTTGAATGAACTCCGAAAAGACGACTGAACTCAATCAGCTCACTTGCCAAAGAGAAAGACTTTACTCTCTTTATAACTACGTGTACCTTCGGACTTCCTGCCCATAACGTCATATTCTGACACGTAGTCCTCGTTCTAATCTTTAAGTACTAAATGAAGTTTCCACTTCACAGCTGAATATAATCCTATGTGGAAAATACACTTTATAACGTTATTTTTTTTTACACATCAACATCAACATTCAATCTTGCTACAATAAACTCTCCTCACTTTCTCTCTTCCTCTGTGTTCCAGCAATGAAAATCCAGCACCCCCCAAAAAAAAGGATACTGTAAATTGGGACATAAAATAAAAATTGCCTCAGTCTAGAAGTAACTTTGCCTCACCGACAGAGGACAGAACTGATACTACACTTTTAATTATTTATTTTCAAAATATATAAAGGTTACATCCTGTACGATTTAAAAAAAAAAAGGTCACCCCAAACAAGGCAGGCCGCCACTGTAGACTTAAGGGGCTAGTGAGAAAAAAAGGGAGAAAGTTTGGAGGGGGTCAGCCTAAATTGGGAGCTGCTTGGCGAGATGTCTGTTTACATTAGTTTTAAATTTCTGCATGTCAGTACTATCGGAGAAACAGGGAGCAGGGAGGGAGTTCCAGAGGTCAGCAGCACGATGGAAAGAAGCTATTGGAGTAGAAAGCTGTCCGGCATCTTGGGACCTCCACAGTGAATGGATGGGATTTAGTTGATTGTCGAGTTGGTCTAGTGAATTTATGTCGAGGGGGCACCAGAGTAGCGAATTCATCGGAGCAAGTCATCCTTTGTATAGGATAACATATTTGAATATCTGATTCTTGACTAGAATACCACATTTACTCTAGAATCATTGCAGTCACTATAATACCACATTTACTCTAGGATCCACTCCCTCAAAATATCCTCGAAGTGTTTGAAAATTTAGATTCTATTCATAAAAATGTGTTTGTACAATTTTATTGGCAAGGGGGGGGGACAACAAAAAACTAAAACCAGTTAGCAAGACCCACCAACCCCCTTTCTAAAAAGATAAACAGACCACTGTTTTCCGGTTTGTTCATAACCGAAAGCAAGCAGGGCAATCTCTAAATGGGAGTGGGGTGTAATTAGGAGGAAAAAGAAATATGGATGAAGTTTGATACCAGCCCGAAGGCCGAGAACTACAGTCTGTAAAAGAGATTTCTCGGCTTATAATATATATATATATATATATATATATATATATATATATATATATATATATATATATATATATATATATATTTCTAATTCTAAGCTTATAAAAATATATAAATATAAAAAATATATAAAAATATATTTGTTTTATGTTGTTCTTGTCAAATGTAACTTTAAAAGTGTTTTCACTTAAAGTCTAATTTAAAAAGAAAAAGAACTTACAAATGAATAAACTAAATTTCAGGGGAAAATGATGTATATTGAAATTGATGTTTGGAATGACGGAAAAGCCACGGAGGTTTGGAGGTGAAGGGTGGGATCCTTGGTCGATCCTCGTTCAACCACCCCAGCCATTCCAACTCCCACCCGGTATGTAATCAGACGCTTAAACTTTTATCTCGTTACTCAATTCGTATCAACTAAAAAGAATCGAGTTCGTTTTACTAAGTAACAAGACACGTTCTTTTAACGGGCGGGAAGTAATCTCCTTTCAGTGACTGCATACCTATGCTTGCCCTGAGGCATTCAAATGTACACACGTACATACACATGCACATGCATATGCATGTGCTGTGCGTGAAAGTGTCCTGGTTCGAAGGTACCTTATCTCAAGCAAAGTCTTGTCTAAGATCAAAGTGTAGTATCTGTTCCGATGGATACTTCACCCCATAGACTGGTATTGTCTTGGCCTTCGGGGCTTGATTTACGCCGATCTATGGGTCTGTCCTGTGCAGTTCTAGGAGGTCCACCCTCCCAGGCTTTGCCTCCCCACTTTGGGGAGGAGTAAGTTTATTGCTTACTGCCTGAGGCGCCCCTACCGGGGAATGCCGACGGGGCTGCCCAGGCAATTTTTAATGGCCAGAGTGCTCACCTTCTCGGGCGCTGGCTTTTCAAATCCCACTTTCCAGACCCGAGCTTGGGTCACATCTTACCTTGTGGGAGTAAGATAAACCTGGCCTTATGCCTAACCTCCTGGGGAGGTAAATACAAAGTGTAGTATCTGTTCCAGTAGATACTGCACCCCATACTGGTA